>VZSR01000055.1:933805-961069 GCA_013398615.1 Brachypodius melanocephalos | reverse complement strand
TTGTGATCTTACAGTATTATCCACAGACAGCAAAGAATTACATTTATGACTTCCAACATTTTTTATGTCTTGGTTGGATTGTAACCTGCCTGGAAATGTGAGAATTCCAGCTGGGGTTTGGGTTTTCTTATGTGGGCAAAAGTATTCTTAATATTTTGTTTGGATGTTGATTCTTTATACCAGGACAAAGCCAAATATATTCTGCAGTATTTTGTTTATCAAGAGGCACTAATTAGGTTTTCTTTCTTCACTCTTTTAGTGGAAACAAGAGCTCTGTGAAGTCTGTCCTGCTGTCTCAAACTTGGTTAAAGTTAGCCAAGAAGCTCCAAAGTTACGAGGGAGGTATCAGAGGACTACCAGAATTTTGTATCACCCAGAGGTGAGAAAAAAAACCTTAAACAAAAAACAAAACCCCCTCCCATCTTTATTAAATATATATTGTTTCCTTAAGAAATAAAGGTAAAAACCCCAAAAGTTCGTTCAATTATTTAAGTTACTGTTCATCTCTGGAGACTTTTGAAATGCCATTTTGCTCAATGTGAAGTGTTTCATGCTGCACAGTTCTTCCAGTTCTGTGAGGAAAGGACAATGAACCATGGAAGATTTTGGTGTGGCTTCTTGGTTGCCATCACTGGGGATCTGCTGGTGGTAAATATCTGATATTGGGTGAGGGATGGCTGAACAACAGAGTCAATTCAAAGGGAGGCTTCTTTCTGAAAATCATGTAAGCTCTGTTATCCACAAAACAGCTTAATGATCAGAGTAGCAATAAAAAGCTGGCTTTGAATCATCTTGTTTATCATTTAGTGCCACTTCCTCTCTTGAGGGTATGATCTGATATAGGTAACGTTCTTCAATGCCATTTCTTTTGCAGCATCCTTCAGCAAAAGTATGTTCTGCCACAGGTGAGAGTGATGTGGTAGAAAATGACAAACAAATTTTAGTCATTGCAGTAGTGTCTAATGTCAGAACATTGAATTGGTGCATCCTGAATATATTCCATGAGATATGTTTTTTTTAATTTATTTTCTTTTCTCCATATTTCTGTTTTGTATTGCTGAAATTTGTATTGACATGGCAAGGCAACTGGGTCAAAAAATACAGGGTCTGCTATGCATGACCCTTCTGTAATTTTGTCCACGATCCCATGTTTGTCTTCTGCCTTAAATTCATTAAAATTATTTGTATTAATTACCAACTGGGGTTTCAGGTGACTGCAGACACTGCAAAGCAGAGAAGCTCTGATACAATGAACTGGCATTTCAAGAACTTTGGGGCAGTGTAAAGGGATACTGAAAGTGCTTGGTGGAAAGGCAGATATTTCTGAGGGCCTCCATAAAGTAAGGGAGTTACAGAGATTTTTGGGACAGTATCATTTTATGCTCAAGAATACTGAGTGCCATTAGAGGCCAAGCCCATATGATTTTATGCTTTTCTATAATTTTTAAAGGTAGTTAGTGCTGATGTTTCAAACTAAAGTATCTCTATGTGGTAATTGGTAATGAACCAATGATTGCTGTAGTGAGATAAATGCAGAGGATGAAACACGGAGGGAAATTGTGGCTGATTTGAAACAAATAAAAAAAAAAAAGCAACTGTCAAGTCTTACTCAAAATTATGTAGGAGTAGATGTTACTTTTGGATACATGCAAATTATTGGCTAAAATTCTGTCACAGGGTTGATGGGGAAAGCAGAAATTTTAGGCATTTGCAAGCTAGTGTCATATCAAACTTTTCTGCATACAGAAAATTGTCTGGCCATTGGTTTCTATTGTTTTTCAGAGGGTACAAGTGTACACATTTTTGGGCACACCGTGTTACAGCCATATTTCTCCAAAGAATTTGCATTTTAAAAAAGCAAAGGAAAATATGTAACTCGCTAAAAATCAACTGTGCTGGAGCATGCAATATCAGAAACTGAGGCAGGTGTTTACAGAAATGGGTCTTGCTTTAGTTTCATATTTCTAAGCCACCTGCTAAAGACTGCAAGTGCATTGAGAACTTTTTCAATTACGAGTTTGGGCTTAGATTCTTATTGTTGTTATATTCACACATAGAAAACGCTGCTAGAACGAGTGAGATGTTTGCAGTTTTGTTGGGGTTTTTTAATGAGGTGTTTGATGGTTTGCAAAACTGTTAGAGTTGATTTTTTTTTAAAATGCATTGCTTCTACAGCTTCTTGAAGTGAGTGACTGTACACAGCTTTTTCATATGCAGTATAAAAGGCAAATGAAAATAAGGGAAATAAGATGTGAGCTGAACTTAAGGTAACAAGTTTGTTTAAAAGCAAAACAAGACCCAACTACCTCCGTGTCTTTTCAATTTACTGAGGGTTTTTGCTCTTTTTCTGTTTCAACAGACATGGGAGCACCAAAAGTTTGGAGATAGAATTTATATTTTTGAAAAGACGGTACTGGTTTCATCTCTTGCATCTTTCAGTGTCTTTTGTCTTTCAAAGTGTTTTTGTCTGAGTTTGCTTTTCAGACTTTCAAACTGCAAAACCCAGCAAACTGGAGGTGGCATTGCTGCAGCTGAGGACATGGATAATGGTCTGGGAGTATTTTACATTTCCTTTTGGAGGCATAACTCAGTAACCAGAACCTCCCTTTCCTCCTCATGGTGGGAATCCCTAAAATATTGTAAGTGGATTGAATCTGTAATGCTTTTAGTAGAAAATAGTGTGATGCAGCAATGTTCTACACAGAGAAAATTCAGAGTGAGGCAAACTGGTTTTAAGCTGCTGCATTTTTATCTGCCTGCCCTCTGTGTCCCTGTAGGACTGAGGCATTTTACTCTCAGACCAGCAGTAATTTTCAACACCTCAGAGTTAAGATATCCCCCTCCAGACCCTTCAGAGAAAGTTTTTTTTTTTTCTTCCCTCAGCTCTGATGTCCCTTTCACGGGTGTGTCCCAGCTCCTCTCTGTAGACCACTGCTCTCCATCTCTGCCATCATCTCTCCCTGCTTTGAAACCTTCCTTGCACTTTCCAGAGGTTGTTTTGGGGTTTTTTTGGTTTTTTTTTTTTTTTTTTCCCACTTCTGCACAATCAGCTGGCTCCAGGTAAGGGGAGAAAATCATGCTTCCTCCAAGGGCTTTCCCCTTCTCGTAATAATTTATCTCCATGCTTTCAGCCTCTCATTCTTATCCAAACAATAAAGTAATATAATGCTGGAAGCAAACAAAAACTTGGGCTTGTTTGTTATGGGAACAAAGAGTGAAGGCAAAGGATTGCCTCTTCCTGTGTCACACTCAATATCCAGGCACTAACCAGGTCTCAAGTAAAAGGTGTTCCTTTAAATTTTGAGCTGCAAAATGAAGAAAACAAGGAAGCCTTGTAGAGCTGTAAAAAATGAAAATGCTGATAGGTGGTTGCTATAAGAAATCATTCTTCCTTTATGTCTTAATAACTTTCAAGTTATATTTTATATGTAAATAAGGAAAAAAATATGCCAGGTTCTGGACAATTAGTTGGTTCAAAATCATCAGTTGTTTCCTTTCTCGAACTTTATTAAAAATGTTTTTTACTTGCAAAAGGATAGGACACAATCAAAGTACTGGCAACTGATTGCTGCAAATTATTGCCATCTCAAAAGAAGAAAAGTCACGAGTTTGTATTTTGTTTGTAGTTTTTTAGATTATGCAAATGGATTCAAAATAATTACTTTTAAAGTTACAGCATTACAGTGCATTAGGAATTGTAGATAGGAACTGGAAATTAACTGCATAGATCAAGAATTTATGTCTCCTCTTCTAGCAAGTTAGTGGCAGTCTAAATTAGTTCAGAAGTAAGATTGGAACTGCACCACTATGAAAATCTTGTGTATGGTGGGTCTTTCTTTGTTTTTCTTTTTTGCTTGTTTATATGTACTAATTATTGCTTGAATGTAATATCAGAAAAAGAAGTAGAAATTGAAAATATTTATATAAGACAGTTCAAGTTTGTCCAGGTTCCATTTTTAAAAGCAACTTGCAAGAAATATTCATTCAACTTTATGCATTTTAATGGTAGATATTGAGAAAGAAATTAAAAGCTTTCCATTTTGGTTGTTTGTCTCTTATTCATTTCTGTTCTCCTCCCAGTTTCTTCTTACAGCTTCTTATAACAGTTGCCTATTTTTGGAATGGATTGAGGAAGTCCTTTATGGATTACTTAGTATCTCAGTTTTGTCTGCTTTACAAAAAGATAAAAAAGTGTTTTAGAAGTTCAGAAGCATCACTAAATCAAAGTAAGTAAATAATGCTTTACAAGAAATGGGGAAATGTTAGGAATTTTAAATAGTTGTTTTTAGAGAGAGAAAATGGGAGTGAAAAGTTGTGACGTGATTTTCTTCTGCAGCGATAAAGATCTGATATTGAGCATACAAATACTGTGTGGTGAAATTGTTCTTTCTAAGATTCTGGTCTGGAACTCTGAGCCTTGCATGTTTAGTAAAACTGGAGTTGAACAGATGCCAAGGAATCAGGAAACATGGCCAATCTAGATCACAAACACTTCTAGCCCCAAACATGGATTATATCTTCAGAAATGAAATGTCGTGTATGAAGAGTCCTTTGCAATCCCTCAAAAGGCTGTAGGCCTCCAAAGGACTTGTATCCTTGAATACTTTCCTCTTACTTTTCATTTGCTATATGCTATTCTTCTGAATACCTCAGAGTATCCCATAAATAATGAATTAAGCTTGACAGAAAGTTCTGTCTTTTATAGACAGGATTGCAGCCCATTTGCTGGGAAGCAAAGTGAAACAGAGGGAGAGAACACGAGCCACTGCTTAAAGAAATAGAAGGAGAATGGGAAAATTAGGAATTTGATGGCCATTTGCCATGACCACATGACAACAGCTTGTTTCCTTTAACAATTTTTCATCGATCAAATAAGCAGCATTAACTCCCCTTCCTCCCAAAAGAACACTTAATAACACTTGTTATGCACACATTCACAACCCAACCCATATTTGGATCTGTAAATGTATGTAGAAAATAATATTTGAACATTCTTTTAAATTCTTAAATGCCCTGCTGGTCTGTCATGTTCATGTTGATCATTAGCTGCTAAAACCTGTGTGTCTGTGTGTATCAGGTATGCAATTGGGAGAGAACAAATGTTTTATTTATTCCTTTTTTTGTTCCTGATCTTACTCTTCTTTAGAGAGAGAGTTGAAAATGCAGCATACGATTTGAGTGAAAACAGTTGATCTGACTATTTTTAAAAGATTAAATCCCACAATTTTTCCTTTGAGTTTTTTATGAACTGGAAGGAAACTTATGTTTGAATGTTAAAGAATTTTTAAACAACTTGACAATTTGTTTCCAATTTTTTTTTTCTTAATAATGGGGGGCATCATTAACTGCAATTTAATTATGAAAATATTTTAAATGTTTATGGACAATTCTGTGATTTTTTTATGGATACAATAACTAATCATAGATGATGACGGGTTTCTGTTGTTCCTGTTTTTGAATAAATAATCTTTCTTAGTGTTTTTTTTTTTAATTTATGTTGGAGGGACTTACCTAAAAGAGTTGGATTTTTTTTACTGAAGTTATTGTAAGAGTCCTTGAAAAAAGGACTCTTGAGAACAAATCAGTATAGTGAATTCTGCCCATCCAATGGTACATTAGGCCCTAGATTTTCTGAAACTGGAGGTTCTGATAATTCAGGCACCGTTTTTGATACCCTGTTCTGAGACTTTGCTATTGCAAGGGGAGTGGGAGGCCGCACTTTTAAAACATTTTATTTGCATTTTCATCAAAAGCAGTGTTCTCTCTCCTGGCTATAAGCTACTCCTTCTGATGTGAAAGTGGGGACAAGACAACACTTGTCTTCATTGCAGTGAGTGGTCGAAGAGATAAAGTATGAGGGAAGATGCAAACACTGACCCACTCCATGGACCACTTAACATTCAGTGCTCCCAAACTCCGCTTTTGTTCCTTTACGTGCACATTTCTAACGTGTGCTTTTCCTCAGAGTGCCACTTGGAGTTTAGCTTTGTGTTTTTCAGTGTGGACACCCAGCAAAGAGCTGAATCCTCAGAACGAGTGTGAGTTGGGTGTGCCATTACAATGGGAGCCAAGAAACCCTTTCCTATACCTGACCATGGCATATTTGTGAGAGGCAATTAAATAACTAAACCACTCTCCAGTTGGTGTAGAAGCACTGTAGGGTCTCATCTGGCAGTGAGTGAGTTTGTGCCATTAAGTTTCAAAAGTATAGACCCAGGCCTTAGGAATTTTTTAAGATCTTATGGAGTGTATTTTTTTAATCTCTCTGTTTGTAGACTTGTTCTCAATCAGGATGTGCAAACCACCAAGAAATAGGTTTTAATGGTATCAAAAACCAGCCCTTTAAAACCATAAGATCCTGTTTTCATACTGAGTATTTTAGTACCATTGGTACCAAAAGTTATTGTTTTGAACAGATAAAATGGGGCCAATTTATATTAGAAAGATCTTGATCTTCCTTTTTTATCTTCCATTTCTATCTTCCATTTCTATCTCAACAGGTCAAAAAACATCAGTCTTTGACTTGTCACAGGTGCAGAATTGCATATTGCCATTTCTGGGCTCCAGGCCAGTGTAAATGTCGAAGTAGAGGGAAAAGTGAGTGTTTTTCAGGCAGTCTGGCCATTATGGTTGCTCTTTTGTTTGCTTTCTAATTTTATTAATTCTTGCCTGTCTGAGTTATTTGCATTCCAGTTATTTGTTGAGAAAATTTTGAAAGACTTAAGGTAAAGCAGTAAAGTGTATGTAATAAAATTAACTTTATTCTTTAGCACTGATTTATAAATCAATACCAGGTACACATAGTTCATAAATTAATATCTGTGTGCACGGAACTGGCAAAAATATTCAGTTTTGTTGTTCATTTTAATTTATTTCCTGTGTTTTCTGACCCATAGTCTTTAAAAATCTGTATTTATTTCCTCTCTCTTACTTAAAGGAAAGACGAGGATGACAATATTTTCTCTTCTTCTCCTACCATTTGTATTACTCAAGCATAGTCTGTCTCCCATCTGTATTTAGTTTTTTGCTGCTTGGTAATTTTTATTCTTTACCAAATTTGACTGCATCAAATAATTTATATTATTAAATCAAAATTTTCAAAGAAATAATATTTTTTTTTAATGTGAGTGTGCATATATGTGCTTTTCTGGGGAAGACAGGCATGACATTTTGCTTCTATCACTCTTCTCAGTTCTACAAGGTTTGTGAAACATAGCAAGGTGAAGTTCTATTAAATTTCTGTCTAGAATTACTTTTTAAGAAAACATCTGGCTTTTAACCCTAATATTTCCCATTTGAAAAACAAAAATCACTGGTGGCACATGCGTTTACAGAGTGTTCAGCAGGGGAGGGCATGGATATTGTGCCAACTAGAACGGTCCGTATCAAAAAGCTGGAATTCCACATCAGCCTAGTCCAATTGCTCTTGTTTTAGAGGGATCTGGTATTGACTAGACAATTAGCATTGTTTGAAATGCTCATCTATATCATGAATTGAATGCATTATCCTGTGAAAAAGTTACTGTTCCCTCTGAATATTCTTTCTCTGGAGTCTATTTGTGTTTAGGTGACCACAATCTATGACAGATTTTCTGTCTCTTTTGTGTAAGAGATTAATGAGTTATTGGATCAAGTGTAATGTAATAAAAGCTGTTATCTTTACACTTTTGGTCAAGCCCATAGCACAATGTCTAGGACTAAATTTTCACAAATATGCCTTGACAACTTTTGTCATGTTTTCATCATTAGATCACTGTTTTCAGTCTCTTAATTTGCCTTTTATTTTTTCCTCCCCTAACATATAAAATAATGATCCCAAGAGGCAAGCTCTATTTGTTATACTTGTATGTATATTTAAATTATTTTTATGACTCTGCTTCTAAAACATGTTTTAGAATTGTTTTGATGTGCTTTTTTTCTTTGAAGGAAGCATAGCATTTTATGATCACATATATTTTTATCATCAGTTTTAAATTGGTGCAGGAACAAGATAATTATTCCCTTTCCATATAGGGTGAAGAAATGTTAGACAGAAATGTACCTATATTCATGTAGCTTTTAACTGTTTTTGACCTAGAACAAAATATATGCTAAGCAAGTTCTGATTTTTTGAAATTGTAATGCCCTGAAATCCAAAACAAAGTTTCCTGATTCCCATAAGTCAAAATATTCCTAATTTTTTCTTAACTTTGTGGAAGAAAAAATATTTTAGAGAAGCTATTATGTGAAATGATGGATAAGAATTGGTAATTATCATCTGTTCCTTATATATTTCCTTCTCGGAACCTCTGGATTTTTCATCACATATATATTTCTGCTATGCTTTTGGTAGCATTTTAACACAAGAAAAATATTCCTCTCTCTAATTTAACACACATACTAATTTCTCCAGAGGGTTGCAACTTGCCAGGGAAGAGTGGAGTGAGGGTCTTCCCCTGTAGTATGAATTTAAGTATGAATTATTTTCATTTCACACATCAGTATAAGGAAATAGCCATTTTTCTCTGTCAGAGATAAATCTTGTTGGATTGCAATCAGCCTGGGCTGGTGCAGAATGTTCATAGACAAAGCCTTCTCTCCTTTTCTCTTTCAAAACAGAAGTAATTCACATCAGTAGGACAGTGTGCCTGAGGCCCACAGAAATAAAAAATTGAAATATTACTTAAAATATACAGCTGCATTCATGTTGTGACCCTCTATTACTATTATTCAGCCGTGTACCCTGAATTTAACTTGCCTAATATTATCATAGTCTAAATTTAATTTAGTGTACGTATTGCCAAACTACAAAGGGGATATCCCTCTGATTCCCCTATGAGATCAAAATTTAGCCAAGCCTTTGATTTGGACATCACCTGGTAACTTTGGAGAGTTCCACGTTCTCCCTTGGGGTCATTTGAGGTAAAACATTCAGTCAGTGCAGAAGATGAACAGCATTTAACTTGCATTTCTAATTTACCTTTCCAACGATACCTTGAGGCTTTTTTCACTTCTTAATCTTCTGGCTCCTCCTCTTAGACTATTATATTTTATTTTAGAAACTGGGCTGCTTTCCCCCTGCACACATTAGATACTGGGGTGTGCTCAAGGCTTGTGCTGCTTCAAGGGCAGCTGAAATATTCCAGCTCTGTGAGATACCCACGGTGTAAGGGGAACCCCTGAGTGACATGAAAACCACCGAAGCTTTCCCCAGCTTATTTAAGGCAGGTGAAAAAGTGCATGGCAGGAACACCATGGCGTGCTGGTTGCTCCTAATTAGCACTCTTGCAGTGAGACCACAGTACATCAACTAGACAGGGCTGGTGAGTGGCCAAAATCTCACTGTAGCTTATTTTTCTTCATTCACCTTCCAGAACTGTGCATTCACTTGAGTTCCTCCCTTTTTTTTTTTTTTTTTTTTTTTTTTTTTTTTTTTTTTTCTTTCTTCTATTTATTAATGAGAGGCTGTTTAAAGCCCTGCAACCCTGAGCCATAATTTCTCCTGATGTCACTGGTGGTTAGAGCCTGTCATCGAGCGTTTTAGCCCGACTACACATCAAGATTTGCTGTCTGGGAAAGAGCACTTCTCAAACAGTAGGATTAATGCTTGATTTGTCTCTTGTCCATCTAAAAGCCTTTAAAGACAGAAATAAACCAGAAGGAATCGGAGAGAAATGGTGTGGTTTATGGGTGGTTTTGCATTTATGTAATTTCACTTTCTGTTTTTAGTGTGTGTTTTCACACACGCCTTCACAGGTGGGCACAAGCATGCAGCAGTATTTCTGCCCACAGGAAAACCTCTCAATCCCATTGCCGTTGTGCTCAGTTTTAGTGGGAGAACCTAATGGCACGAACCTCCTGACCAGTCAGGTGATCCCACCTTTTAGGGGAGATCTGTCATTCAGTGGAATGACAAAATCATCATTTGACTTCTTGTGAATGCTTTGTCTTACCACTTATCCTGCTTTGGCTAAAAAGGAAATCTTGCCCAGAATCCATCTCCCAGAGGCTGCTCATTCCACATGGAGTCATTCCTTACCTCATCTAATAAACTACATTTTGGCATTAATATTTTCTTTTTCTCCTTTTTCAAACAAGCAGTTGTTGAGAGAACACCTAATCTAGAGCCTTCAGTAGTTACTGCTTATCAAGTGGAAGCCTTCTGGCTGTGTGGATTCACCTCAGAGTCCTTGTCTCAGAAGGAACCTCAAACTCTTTTATTCCTTAAATTACCATAATTGTGTGTCTTGCAGTTGCAGCATTTTCATGCTAATGTTGTAATTTTCTCCTTTCTCTTTTTGGTTGGTTTGCTGAATTGGTTTCAATGCCCTTTGAAGTGTTTCCTGTTAAATAAGAGCGAGTGGTTTTGTTGTGGGGTTTCTTTCCTCATTTGGTTGTTGTTTTGTTGTTTTGTGGTTTTGTTTTGTTTTGTTTTGTTTTTTCTCTCCAGGTGCTAATATCAGATGGCAGCTGAACCAGCTTTGGTGATAAATCTTTGTTTCTGTGTCGCACTCAATGGGTTGTTAGGGGAAGCCTGGTGTTTAAATGACTGTTAAGTGATAAAAATCTAAAGGAAAACCTTTCCAGTTTATAAGATTTAGATAAGCCTGCTTCTATTTAGCCTCCAAAATTAACACATATATACCTTTCAGTTTTATTAACTTTTTTCGAGTTGATTTATTTAGAGGACTTTACTGAAAATGTATAAGATTTAGCCTCTTGTTTGAATACTTACCTAATAAAAAATGTGCAATGATGTTGAATTAATCTATGTTCAAAAAAAAAAAAGAAAAAGAAAAAGAAAAATACTGCGCTGTTTAAAGACTTGGCCCAGGTACAGCAGAAATATTTTCTTTTACAATCCAACTGCTTAGAGGGATTATTTAATTCAAATTCACCGGTGCTGAAATCTCTCATAATAATTCATTGCATAATAAGATTACCTTAAAAGAGAGCTAGATGGCACAGTTGGTCAATACAGTACGATACATTTTTGGAGGGTTAGGATTAAATCTGACCCTGGGATACAAAAACATCATGTTTGCTGGTCTGAATATAAGCCCAAGTAGATGTTTGTTTATGTTGCATACAATCTGGCATAACTTCATGCAGCTGGCAGAGTGCTCAGCAAGGACCTGAGACTCAACCAGCAGCTTTGGACGGAGGAACATTGGCACAGCTGTTGGGAGAACCTGATTTAGCACATCTGAACTGTTCTTGGCTTCAGCCAATGGAGGCAGTTTTTCATTTCCCTGACTGCTGAAATTTATAAAATTCACATAATAATTTAGGAGAAAATTAAGGACAACAGTGCCACTGGAACTCATCTTGAGCTGCTCTGTCTAGTTGTTGTTCCTAATTACGATTGGGATAGAAAAACTGCCTCACATAAAATTTTGAAATAAAACCCTCTGTTGCAATATTCAAGTGGCTTAGGTATCTCTCAAAATTAGGAAATGTGAGAGAATAGACCTCCAATAACAAGAACTATTTCTGAGTTTTTAAGGCATGATCTATAATTAAAATAATCATTTGGTAAAATCTGTGTCAGTTTGTGCTGGATATAGTCTAACATGATTTTACTTCTCCATTAGTATCTCTATTAGTAGTTATTCCTGAATTAATTTGTATGTATATTAAAATAAATTACATTACCTAGGATAAAAATATTACATGAGTAAAAGGAATAGCTGTGAGATATAATAAAAATGTCAACTTTTCTTCTGTTGAAATACAAAATGTTTTCACTTTTCCCTGTTGCCATACAAAGGAAAAGTTTGTATTGTTGCATATTTTGCACAAAAAGGTTTCAGTGCTTTGTTCTGACATTGTGCTACATCTTCTATAGGCTGATGTGCAAGCACATGCAGATTTCATGTCAAAATGTCTGAAAAATTTTGTTTGTTTTTGCCATACAAGTTAAAATTTCTTACTCTTCATTTCTAATACAAAAGTCATATTATCATTTCCTAGGAGAAATTCTAGTGGAGGAAATACCATAAATGAGGTAGCAGTCTGTTGCTCTTCCTCAAGCACAATAAATATATATTATTTTGTGTTAAGATTGGCTCTAAGTTTCTACTTCTTGCGTTTAGAGTCCCAGAAATCAGATAAGCTCTTCTACTCTTTGTCTCCATTCTCTTTATGGATTTAATTTGAAAACAGCAAAGTGGTGATAGATCTGATGTGTTACTAAAGGAAAAGTTCTGATAATTTATTTCCTAAATATTGAGAAATTAAGCTTTCTCTGTAGCTTTAATTTGCTTTGCTTCCATATGTTGGCTTTGATAGAAATGTAACATTAATAAGTTTACCATTTCAACCATGGACATCTTTCTAAAGTCTTTGTGTGAGATAAGAAAGAAGGTTTTTATAAAAGTTTTGGGGCAAGATTCTTTAGCTTGTAACATGTAGGTGGAATGACAGAGCGCTCTCTCTGTCTTAAAAAGAAAAAAATAAAACAAATAGAAATGCTTAAGTACAGTGCTTTATGATGGATATGTTACATGTATGGCAAATTTATTGGAAAAAACCAAAGATTTCAGCTTTACAACTTTTGAAATTTCAAGTGATAAGGTCTAGAGTGTCATTAACATCCACATATTCCACCACAATTTCAGCTACTCTGAAATTGAGTATGTGGTGCACTTCACAAATCAAATGCCATTAGATATAAAAGGTGACAGAGAGTCTCTGCTGTCGAGAAAACCTTAGGTATATATATTAGAGTAAAAATCCAGAATGTCATACACTCTATCTGATCATACTTTTACTCTCTAACCTGATAAAATGTTTTTTGTAGTGGCCTTAATTGCCATGAATACAGAAGTTGCTGTCTGTGCATGGGAATCATTCAAACTTACTAATAACCGTGAAAACCTTGAAATTTTCTAATACAGTTAAAATAAACTTATAAAGCAGCATATTGTCTGAGAAGAACAAAAAGAACCCATTTGAAATTAGTCAATTTTAGAAAAGGAAATACTGTAAAACTGGACAGACTTAATTGTTCCTAATTGCAGACATTGTTCTTTATTCTTCAATAGTATTTCCAGTGATGTTTTGAACATCTTATTAGGGTTTGGGTTTACCAGTTAAGAGAAATGCCAGTGGACAAAATCATTCATTCATAACTATCCTTCACCAAAATTAGACTGGAAAGAGTTCCCTGTATTGTTTTGTGTTAACATTATCTGTGTTGTGTGTTAGCATTATCTGTAAAGAAAAGCATGTGTCTGGTTTTATATTTTATTCTTTGAGAACCTTTGAGAGATGGTTAAAAATTATTTTTCTCTACATCTTTCCAGTAATGCCTCCATGTGAATTCCTCACCTGATGGGTGCTCCTGACCACTGCTGAAATGAAAACATCAAAGCAAAATCTTTAGGTTGGACATCATGGAAAATGCCACACATAAAGCACGAAACTCCAAGTCATAAAGCCCTATTGATGTTCTAAATTTTAACCAACAGTAATCTCATATTACAGTTTGGAGAAATCCAATGATTTTCTACACCATGGAAGTTATCCTGGAGTGTCTGAAAAAGTACAAACACACGTAAAAAAGGTCATCCTCAAAATTCCATGCATTTGATCTCAGATGAAAACCAGAGAAACAGAAAAAAATTGCAATACCTACCCCTTCATATTAATGTATGAAAATCTATGAACGTGTGGACTATATGACTTAGAGCAACCATACCTTTATGTATATATAATGAGCTTTTTCTGGAATACATACTTATTTATTATTTCTCAAGTGCTTTTGCTTTGTGTGTACCACTAAGTGCCTGAGTGTATATGCAACCAAGAAACATAGGAAACCCAGCTTCAGGTCCGGTGATTTGGGTGGTTGGTTTGTTTGTTTTGTTTGTTTGTTGTTGCTTTTTTTTCCTTTAAAAAGTATTATTTACTGTTTGTTTTAGCTGCCATATGCTATCATCTAGGAGATCCACTTATATGACAGACTATGGCTATGTTCTATTGACCCTACACAGTTTGTAATGCATAATAGGTATTGTAAAATAACAATGATTAAAAATAGTTCAAATATCAGACTGTTTGCAGTAACAGCAGTTCTACAGGTTTTAGAAAATGCCCATAATTCTTGCAAATAACTCATTAACTGATCAGTGGATTGGTAAGTTCCTCATGTATTGGGGACATCAGGAAATAAGGATATGGCATTGATCAGAGACTGCATGTCTGTGAGGCATCTTCCTGTGACATTGAGCACGTATTGCACTAGAAAATGCCAGTAGACAGACTATGGCATTCCCCCAGCCCATTAAGCCTGAGGGAGTGTCAGGGTTTACCATATGGCTCTCCATGTGCACCACTTTTGTCAAATTCACTCTTCTCATCAGTTTTTTGTCCTTTTTAATTCTTTATTTTTTTTTCTTTTCTGTCTTGCCCTGTCACCATCAGTCCTTTCATCCTTCCTCCTGTTCAAACAGAAATCTTCATTTTAGCTGGGGATGCTTTTCTGCCTTCTGTTTCTGCCTGCCCACAGTTGCTAATAACAGCTCCTTCTTAGTCTCTATAGCAATCAGGCAGCAGAAGCACTCAGCACTAAAAAAACAAAAAAAAAACCAAAAAACAGGCAAACCTTGGTAGCAGCCTCCCATTTTTCCTTTTTCCTTTCTCTGCAGCTGTTGCCATCTGCCTTCACCTCTGCAGAAATCGGTGGATGTGCTGATATTCATCCAATGCAATGGACTGAGAAGAAGGAAACAGCAGCACATGGATCATTTTCCTAAAGTACTAAACTGGATTAAAAATTAGTATATTTTACCCCATTCTATGAGACTAATGCAGCATCTCAAATGTACATAGATATTCTGCTTCTGTTCAGTGTAGCTAAAATATCTGGAGAAAGTGATATAAGCAAGAAATTTGACCTCTTTTCATATTAAACATGGAATAGTAGAAAAGTGAATAAAGTGGTACTCAATGTATTTTGAATGAAAATACAATAAATATTTTAATCCATAGGTGAACAAATTCTCAGATTGAGAGAAGACAAAAATGTTTAATTTTCCGTGTATGAATGTCTATGTAATATTCCAGAGAAAAGATGACTTAAGTAGAGTTTGCTTTTATTGCAAAGACAAGGTTTGGGTACTGTATGCCGAGCAGGAAAATCAAATAAGACATTCTGTCAGGAAGGCAATAAATAAATAGCATGAGTTCCTTAGGCTGATTCTGAGCTATCAAAAATATGTCCAGTCTAACATAGATGGCATTTAGTTCTAGCACAGATGAATATTTATTAATATTCTTCAGAGACTGAAAGGATGACTTTGTTTTGCTAGACACTTGAAGACACGATATTCAAAATGTATCCTTTGTTTGGTGTCAAAAAGTATTATGATCATTTTGGCAAACAGCACACAAACAAAGCCATCAGTCAATGTACTACACTGACAGGATTTGAGTTAGAAGATTAGTGTTGAATGAACAAAACTTCAAGTAATTTGCAAGGTCTTCAGTCAAATGCAGCACAGAAGTTTTATAAATAGTGTAATACATAACATAATACATGACCTTAAAGATTTTCAATGAGGTCAGAGAAAAACCTATTTTGGGGTCAAATGGCAGGTGTCAAGCAGTAAAGTATAAATTAAATCTCAAAGCTGTTTTTCAAGACAAAAACAAGTGTGATTTTGATTTGGTAATGAATGGACAGTGTCCATGAGGCAGTTGAATTAAAAAGCAGCAGCAATTGTGCATTTTGATAAGCAAGAGAGGGTGAAACTTTAGTTGTTCCTCCACGGTGTCTTTGTTGAATCTGCCAGAATAGGAGAGATTGTCCTTTATGAATAATACCCAGACTGGCATGACCCACTTTTGGGAACATGGGGGACCATCTGTATCGAGGTACCAGAATATTTTATATCCTCTTTTATAGGAATGACTTTTCATATACAGATGATCCTGTTTGCAGCTACACCTGGAGAGTCATTTGCTTTACAGAAGCTCACGTTCAGTGCAGTTCTTCAGGTGCAACAGTGGCAGTGGGTGAAGCAGATTTCTGTCAGAATTCTGGGTGTGAGGGATGAGCAAACAGTGCAGGTGCTGCTGTGCTGGCTGCACCAGGCTGCTTTAAGTGAGGTGGCTTTCTAGCAGAGAGGGCTCAGAGTGAGCTGCCTGTGCAGTTGATATTGCAGAGAGCTCCCTTCCACCTGCTTTATCCCACTGTGCCTTCCAAGCACTGGCTAAGGGTCAGCAAAGGGTCTGAGCACAGGATAAACAGACTTTCTGCACTCTTCAGTTCAAAAGCACAGGGCTGCAGCCTCTGTTGAACCAGGACTGACTGGTGCCAATATGGAAAATTAACTGGCTTTGCTAACAAATGCAGAAGAGAGGTGTTACACCAGCGATGTTAAAAGCAAAATTGACAAAACAGTGGAATAAAAGCTCTTAAAAAATGCCAGCAGGGCATGAACAGGATGGAATATACAGTAAGAAGGAAATAATAGTTTCTCTAAGTCAGATGATTTGTGCACTGGAGTCTCAGCATTCATTTAATGTGAAAGTAACTTTCTGTTTGATAAAAATGCAAAGAATGACTGGAAAGCATGAACTGGTTGGTGAGTGATGTACTTTGTTAGGCTTCAGCAGTAAAGCCTGAAAACTGCAACCTTTGTGTATTCTAATAACCCATTCATTCCCATGTTGCATTCTTCTGGCTGCCAAACAATGGCACCTAAAAATGTGCATCGCTGCTGGGCTCCAATTCAGCAGCAGCTGGAAGCAAAAGGATGGCTGATTACAGTACAGAGGGAGAACATCTTCAGGGAGTGACTTCTTGGTTGTCACAGAGGAGATGACAGAAAATTTGACAGCTGAAAAGAATGACCACCGATTTTCTTCATTATTTCAGGAGAAACAAAGCCCAGAATTCTCAGTAGAATGAAACTTGTTCCTCTGTTCTAATGAACACACAGGGAAACACACAGGCAAAGAGGGAACATCCCAGTGTATTAAGTCTGTAAGAACATACTAGTACCACTACTTTTAACATCTATCTATCTATCTGTCTATCTATCTGTCTATCTATCTATCTATCTATCTATCTATCTATCTATCTATCATTTATCTATCTATCTCTAAGTTGTACTGATTGTGGCTATGTCTTGGCTTTCAGATTCATGAGAACAGCATCCGAAGTATTTTTGTCATCCCACACCTCATGATTAATATTCAGTAATGTTTCTTATGCAATCTACTTAACTCTTGTCATCCTTTATTGTTTACAAACTATTAGAAGAGCTATTAAGAGCTACTCCTGTGTGTCCATGATCCCCAGCTCCAGTTATCTGTGTGTATGGAGTTTTCTCTAGGTGTGCAATTACAGTAAAGAATACAGAGTAAGATGGGCAGGTGGTTGAATGATCAGTCTCTAAATTTATTGCAAAATCATGCAGCTTCACACTTTGATCTTCTTGACTGTTAGGATCTGATTATTAAAAGATGCCTCTGCCCGAATTAAGCTGGGAATGAGACCATATGCCAAAGTCAAGAGTACAGATTTTATTTAAGAGAAAATGAGGAGAGATTGAGTAGAAAGACAGTCACCATGACATGGATCCCTGTGGTGTCTTGCTGGCTCTTCTTCTGGTCTTCCTGGTGCTGGGAATCTCCAAGTGTTCTTCTGGAGGTACCACTTTTATAAAGGCCTTTTATATATATATCCTGTGCTTCTCACAAGTTCCCTCAGTGGAATTTTGTCCAGTGTGCTCATTCCAAACCTTCCCCTTCATGTAGCCCTGGAAGTAATACTTTCCTGTTTGCTATCTGTGCCTGTTGTGATGGCTTAACTTATGGCAAATTCCTTTTTTGACAGTGTTTTGAGACATTCTTTAAGTCCTCAGAATGGTTTAATAATCTGTCTCTGGATGTAACAATCTTTAGAAGCATCAAAGAAGAACCAGAAAATTTATAATATTCAGCATTTAATTTCCCACTATAATATTTATTGATCTTTAATTAATATGACTTTTAATAGTATTTGTTTTAGGTTGTGGCTTCCAGGCTTGTTTATTGCTGTCCTTTCTCTCCTTGTATTTCTATTTGCAACTAGTAATATAAATCAGTGAGCAAGTAGCAAGATTGGGGATCTAATGTTTTAGGCTCTCAGTTTGAATTTGTGGGACTTCTAGAATGATTTGTTGTCATTAATTTTTGCTGTTCAATTTAAAGTGTTATTAAATGAGCAAAATTATCCTGTTTTAATATTATCCTTCAGCAATATGTTCTATCTGGGGGAAAAAAAACCCCTAAACCAACCAACAAAACCCCCCACCCTTGACTATAAGTTTGAAACTGATGTTCTTTCTCTCAGTATGCATTCCTGAATTGTAAATCAGGGAGAATAGAAACTCCCAGTGTTCTCACTTTGTTCTAGTCAATATTAATGCTTGTTTTTATTATGCATTCATGTATTTTTTCTTTCGTGGAGGGAATGAAGTACATTGCTGTATATTTTAAGGAGTCTTTTGTGTCTTTTCATATTCCTCTCACTCCTCTTTGACTTCCTGTGCTTTTTCTTTTTACCTCCTTGTTAACACTCAAATTTTTTGACTGTTGAGTTGGGCAACTTGATATTTCTGTCTTAGGGATTAATATATGATTTTACATTGGGGTATAGCAACTAACATTTTCTTTTTTTTAGAAGCTCACCTGAAGATAAATTGATTCGAGTCAGTCTGAAGCCAATAATTTTCCAGATTTTTTAAGAAATCTACAATTATTTTTCTGGACATTAAGTACAAGCATAAAGAATAAAGTAAAGGGTGAGTAAAGGGTGTTAGATGACTGTCACAAAGTCCATCAAGTATTAGGATTATTTATAGTTATCCACAATCTACTTGCATGGTTCCATACTTATTCCTTCTGTTTTCTGCTCTAGTATATTTTAAATAATTTTTTTAGAGAAGTCCTTTTTTTCAAAGGAAGGCCTGCTCTCTTGAATGTTTGGGACAACATTTGGAAAATTAAACATTATCTTCTTTGCCAAGGCCAAAGAAGATCAAGACTAGGATTCATGTGAGTATCCTTGCCACAGAACTTCTGCTCAGTGAGGGGCAGAAAAATGAACAGGAAAGAGATGTAAGCTAGAAAAGGCTGTCACCTGAATATGGTTTCAGTACTTGCTATAAAATTTGAATTTTTTGGAAACAAAATTAAATAATTTATTCTAATCCTTCCCAATTTTTGTTCTCAGTTAAAAATGTCTTCATTTGGAATAACTACCGACTAATTTTTCAGCAAAATTATTATCTGAAGTGTGTTTTATCAGTCTATTCTAGGTTAATGTAAAGTGCCTAATGTGTGGGTATTCATGTGTAAGTATACTTAAAAAAAAAAGCTGGGAACTATTCAGAAGCTTAACATAATTGCATGTTTTATCATTAATTCATGATGAAATTAATCAAATGTTCATGTAGATATATATAGGGGAGATACCTGCATAACCTTTTGCTATGTCCCACTCATGTGTCGGATTTGGTACACCACAAAAAAACTATTCCCATCAGTCTGCAATATTTTCTTTGTAACAAGAAAATAAATGAATGGTCTCGAGTACAGTTGAAAGAACAAGCCTGGTGTTGTGTTGCTTTATGATCTGTGCTCGGAGTCTGTGTAATACATTCCTGACCTTTCAAGGAACGGCGTTTTTCTTTCAAATGTAGTTTCTTTTTTATGAGTCTCTGTGTCTGTGGGTCGAGGAGGACAGCGGTGGAGCACTGTAGTAAATTGACCAGCACACAATGCCACTGTCTCTGCAATTGAATCAGAGTTGTTCAACATATCCCTGGTGTTAAAATAGCTGGGCAGTGTGTTTTGCTTCACATGGTAGAAAGCTGGATTTCCCCAGGGAAAGGTTTGTTATAGCTGTTCTTTTTTCCAAGTGTATGTCATGATTTCAGAATATTGAAACATGCAAATAACCAATTTTATTGGCCAAGTTGTTCTGTTTGTAAAACAGACTTCCATCAAAAACAGTTTCTCTGTGGATAAGAAAAGGTCAAAATTCAAGATTATATTGGAACAGGTTTGCATATAGAAATACAAGACAGTGGAATGATGATAATGATTGTTAAAAAATAACTGACAGGCTTCAGAGAGAAATAAGAGTCACTGCTTTGGCATCTACTGCTCCTGCCTTGGCATCTGTGGCTCATCAGCAAGGGAGTATTATTGTTCAGATACTGCTTAGGTGTTTGCTTGTCAGTCTGTAGGGTATGTCAAAGGATAATTTGGAAAAAAAAAACCCTCAGAGTAGTTCCTTGGATGTACAAGTTAAGAATTTGAGGGAGCTTTTGAATAAAAATTGGAGGAAACAGTTATTCTGGTGAGAAAAGTACAGCTCTTGCAGTTGAAAGATCATTTTTTCTTTTTCCTTATTCAGCAGAACTGGAAGATTTTTCGTTTCTGATGTTGAATGACTTTAAGTGATGGAAGCTACTTTCCTTTATGTGTACATTAAAAAAGTTGATCAGATGAGTTTTGTTATTTGCCTTCAGTGTAAAACATGATTTATATAAGAAGACTGGTGGGGGGTTTAAGTGTGTGTGATGACTTGCTCTCCTTGAGTACCCATGAAGTTGCGAGTGAGAATATTGATTGTGCTATTGATCAGCTCAGTGGTGATGATGAGACATCACTATATTAATTATAAGGTCCTACATTTACTGAATAACTGCTAATTCCTCTCTCTTTCTCTCCTCTTACTTCTTTCTCACAGGTATGCAATGCAGATGATGAAGAGTGTGTTTTATTTTGTTGTGTTCTTGTCCAGGTGTATCCATAGCACTAAGAACAAATGAGAAATTGTGAATCCTCATTCAGCAGCCATTGCAAAGGGGAGTTGTGGCTTTCTTTCCCCCCTGTAAAGTTCAAATGTACTTTTCCTGATAGTAAATGAAAGGCAAGGAAACAGATAGCAAGAAGAAAGGAAAGTCATATTTCCCTTATTCTCTGCCATTTCTTCAACTAATTTTAATTATTATTATTATTCTATGTCCCTCTCTGTGCCACAGGATATTTTAAGAGACTGGCATACAAAAGAAAAGGGAAAAAAAAGCTCAAATCATAAAAATGGAGGAGGTGGCTGAATTAAAACTAAGAGCTGTCAGAATGGAAGAAAAGTAACATCAGAAACATTTTAAAATACATTGTATTCAGAATGTCACCTCCATTTTGGCTGTTTCAATGGCTACAGTACTTGAAAAAAAATCAAGATTCCTATCACGTCGTGGGCCTGTTTCTCGCTGTTTACTTTTGTGTTCTCTTGTCCCACTGTGTGCAGCTGAATCATTCAAATTTGTGTTGAAGTCTACTGGACAAGTGACAGGAAGTTTATGAGCCTAGGGGAGACTTGCAGTAGAAATAACATAGGCAGTGTGAGCAGCTCACTGTATCTTCAGATCACATTATTTATTGGTTTTATTTTAAATGTTGTTCCATAGAAATAACTTTACAAAGGTCCACAAAAGATTTTCTTAGGGCTTGAATAGACATCAGTATGATACAAACAAAACAATACAATAGCAGCGTGCCATCACTCTGCAAAGATATCACTAATAACAAACCTCTAAAAACCCTCAAACTTCAGTGTTTCAGTCTTTGAAAATCAGACAGGGGATGAATTACTGCTTTTATTCCTACTTAGGAGAAAGACAGAGTACCATCAAACAGTGAGAAGCAGCTGAGGAGATGGAAAGCTGAAATTAGTTTACTTTGTTACTGTTAGACCAAGTACTGCACCTCTTTTTTTAGAACTTTTTTCCACTTTTTGAAATTGTAAGTGCTCTGTTAAAGATATGGAGGCACTGAGCATGGATCTTTTCTTCCTGAGGCACTGAGATCTCTGAGGGGTAGTTCCTGGTGGATCTTGTTGAAGGTGTCATCTCCATCCTTTCATCCTTGCCCTTTGTGGAAGTTACCTTCTGTGTAGTGCAGCTGTAGTA
This sequence comes from Brachypodius melanocephalos, assembly GCA_013398615.1. NCBI lineage: Eukaryota > Metazoa > Chordata > Aves > Passeriformes > Pycnonotidae > Brachypodius > Brachypodius melanocephalos. The sequence continues at coordinate 939,113 of VZSR01000055.1, read as the reverse complement.
AAGCTGACAGAAGTGGATGTTTGCCTCTACTTTGCTGCTTTTTCCTGTGGCTCAGTAAAGACACTGGCCTTTGAACTGGAATGGCTGAAGAATGAATGAAGGATGGTCCTTTTTACCAACTCTGGCACGTTAGGAAAACATGAAAATTGAGAAGCTGTAGAACTACTAGTTTTCGAATGCTCATGGTTGTGGGCTTCAGGGTAAAGAGTCAATTCCTCTGAGTGCCATAAACTATACAATTAATTAATTGTCTGGTTTGAAGCTGGCAGCTTCACTGAGTTCTCTCCTGATGTGAGGCAGGCTGGAAAGTAGAGTCATCTCCCCCATCATGGATTTGAGTTGATAGGAAAAAATAGCCTCTGTCACAAGGCCAGAAAATAAAGGAAAGCTTCCTGAGCTGCTTCCTTGGTATTCAGCTCTAGAAATCCATGTAGTGCAGTTGTGCCATCTTAGGCTTGGAATAGTGACAGACTAATAAAAAAATTAAATTTCCATTTGTATCTGTCTGGAGAGGAGTAATCTGAATGAGGACACACAAATCTGCACCAACCCAACACTTGTTTCCAAATGAGTACCATAAAAATAGCCCTAAGTGTTGATATGACACTGATATGCCTTGCTATAAATTATTTCTTCTTACATGGCTATCCAATGTCCTCTCAGTATGGATTGTGAAATGTCCTGTTTGGAGCCTGGGGTGAAATGGGATTTGCTTCATTTTGTTTGCTTTTTTTGTTTGGTTAGTTTTGACTTTTTTAAAATTTTCTTATATTGGGGAAAAAAAAAAAAAAAAGCTAAATAAATATTTCTTGCTTACCAGCTGTAAAAGCATAGAGCAGAGATACACCATATTGCTGTCCAAACTGATCAGAAACTGAGAGTTGCAGTGGTAGTCTTAGAACTGAGGAAAATTCTCATTTGAATCTGTCCTTAGCAAGCTGCATATATTATATATTCAAATATATGTATATACATGAACATATAATTGAGATGGATGTACGGGTGGTATGCTCTGAGAAAGAGTCAGAAAAAGAGATTAAGGTTAAATGTGTATTTAAAAGTAGAGTTTTAAAAATGCTTGCATTTCTTAAATTCAAATTCAGATGTTTTGAAAAGTTAAATAGGATTCAGTTGTTTGAGGATTACTTTGTGTATGACTTGGATTTAAATCACAGGGCATTTCAGATCAGCTCCTCAGTTCAAAGCAGCTGCTGTTAAAGGATTTATACATGATATTGATTCCAGGGTATTAGTATAGCAGGTCTTATTCTAGCTGATTTTGAAGTGAAATGTAGATTTTACATTGTCCTTGTCTAATGTGTGTTTTTTGAGCAATCTTGATCTGCTGTTTAAAGGTATTAACTGGTTCAAAATTGTTGAAATTGTTTGGAGGATTTTAAACAGAGAAATACAGAGTTAAGCTATGTGAAACCATGATTTCCATTTAACTGTAAAACTGTAAAAATAAAGTTGCTAGAGTGAAAAACGTTCTTAAAATCATGCATTCAGTGATTCAGATCCTAAAGAAACACACAGATGATACTTCAGTAAGGGTAATATGAATAACTTAGATTATCATTATATAGCATTTCCCAAACAGGATTAAAAAAAAATTGAGTATTTATGAGGGAAAAAAAAAAAAAAAAGAGAGAGAGAGAGAAGGTTTTGGTAAGCTTTTTAAGCAAAGTCAAAAGAAATGAAATATGCCTACAGTATTTCACCCACAAACAGATGGCCAAACATAACAAATCAATAGTATGTAAATATCAGTGTTAAGAAGATCTGTTACAATGCATGAAAAACTAGTGGTTTCTTGGCTGCTACCTTCATACAGACTAAACCTTCACACAGAAGAGCAGGATATATGTTATTTTTTTTTTACAGAGACAGATGTAGTGGCTCAAAGTTGCTATCTTCATTTAAAAGTCCATTTTTTTACAGAGTGCAATGCAGAATTAAGAGATGCCCTTTAGAACTTGTAAAGGTGATGAAAAGAAATACCCAGAGCTCAAAAGTCTGAGATGCAGGCAGTGAAAGGAAATGTTCCGCTTTCGCAAGACCTGCAAGTCCCTTGCACCCACATAAGTCTGTGAGAGAGAATTTGTGATGGAAACGTGAAAATTTGAGCAGAGCTGTTGCAGCAGGCAGGCTGTGAAATAGTGAAATTCTGGTTCTGTGTCAGGCAGTCACCAGAACACTGCTACTAAAGTGTGTCTTCCTGCTTAAATCCACAAGGAAAGGCAATGATCCAGATTGCATATTAGTGTGCTGCTCCTGGAAGCACGATTTATTCACTACCATCAAGACCCACACTCTTTTTTTAGGTGTGTTGCAAAAAGTATCTCTAGTATCTGAAGACACATTTTTCAACTAAAGTATGTTAAGGGTGTTTGCTCATTCAAATTGCAATAATAGGGATTTTGTTTTAATTTTTAAAAAGGGCTGCCCAAGTGACTCAGCTTGTGACCTCAGGTAATTGATTTAAAATCTCCCTCTGACAATGGCTTGTCTTCTCTGGAATGTGAATGATGCTGCTTTACTCCCTTTCTCTAATAAAAAAATTGTGAGTTCCTCCTTGGAGTAGGAACTTTTGCCTGGCCTCAGTTCCATACAGTTTTGTGCAAAGTAGAAGTCAAACATTACAAAATATGGAATGGGCAGAGATCCCAGTTTTAAACTTAGATTCTTCTGCTTATTATTTTAGAAGATTCAGAAAAATATACTGCAATTTCCTGAAAATAATTAGATATGATGAAGTGAGTATTGATCATTTGTAGTCTAAATGAGTAGTCATTAATTGAAAGTGCTCAAACAAGCTATTTCTTTAAGAAAAAGATCAGTTTCAAAAGATTACTTGTTATGCAGTTGACCAAAATATGTTTTTGAATATTCTCTAAAATAAAACTACAAAAATAGCATATATTTTGGAGATAAAAGTCTAGTTTCATTTTTTTCCTATTGTTCTTTGTTACTAATAAGATTTTCTGAATCCCTTAATCATTATTCCTGTGTTTATCAGGATCAGGGAAAGAATTCTGGGTTTGAGATTTTTGTGAAGTACTACTTGTAGTACTTGCTTTCCCAAAGGAGATTAAGACAGTCTAATATCCTTGCATTGCACCATTTTCAAAATATATTTTCCTGATATTATACATCTTCAAATCATTAGAAATAATGTGTGGTAACAAGCTTTTGGGAATTTTCTGTTGACTATTGTCATGCCTTTGTTAAAAGCAAGTTTAGAGATTTGTTTGCTGTTATGTCATTATACCAATGATTTGGATTATTTCAGGAATATTGTGACCAAACTGAATTCAAGAACTTCTACACTTGAAAGTTGAGGAAACAGATGTGAAAATTATGCGTTAAGGTGTTTAAAACATTCTTTATCTTACAGTATCACTATCTGATGTTTTTTAGGAAAGATGGGTCTTGTCCCTGGTCACCACAAGCAGATCAGTGCCTGTTCCTCCTCTTCCTCTCTCAGGAAGTTGGAACAGCAATGAGACTCTCCTCAGTCTGAACAGGCTGAACAGAACAAGTGACCTCAGCTGCTCTTCATATGCTCCTTCAGGTGCTGTCTAAGGGAAAATTCAGCTTGTTTAGGTGCTATAGATCTATTAATCAGGAACTGCATATAAAAAGACACTGGGGAAGAGAACACGCACTTCTGGAGAGGTCACAGAAAGTATTATCGTCAAGAATGCAAAAGTGGCTGTTTTACAAGGAGAATGCTGGTTCCTGAAATTGTAATGAAATGTTCTTTACGTTTCCTTCCTCCTCTCCCCAAGGAATCACGTATTTTATAGAGGTAATGCATCCTAGAATTCCTGTTATGTCAGTATTCCCTCTCTTAGTCCTAAACCATTTTATCTAGTATGGAAGTACCATGGAAGGATGTGAGTCAGTAACCATTAAAAGGTCTAACTGGGTTTCTGATGTAAACATAAGAGGAATACAGTGAATGAAAATATTGTTCTTAAATAGACACTGAAATTCTCTTTCAAATTTTTCAGCATTAGTATGTCAGAGTAAAGCATCAAAAATGCATTTATAATTTTGTCTCAGTTTTGATACCATATACCTTCATTGTTAAATTTGATTCATTTCTTTAGTTTCCCTAGCTCTGTTCTCAGTCTGGGTAAGATGTTCTGTTGCCTCCATTCTCTTTTCATACTTTGCCAGCTCTCCTTGTAGAGGGCTGAAAATGTGTTATAGATAATTCACATGACTGTTCTCAAAGTACTTTTACAATAAACACTGCTAGCTCTAGCAAGACAGCATTTCCCTCTCTGTGTTCTGAAATTACAGAAGCAAGCTCTGAATTCTGTTGCTCTCAGATGTTCTCCTATTTCTGCCTCTTCATTTGACTTTCCTGTGTGAAATTTATGTTAACTCTAATATGACCACAGCCTGTTAGCAGAGATTGTTTTGTCTGTCACCTGGGTTACATGAGAAAGAGCAAAGCTGGCAGTGGGAAAGTTGAATTAACAACACAAACATCAGTTTTATAATGAAAATAATTGATAATGCTTATATTTAAAGTGCAAAGTATAGCAAATACAATGCCAGTCTGGTTACATTAATATGAAGAGAAACAGAGAAACATTATTACAATAACAATTTATTACTTGTGCAATTTAATAAGGAACACTTTCTGGTGACAAGCTGGTTAATAAGAGCAGGCAGTCAGAACTGAATATGCTTAGGGAACAAATGATAGTTTTTATTCCTATGGGTTTAGTTTCAAATTCTCCAGGTTTTCTGCAAATGGGAAAATGAGAAATCATCCAGTGATAATTGTGAATAATTTCCCTCTCCTGGTTTTTTTAACCACTTAATCAGTTTCTTATTGTAGGATTCATTTACAACTTGTTCAGTTTTGAATTGGATGAGCAATTATTTAGGTTTTTTCATAACAGACTTGGGCTTCTGGATTTTTTTTTCTTGCAGTTCTGACTTTCTATATTAATCTCTTTCCATCCCTCCCTCTTTTTTATGTTTTTGAAAGTCAAAAACCTATCCTTTTTGCATGGAATGCACTATTAATAAATTTCCCATTTGTTCCTACTCAACTTTTTAGTGTCCCAGCACATGATTCCTCATGAATATCTTCTGTCATATAGAAATACCCACACTAAATGGCAGCTGATCTCAGGAAAACACAGCAATCATCATTAACACAAATGTATTAACACAATAATAAACACATTGACAGCAAACCATACATGTTAATTGAAAGGAATTTATGGTGTTCTCTTGTGGATAGAGATAGTGCTAAAAACAATCTTGGGGCTGATACCTTACA
>VZSR01000055.1:898820-933705 GCA_013398615.1 Brachypodius melanocephalos | reverse complement strand
GTGGAGCTGCACATTGGAAAGATACACAGAAAAGGTATGAAAAACTTTTTTCATAACAAAGTCCTGATACTTGAAGCCCCCTGAAGTTTTTACTGAAGCACTTTGAGTGCAGTGGTCTTGTCAACAACGATATTTTCTTACCAATGGACACTATTATGGAGTGGAAAAAAATGCCACAGGACAATTTCAGTGCTGAACTCGCTAGAAATTTTTGCCAGAGTAATCTATAAGATGTTTAATTTTTCAAATGTGTTGCTATTTGGACTCTTTATTTAGAAGCTGGTTTCATGTTTTCCTGGAAGGACACAGTTTTCAGCTGTTAGCAGTTTTTATCCAGCTGAATCACAATAACACACAAAACGTGAGTGGTGCATTCCAGCCATAAAATGATGCATCTTTTGCTCAGAGGGTTTGTGTTCCATATCACTGGATCAGTGGGGCTGTGCCAGGTTATGCCATTTGAAGATCTGGCCCTCAGTAGCACACAATATTCTGTTTCCAAGGACCATTACTCAAATAAAACAACCCAATCACACCACAGGCCAAATATCTGCTGCGCCAAACTTTGGAACAGGAATTTCCCTTCTCTAATTGTTGTGATAGAAAACAAAAGTACAGGTGGGTAAGTGGTATAACATTTATATGGTATTTCTTTTTCTCTCTTCTAGAAGTAACTTGAGGTCCTGTGGAAGTAAGATGTGACTTTCAAAATGGAGAATGATTTTGTTTATTAGAACTGCCCCTGTTAAAATTTCTAATTTTAATGGTGGCTGTTTGGATGCTGGTTTTAAATGTACTGGGCCAGAACTCAAACACTGACATGTAAGCAGCCAGAAACCTCTCTCTGGCTCCCTATTGCCTGAACTGTGATAGCTGCATAGGTCAGATGGTGTAGCAGAATTATTTCTGAAATTGTGTAATTTCTGTTAGTAATAGCACCAGAAAATGATATGTAAGTGAGGAAATGGAAAAGTACTTATAGCAAAGTTGAAATAGAGGTTTTAGGAACTGTGTTTGGCTTAGACAAGTCAAAATAAAGCAGAAAGATTTCCTCAGTTTCAATTTATATTTCATTAGCACACCCATAACAGCAATAAAAACAATAACAAGGTACAATTTTGATGACTTAGCATTCACTCAGAAGCCATTAAGAAAATATTTTGTTGATATAAAATATTTTCTGGGACTTTACAGTGAAAGAAATGTGTTACACTTGATAGTGATGAAGGTTGGCTGAAACTACTATGTAAGTAAATTCTACTCCATTGTATCTGTGGGTAAAAATAGATCAGAATATAAAGGATTATTACATATAAAGACTTTATTGTTACTAATATATATTCAAAAGGTTGGGGGTGACCTAAAATCCTAGTTGCAGGGATGACCTAAGCCCCTGGTGTTTCTGAAATGGAGGGTTACTGATGGCAATTGTTTCTATTCACAGGGAGAGCTCAGGTGCTGCTCAAAGCCTTCCTTTTCCATCCACTCTAACAATATTAATGCCTTGCTCAAGGAACTCCTTGTTGCAGGTGTTTCAGCCTGTGAGCCCCAGTCATTCATTGACTTATGCCAGGCCACGCTGCTGCAACTGCAACTTTGAAATTTAATTAGAGCTAATCCACGCAGTCACAATCTGCCTGGCTTTGAGCACTTACAGAAAAGCAACCACATGTGTCAAACCCAGGAGAAAAGGCCTTTCTTTCAGACTGCTTGTGAGAGAGAGTGCATGTTCCCCATCAATTGTTACACTGGGAAAAAGATGTTTTTTAAGATCATTAGACTAACATTAAATTGACGAGATGTTGACAAGTAGGGTTTTTTTTTAATGCATTTAAGTTGAAATAATGGAAGGTATCTAAGATTAATTTCATTTTAATGTAGTTTTTGTTTTACTCCAAGTGCGTAGAGAATGTTTTTTTAGCTGTGTTACCTAAAATGAGTGGTTAAGAATGTGCTGAATGTTGTAATCTCACTTTAAATCCATCTGACACTCTGATAATATAGAAAGCTTATGGTGTCTCAGGATGGTACGAAGTGAGAAAATAAAATGGGCATTTTTAGGGGAATTTAGCCAAAGTGGCAATATACTGGGATGGAGTGAGTTGTCCATGTGTATCTCCTATCTTGCTTACTCCCTTCCTGAGCTGTCAGCTGGTTAAAGCACAAAATGAGAATATAGTTCCCTGATACCACAATGACAGTTTAAGTAGTACCTTTCCCTGACCATATCTCCTATTGCGAAGTCCCTGAAAATTGCTTGCGAGGGTGTGAAGTGCATCAAATCAGATCAGGGAACCGATTTAGATTAAAAATAAAGCCTCCTTCTCCTCACCTTTATTCTTTTATCCCATTTCATTCCCTGGCCCGGGCTGACAGCGGTGCTGGAGGCTGTGTTAGCACAGCACAGAGCAGAGGAGGGAGGCAGCAGTGACAAGGGGCAGGAGGTGGCTGCCGCTGGCCGGAATTAGTATTGAACACCTCTTATTGGGCTGTGGCCTTTGTGCTGGCACTCTGAATGTCTAAGGTCAGGATGGCCAGCAGAAGAGGGAGGAAAGATTCTGGGCATTTTAATATCTTGTGCAGGTGAAATTAGTAAGGAGTTGGGGCTGGTTGTACCAAATACCTTGGGAAAGTGTCTGGAACCTGTTGTATGAAACTATTTTAAACTAAGCCCTCTTAGGAAATTTAAAACTTGTTTGAAGTAGACGCGGGAAGTAGCAGTGAATTAGGACTGAATTTTCCGATCTTGTGTTTACCAACTAATTAGGAGTTATAAAGCACCTTCTCTTGTTGCAAGAGCCCCTCAAGCATACACAAAGTAGATCTCCAGGGAGTTAAAACTTCTGCTGCTTTTCAAGTGACTCTCTTCCTGCAGCAGGGTGCAGCCCTTCTTGATTTGATCAAGTTGGCCAGATAGTTTATGATTTTGCATCACTGCCAATATATTTTTGACAATACCTTGTGCTGTTGTATAATTTGCTTCTAATGTGGGCTTCTCGATTTAGGAACCATCATAAACCTATTATTGACAACCTCAGAAGTACCAAAAGTTATCTGATAGCTCTGGTAGGATATCTTAAGACTAATGCAGATAGTGTTCTATGAACTGGGGTTTTTTGAATGCTACTTATTGTAACTTCTTATAAACAGCTGTTGGAAATTATGAATCCATATGAATATGGATTTTTGTCTTCCTAGTAGTTCACTGTTGCTACAATCTGTGGTCCAAATTATTTGTACAAAATGATTTATCTGTAAGTTGGGATACTTATATGTGCCCATGTGTCTATAAATGCACATATAAGAAATCTCTCTCTATATATACACACATATATTTCATTATTATACCATTATCTGTGAGTGCAAAAGGCTTTCAGAATGCATATTTCAGAATTATTTTTAAACTCGTAAGTCTAAAAATTTTGTGCTGTATTTGTTAGCTTGTATCTGTTGCACAGTATTCAATTAAACACTTAACTTGCCTACTCATTGATCCCCTGTATTTATGCAGAGCTGTGCTCATTTTTAAATTCGATTTCCTCAGGGAGGATACAAATATTTTTAATTTTGTTTTGTGAGCCATATGTTCAAGAGCCACTATTTGTTTGCTGTTTCAACTTTCTTTGCCTTTTTCTGCCTTTACAACATTCCAGACATTCAGCAGTACAGTCTAAATAGAGCACCATTAACATGCCACTAAAAAAAAGTTTCTTGTGCAATGTAATTTCATTATGAACTCAATATTTATTTACTTTTATCCTAAATCTCCTCAGTTGCTCAGTTCTTCTCTGAAAAGCCATCCCTCTTTCTGTTTATTGTGTGAGTCAGCTTTTATAAATTTATTGCTCCTCATTCACTTTACCTTAGCTCCAGCATTGTGGGTTTGGTGCAGGACTACTTTAGGGTGGTTTCTATTTGTATTTTTAATGTGTTTCTGACCACTAGACCATAGTAAATGTGTCTTCATTGAATGATGGCTATTTTTTTTTCTTTCTTTATGCAATATTAAATCTGTCTCTCTCTTGTGGTCATCTACCCATAGTCATGACTCATCCCTGTTATTCTGTTTGGTCTTGACAAGGAAATGGAGCCTCCAGGGACTGGAGGAAGAGCAAGGGAGATGCCAGGAGCAAATGGGGCAGGAGAGGCCAGGAGCTAAAGTGCTGCAGTCAGGCTGGATGACATTTTACACCTGCTGGCAGTGGGGGAAGGCTGCAGTGTCTGCTCCAGGGAAAACAGCAAAGAGGCAAACGTGGCCTCGTTTCATAAATGTGACAAAAGGTGTAGCCAAACCCTGTGCAAGAGGAAAGGAGAAGAGACAGAATCTGGATTTATCTCGAGTGTGTTTGTCCTGAGGGCTATGTGTGTTAAATTTCAGCTTGGGGAAATAACCAAAATTACTTAATTGCATCATTAAATTTTGCCATCTGCAGGTTTTAATTGATGCTTGATTATTAGAGTGAGATGCCCTGTGAACATTTTGAGTAGTAAATTGAAAACTTGAAGCACAGTTGCAATTCTAGTGATGTGGATCTTTTGCAGGATCAAGTTATAATATATTTGGATGCCATCTAAAAACTCTACTCCCTCCTTTGCTACGTAATTATGTTTCTGTAACCAATGGATTTCCCGTATCAGATTTTCAGGATTCTGCTCTGAAACACTCGTGTAGAGCACATTTTCTTTCTGTTGAATTTCTTTCCTGGCCTATAAACTTGACACACAGGATGAACAGTTTTCATTTCTTATGAACATTAAAGATCTAGTTTCCATCTTGTAGGAGTTTTTTATCAGATTCTAGCTGTGACAACATATCTTTATTCCAAACAATGCTCTACTCTGTCTTATTATTAGTCTTGGCATCTTACTGTAATCTCTCTCTCTTCCCCCACCCCCTATTACTTGGTATTTTAAATCTTCTAAGTGTGTCATGTATGTTATTATCCTCGAGATCCAACTCAAACTTCCATGATATGCTGCTTTTTTGTAAAGGTCGATACTGATTTGATGTATCTTGGCAAGCATTTTTTGCAGCATGAGGCAGGGGAAAGGGACATCAAAATTCTCTGTCTTTGCATTACAGAGTCCCTGTGGAGCAGCTGCATCAAATTTTTTCACATTATTTATGACTGAAGCAAAAGTAACTTTCTTATTGTCCTCATTTTTGTCATTTGTCCCCTACTCAATGTCATGCCAGCTTCCCTCTAGAAGAAATGTTTTGGGATCATTAGTCAGATGGAAGATCACATACCTTTGTGCAGTTATTTGAGGTGGTTAGATGGTATCTAGGTAATTCAGTCATACACTTTGAGCTAATTTAAATATAAAGTGCACTAAAAAATCACTACCCACTTCTGCACCAAAAAAAATCGCCGCCTACATTTTAGCTGCTGCTATTGTCAACTCCTGGGATCACTCTGTGTTAAATTTAACTTTAAAATTGCTAACTTCTTTATGTTCTTTCTACTGCAGAGTCTTTTCTCATTTGATTATGATTTTTTTTCCTTCTAAAATAAGGTTGTGTCGAGGTGGGGGTTTGTCTTTTTTGCAAGTAAGAGATGATAGAACAAGAGAAAATGGCCTTGAGTTGTACCAGGGGAGGTTTAGATTGACTCTTAGGTAAAGTTTCTTCACCAAAAGGGTTTTTAAGCATTGGAACAAGCTGTGCAGGGAAGTGGTTGAGTCACCATCCCTGGAGGTGTTTAAAAGGGGGGTAGGTGTGGCACTTATGGACAGGGTTTAGTGATGAACTTGGCAGTGATGGCTTCAACTGGATGACCTGAAAGGTCTTTTCCAACCTAAATGATTCTATGATTCTCTAAACAATTTTCTCTGCAGTGTAGGAGAGTGGCAGACTTTGTGGCAGCTGGGTCAGTGGGTGGCAAATTCCATACCTGAATAACATTGAGGTAGCTGAGGAAGATGCTCCTTTGTCTAGAACAAAGATTCAATTCCTAAGCTTAGCCTGAAGGAAAAAAAAAATAATATAGTCCATGAAGAATTTGATGTCTATTCCTGTCAATGCTAAAGGATTTAAAAAACAAAACAGGGCAGTGTGCAACCCCTACAATCAAGTTCTTTTTAAGAATGCAGGGATACAACCAAATAAGCAAATGATTAAGCCTCCACAATAAAGAGTTGAGTTGTTCCTCTGTTTCCTAGGATGTATGATTTGCTTCTTTACTTTTTTTGGTGTCAGGTCAGTGTCTTAATCTTTTTCTTCCTAGGTTCATAGTTGTTTTGAGCATCCTTCTACTCCTCTGACTTGGAAAACAATGACACTTAGTTAAACTCTGCCTTTTAAGAGGAACCATTGTTACTGTCCTAAGTTGTGCTCTATTACCAAGTTTACTAAGCACTTTGGAGGCTTAGCAAACACAGAAATAATAATTATATTAAAGCTGAAATTGCAGCTGGAGCCATGAACAGGAAGTCCATGCCTATAAGTGCATTTTCATCCTTGTTTAAAGAAAATGAGTTTTGGGGAATTGGTTCTTAATGTAATATTGTAGCATGAAAGTAAGTTATTTGGTGAAATATTTTCAGGTAATTGTTATGCCCACTTAAAACACACTGAAAACATGAGATCAGCGCTATCTTAAACAACTGGGTCTGTGAGGTGAAACCCATCTATTGTTGAAGAAATCTGGAAGCTTAGTAAGAACATTCTAAAAAAAGACAAAAGTGAGAGTGAGACTAACCCTGACATAGGAAACTATTTGTTTTAAATCACATAGTAAAATAATTACATAATTGGAGTGAAAAATGGAAATTTCATTACAATAATTAGAGGCATTTATTTAAATACTGGAGGTGATATTAAAAGATAATAAATTCAGAGCAAATGTGGAGAATATGGTCCAGAGGCTGATCAGGGTTGTCACCACTCAAATCAAAGAGCACTCTGTGGTGGCCTAGTGCACTACAACCCTTGTACCTGCTTCATTTGACTATTTCCATGTATCCTTATTGATTTTGGTTTCTTTAATTGCCTCACATTTACCTGATGTTTGTCCCTTTCATATATCCAAACTGCCTGTCTTGTAGGATTGGTTATGCATGGAGGAAAATTTTAAAACCTGAGTTTAGTTTTTCAAAGGTACAGGGGAGGTCACAGAGGAATTTCAATGCAACAGGCTGTATAGACTTCCAGCCCTCAGCAATCAAAATCTTAGTGACCCTCCAGTCCTTTGTGAACTTCACTGTGTCTAAAAATGGAGTTAGAGTGCTGATGTCAATAGAAAACAATGCAGGATGTATAAACACAATGTGGCAAATATAAGACTGTAGAGTTGGTAAATTTTAATGTCTGTTTCTCTATATAGCTTTATTTCTGGGTTTTTTAAGTTTTATTTGGCTTTCATCATTCAAATAATAACTAGTTAACTACATTTGCAAAATAAAGTTCTAAAGTGAGAAATCTGCTTTGTAAACAATGAGAAAGGGAGTGCTGAATTTTTTTCCATTTCATGCCTAAAACAGTTATTCAAGAAGATATAATATGCACGACTTGTGCCCAAACAGTTTTATTGCTTTAAAATCATATCTTTATTAATAAAATATTATATATACTGCTTTAGATTGCTTCTCAGCTATTGTGTTCCTGAAATTTCAGGGGTGTGTTTAATTTGCTGAGTTTGTGGCGTGTATGATGTAATGACTTCAAATGTCTCTCTTGTGTGCAAAGGTAATGCCAGATAATTGACTTTATGCTCCTGAACCTAATTTGCTTGAAGGAAAATTATTTACATTAATTCAATAAAGACTAATGGGCCTGTTAAAATTAGTTGCTTTCAAAACAGTGCATTTATTGCCATAAATATCCCTGCTTTCTCCAGAAGCAGAGGAAAGCTCAAGGTCTTAGTTTGCTCCACAGAAAGAGGCTTGGCTGCAAAATTGTTCACATTACACACACAACACCCTAGACACGTTTTGTAGAACTATATAAAACCATTCTCATTATTTCAATTTATGGTGTAACTGGGTGCCAAAGCCTTTGAGCTTTGGCTCGATGAGAGCACAATGCAGGTTATGAAAGGACAGTATAAATGAAAAATACCTGACCATTACACAAAGGATACTGACACTATTGTGCTCTATCCAGTTGTTTACTGTGCAATAGTATGGAAAGTCTATTATACTAGTTTTATAGTTACAGATGCTGTTTGGGGACATTCATCACATGGTCTTGAACAAACATGGGGAAATAACCAGTTGCCTGTTATATACTATATTCTCAAGACAACAGCTCTTTTCCCTTCTAGGGGAATGCATTTTCAAGCAATATTGATTTTTCTTTCATTCTTCTCTCTTCTCCTCTCACCTTAAGAAACCAGTTTTAGAATTATCCTTGGTCCTTAGACTTGTTTGTGTCTACGTGGATTTGTTTCGTTTTTTTTCTTTTTTTTTCTTTTATTTTTCTTATTTTTTTAACAACCTTGTATTCATTGAGCTTATATGCTAGACTATGATCACCAAAATACAATACTTTTGTGGGTCAGCCCCCTACAGGACATGCCATTTTTGGTGTCTGCCATCAGAAGAATCTATAAAAAGTGGTGTTTTGTTTCAACTGTTACTTAAAAACTGTTAATCAGGAAAAAACCTTCTGAATTGGAAGTTTTCTCCAATGGGTCCTTGGATTGATTTTTTTTGTCACTGATGTACCCCAGACAGATCCCAGTAAAGAACAAACTCAAATGGCTGCCATCATGAAATTACCAATTAACACTGCTATTTGTGACTTTAAGGCAAGGAATAAGAAACCTGGGTTGTTAAAACCTCTTTTCTGTGCTTTGATGAAAACTCACATGGATGGGTTCCCCATGCACAAAAAAGCAACATGCTTAAAAATTCAAGAGGAGCTTGCAGCCTGCCCTCAGCTACCTTCTGTGCAAAGAGACCTTTGACCAAAGTATTGAAGCTCAGTCCCCTTGAAAATGTTTTGATACAACTCTGGTTTTTCCAGGTAAACGTAACAGTCTTTTGAACAGTTCTGCTGTAAATGTGATTTGTGAGAAGAGCAGAGTTCTGAGCAACCTGTTTGACAGGTAGTGATTCATTTGAGGTTTGCTATTTATGTATTTGAAACTTCTTCCTTTATCCCACCCGTTTTCAAATCTTTCTTGCTTTAAATTTGGAAGAAATCATGCCTACATATATCCAATGTGAAAAAAATCTTTTTCTGCAAAGCATATTCATATAAATTTCACTTTTCTGTGAGAACAATCTGTGTAGTTGAAGGCAAGTGTATGTCAAAATAGGATGGAGAAAATGTTTCCTCTAGGTCTCTGTTTCAGCTTTTGTTGTTCTTTTTATGGTTGTTATAAATCCTATCTGTATGATTTGAAGTTTTACCTTCCAAAGAAGATTATTAAATAAATACATAAGAACTTAATAGGGTTAATTAGCGTGTTCCAGTAATGGATATAATTTAAAAAAAAAGCCAAAACAACTCTTATGTGAAGTCTCATTTAGCTGTAGACATTGCTTTTCTTATTTTTAGATGCTAGTTTCATTATCATGTGTTTTGAAAAAAATACTCTGACCCCTACATCAAAAGCATAAGCAAAAAGAACTGTTGTAGAAACTTCATATGGGTATTCATAGGACAGCCTATAATTTATGACTTATGTTTGATCATAGCCTTTTTAATTAGAAACATATTGCATCTGCTTAATGTTGCTACTGTTTTGCTGCAAAAGATTTTCTGTATCAATTAATCTGGTAATATCCCTGAGCAATCTGAAATTGTTGAAGAAGATGGAAATTGGCTGATGAATGTATTGGTCACTTCAAAGGCATGTTCAAATCTATCTTCTTGCTGTCCTAATGAATATGGAAGCCTGCCCAGTGTGTGATTGGATTTTAATGACTTCAAGGTCAGGGACTTTGTAAGGTGTGAATCTGCTTGCAAGGTCGCTAGTGGCAAACAGTGCATGGATCTGAAAATAAACAAGGAGCTGTCAGGGATATTAACTTTTTGTAGAAAAACCCTTGGGATGGAAAGGTTAATAGGTGATTGCATTGTAGCTTGTTTTGAAACTCAAAACGAGCTGTAAAGCTATGTGCACTATCCTACATTACACCTTGCATAAGAAACAGATATAATTTAAAAATGTGGGCTGTGTCTGATTGTAATAGCACCCTAGCTTATCAAAAGCTTGCATTTGCCACTATGTAAACTGGTCCTCATAATCAAGATATGCTCCAAATGCAGACCTTTTGGACAAGCAGGTGAAAATACCTGGTTTAAACCAGCATGGATGGGCAAGCACATTTGCTTCCCCTAGCAATTCCCCATAGCAATTCAGGTCACATGTACAGCAGTCATACCCTTTATTAATTTGTTATTCTGCAGAGGTTTTTCAGACTGTAGAAAAATTAATAGGGAATGAGTCTGAAAACACTAAGAAAGTTTATAAATTACTTGTCATAAGGTACTTGACTTCTGATAGAATAGCACAGAAAATACTCCTGCACGAGGAAAATATTAAAAAAAAACCCACAGAGGGGGAGAAATTTGGAGGGCTGGCGACAATTTTTTTTGTAGAATAAAAATTGAATTTCCTAAGAACAAAAACACAGAGTTGTTGGACAATTTACCCAGCTGGTGTGGGGTAGTGAGTAGTTTCAGGTATGGCTATCATGGTTGCAGTTCCTCTCAAGATGTTTGTACCAATGGGAGGTTTAATCTGATGACAGCTTAACATAATAAGGTACAATGGAGTATTATATAAAGTATTTTCTGTCACTGGAAAGTCTACAGGCTTAGTGACCAAGGAGACAAGAAAAAATACCACAAGTAACCCACAGCTATGGGGCAAAAAACCAATTTTACTGAAGTTCAAAGATTTTGTAATTTTCATTCTTTTTTTTTTTCTTTTTCCCCACAGAAAGTGTATGCATATGTATGTGCATACACATATATATGTGATATATGTGTATATATATATATATGTGCATTTTTGTATGTCTTCTACTCCTCAGCTGTGGATTTTATGTCTGTGTGGAGGCTGCTGACAGTGTTTTGGCCTGTGTGATTCATGTTTTCATGATTAAACCTCTCAGTACATCACTAGTAAATAACCCAAATTTATCTGCAATTTCAGTTGCCACTGAAGGTCTGCATTTAAGACAAGGACTTGGAGTTTTTGCTGTAGATGAAAAATATGTTATATCTTTCTCAGAATAACTCTTGCTCTTTGCATTCTTTATGGTGTAACATAGCCAGCAGTCGTATAAAAAATAAAGCAGAAGAGTTTTGTCAAGATGGAAGAATTCCTTGGTTTTGAATTCATCCTACATACATCCACTGTAGCCTTTTATGATGTGCCACTGTTTCATTGATTTCACTCTCCTGAATGCATAAGCTCAACTTTCCACTTCCATCTGGTTTTGGAGTACAAAGGATGAGGAGAAAGGTGTTTTGTTTTCATTTGTTTACTTATTGATTAACAAGAATCCCGTTTTCTTTCTGCATCCTGCCTGACTACAGGAAAGAAAAGGCATCAACTGATTTTTCTCTAAATGTTGTTTTTGGCTTATAATAGTTTGAAAACAAAAATTAATTCTGTTTCAGTTTCCTATCTTTTAGATAAATTGAAAATGTCAGCATTGACATTATGGGATTTTTGAAAAAGAATAAGCTTGAAAGTAATAACTTGCTGCAGTCTTATAATGAAAACAGTGAAACCTGTTAATATGATGAATATTTACCTTTGGAAGTTCCTTTGTTTAATGACTAATTCTAATGATTAGAGTAACTGTGTATTCTTAGTGTTGACAAGCACTCTTTGTACAATCTGTAATGGGTTTGTAGGAATATGATCTGAATTTTTGCAGGCAGTTGATGCAGAGCTGCTGAAGGCATGGCTATGAAAAGAATTTCTTCAAGGCAAAACCTTTATTTACTAACCTCTATTAGTTCTGATTCTGTAAAGTCAGCTTCCAAACCGTGTGTCTCATGTTAATATCGTTGTATATATGAATTTATTCGCATCCTGTTTTTTTCTATGTTGTTGCGGTTTTAGTTTTTGAGGTTCAAATCTCAAGTTTGTCAGCCTCTTCTATATTGGCAGTTTCTGCTTTTGACCTCTTCATTGCCTCTTGCACACATTGACAGTGAGTCTGGTGTCCAAGTCTCCTTCTGTCCTTCTATTCTTGTACTCTCACTAAATTTTCTCATATTCTAGCTACGTTTCACTTTAGCTTTAATTTTCACTGATTTTAACAATTAATCAGTCCAAACTGTCTCTTTTCTATGTTGTCTATGCACTTTGTGATAAAGTGATATTTCTGAAATTCCAGCTGTTTAGTCAGCTTTGGTAAAGCAAAATCTTGACGTTGAGAAAAAAATATCTATTTGCTATACTTTTGGATAATTTTCTGTTTCATCTTGTCTGATATTGAATTATGCACTCATTCTTATTTAAATTCTGTGTTTTGGGGACACATCAGAGCTCCATGAGTGGTTTAATTGAAGTGCTGAGTTATATTTTGGAATTCTATACCACCAAATCTGTGGCATGTAAAATGGCAATCCTAGAAACAAACGACTCTTCTCATTAAAAATATCTGCTAATTTTCTGCAAATTGCACTAATTGCTCATTCAACAGTAGAAATGCACAGAGATTGGTATAAGAGGAAGATCTCATCTTCAGTGGATTTCTGCTCTCTGCACAAACTCCAGTCACACACAGCAGAGCTGGAAATAGTGCCAATGAGTCAAAGAAATCACTGCCCTCTTTTATTCTATTTTTAGTGTCCTCCCCCTTGCTAGTAGACCCTTTGCTGTGAAAACACGCTGTTGTATTTCTCTGCAAATATGATGAGTAATTACTTTTTAAAGCATAGCCAATAAGGAGAATAATCTGAGGGCATCCGATCCAGAGCCTGTTGGAGTGGGCAATTAGCGAGGCACCATGAGACAGTTCTGCTTGCATGAGTATTAAACATTTATGCCACTGACAAGTGATTGAGCTCTCTCCGCCCCAGTGTGAGAATAAGAGGCCACCAGGTCCCTCCATCAAGAGAAAGCCCATAAATGTTACTGTATCCCTGAGGAAACAGAGCAGGAAGGAAAAAATGAAGAGAGCTTGGTTCTAGAAATGGCTTGCTGTTTCTTTCCTAATTTTCCTTTGATAGCTGAGCCTCCTTAAAAGCAGTGATTGGTGGAGATGTGACAAAGACAGGGCTGGGGGAAGGAGGGAGCTTATTCAGGGAAATTAAATTAGAATGCAGATGCAAGGAGGATTGACACGTTAGGCACTGTGGAAAGCAGAGTGCACTGCTGCTAAAGTGTGTGACAGGAGAGGCTGTAAAACCTAAAATCAGCTGTGAGAAGAACAGAGGAATGGGATCAGAGCTGACTGAGTAACTGACTGAAACATTCAGAGCTTTCCCAAAAATCCCTTAATCTCTGCAGTTGTCAAGCCCTTCTCTGAGGTGGCCTTACCTGGTGTTATACTGTATGGTCTCAGCTGATTCCTGCTATGTTGCAGAAAAAGAAATTTTATTTTTCATTATGTCTGCAGTGAGAGTGGTTTTGTTAGCAGTCACTGCCTTCATGGTTGTCTAAAAACCAAAAGAATTAAGGGGCTGCTTTGTATATGCAAGTGGCAGAACAGCAATATTAGAGAATTATTGAATGTATCTATGTCAAAAAGTCTCTTCAGGTTGAACATCCCACTGTTGTATGCTGTTTAAGTTTGTAAACTCTGGAGGAAAAATACTGTGTTATCTATTTGTATGGATCCCTGTGTTATCTATTTCTATGAATCCCTGTGTTCTAAATCTTCTTTTTTTTTAATTTTTTGGGGGGTTTTTGGGGATTTTTTGGGTTTTTGGTTGGGTTTTTTTTGTGTGTTTGAATACATTTGAAACAGAAACTCAAAATATAAATCAGAGGGCATCCAATCCTGCAAGCAGAATACCTTGGGTGAAAAGCCAAGTCTTCTCTGGTAGTGCTTCTGGGGGCTTTTCCCTGCACCACTGGTCATTTGGTGGCTGAATTAGCACTGCCATATGGGAGGCCAATGCAACAATCATCTGCTTGGCTTGTGAAATTCCCAGCGGCAGGCGGATGTTACAGGAGATTTTTATGGAACATTGCTCTTCTACTTTATAACCAGAAAAGGCTTTTATTTTCCTTTACTTCCTCACTGTCCCCACAAGATTTTCACCAGAAATGAATCACAGTCTCAGGGGGGATGAGTGTGTTCCCTCTGTCTTCTCAAAGGTTCAGCAGCCAAGGTTTGTAGGATTTTGTGTTTGATAAGGGGAAAAAAAAGAGAACAAGATATTTCAGAGCTTTCAGGAGATGTAAGAGCAAGCTTTCTCTCTGAACTGGATGTCCCATCAATTGCAGCGTGAAGAAAACAGGGCTTGACATCTCACTGGACAAATTTATGCTTTTGGAGACGCATTTAAATTTTCTCCCATTTCCCAATTTCAGTTTCTGAATGATGAGGGACATTAGTACATATTTTTAAATTTACCATTTCCTCCTAATGACTAGTGCCATTGATGTTGCCTAAGCTCAAAGTACAAAGATTTATGAGAACAACCCACTCTATCAAACATGCTTCACTCTTCGATAAAAGTGTTCAGCAGCTTAATGTCAAGGGTCAAAAACATGGGAATTCTGATCTGTGTCCATCCACCTAATTTGAGATGTTTATGTGTGAGTTTTGGTATTTTGATTCCTTTTTTTTTTTTTTTGCCTATGGAAAGAACTTGGTGCTTTTCAGGCGTGAATAATGCTGATCTGTACTCTTTATTTTTGTGTGAGATATCTGACCCCTAGATGCCTGGTTTTCTTCTCTGTAGTCCTCTCTGGCTCAGATATACTTAAGTAGAAAGAAACCCATCCCGAATCTTAAATGTTAGGAATGCTGACAGCTTAGAATTTTGTTCAAATATGGGAGCATCTCCGATATGTAAAATATATATCTTGTCATCAAGCTAACACCCCAAATTAGATTTCCTAAATGTTATATTTATATATGACTCAGTTTCCCATCTGTGAAATATTCACAGAGAGCTTCTTCACTTCAAAGACATGCTGTAGATTTTCAGAAAATAGTAAGAGAAGCCTTTTAAGGTGATAAAATATTCTATATAGAGATATAAAATGCTGTTGAAACCAGACTTCAACAAAATGGGGTTTATAAGGAATTAGGCCACACTATACTTAAAAGAGAAATTATAAAAAAAAAAATAAAAAAAGAAAATAAAAAAGAAGAAATTTAAGAGGCAGAAGAAAATAAACTGAATAAAAATACCCTTCACTGAATATCACTTATTCCCTGCATAAATATGATAAAAGTTCTGTAGATATCAGAATATATCACATTGCCAAACTGTGTTATGGTCAAGAGGTTAAAAAGCAGATTACACAAGCAATTTATGTGTGGAGGTTTTGTCATGTTTTAGTCCTTGAATGTGTCGCCTTAATGTTATTTTTTGTTAAGCATTTCGTTTGTAGTTTGATCAAATAATTGGCAAATACTTCTGAACACAATTTCAAAATTTAATTAGTCATTAGATTTATTCATAAGTATGTATTTTATTTTTTTTAATGAGCATTTGAACAATTTTTTTTTAAATTGAAGAAATACTGGTGCTCATGCAGATCTTAATTTTCTTGGGCAAACAAGGGTATTTGTCAGCCAAAAAAGAATGCTTGTTGTTTGCTGTTCAATTAATTAATATTTGCTAAACATTTGACTAATTTTTTTTTTCTTATTAACAATATTATGTTGCCCTAGCATACAAAAATAGCTGCTGTGGTAGCACTCTTACGTCTATAAACTTTAAATGATAAATTACTTTGGCTCACACTCCGCCTAGATATTGTAATTCCTGAACTCCTTAAAACTGACTTAGAGTAATTTTGTCATCCCTCTTTTACAGGCTGGGGTCTGAGGGTTACAGAGACATAGCAGAGGAAAGGAGGTGAGTAAACAGCAGAGCCAGACACTGAAAGTTTACCATCACCTGCAAGGAGCCAGGTGAGGGAGAGCCAATTCTCCTTGGCAGGCAGCCACAGGACAAGAGGACACAACCTCCAGGTGTGCAGGTGGTGGTTCAGATTGGGCATCAGGAGGAATTGCTTCACTGAAATGGCTGCTGAATGTTGGAATGGACAGGAGGTGTTTAAGGAAAGACTGGACATGGCACATGGTCTGGTCAACAAGGTGGTGATCACCCAAAGGTTGCACTCCATAATCTCAGAGGTGTTTTCCAACCTAATTAATCCTCTGTGTGTGTGCAAGGTATGTGCCACAATGATCTACCACCTCAGTGCAACGGCAGCTTTAAGCAGCCTAAAACCAGGTAAACTGAGGTAGATGAGGTTAAGATGAAGCAGTTCCCATAGCTTGTTGTGCCAGCAGCACTGTGGATGTGGCAGAGAATTGCTGGATAATTTCCTCCACTGAGTTTTTACTGACTGATGCATGCATGCACACACATGCACTGCTGCTCTGCACTGAGTTTGTGTTGATCCAAAACTCTGGTTTGTGGAAACAAATGTTTTCATTAACATTGTATTAAAAAGAAACAACGCAATTTTTTTTCCTGACTTGTAGATAAGGGCATCATATGTGGTAAACAGCTGGAGTAGAATGAACCAAGTATTACTCACATTTAAAAGGGTTATTTGTAATTTTCTGCCCCAGGTAAAATGGATTCCAGTTGGAAAGTAGGAGTCATTAATTTTTTTATTATTATTATTTTTCCCTTCATAAGAACACAAGATATAGATCAAGGATGTCTCAAGCTGTCAGTCCCAGATCTATCCTGTCTTATTCTAACCATGTCTGTCAAACCTTAAGAATGATTGTTTTTCCCTTTGTTTTTACTATTTTCTAATAGAAAGGAGTTTTAGAGTCTTGCTTCCCTGATGGTGTGAAGCCTTTTTTCCAGAATCCAGCCTGGATTTATTTTGGCCAGTTCCCATGCATTTGTTTTGATGTCGGTGTTGTTAATAACACGGCCAGGGTGAAATAGCTCATTTTCTTCCTTCATATTTAGGGATAGCAGCAGCATGTCTTCTGGCCTTTTATTTTGTTTAGGTAAATTCTTCAAGCCCTTTTGCTCTCCTTTCGTAAAATAAGTTTTTTCACTTTTCAGTCAGTGCAAGGTTAGCATGAAAAGGACTGATTTCACAACTTGAGGCAAAACTGGTATGCCAATAATGTACATTCTTGCTTGCAGAAACTTCTGTAGCTATTACATCAGGCTGGAGATTTGCCACGAGGTGAATGCATTTGGGGTCAGGGGGAATGTGGCTACTCAAGTGTCTGAAACACATCATCTTCATCTCTGAATCTGGGGAAGATTGCTGTGAGCAGCTTCTCTAGAGCAGAGCTGATAGTCATCTCACTGAGTCAATACAAGTTCACCAGTTTAGGGGAGTTGAAGAACAACTTGATACATTTATTTTTCTAAGTTTATCTGTGTTTACCCTCCCACCTCTCATGTATCATATAAATGTCCCAAGTGACAGAAATCGTTGTAATGGAAAATAGAAGAAAAGCTATGGGCAAAACGTGTTGGACTGGTTTTAATAGATTTAGGTATGCTGTATTATTGAATACAGCCACAGTATATTTCAAACCCAATATATGGCATCTGCACTAAAAAAAAAAAAACTAAGAAAATTCTTCTGTCACTCTCCCTCTTTTATTTTCAGGAAATAAAGACAATAATCTTCTAATATGCAAGATTGTTATGTATTATGACTATAACTTCACACTGTACCTGTATTAGTTCTAGGTGAGCTGCTTTCTATCACTTTCCAGGGTAAAGTGATTTTGGGTGATATTTTTTTCCCCCTGTTAGGATTTCCTAAATTACAGTCATCTAATTCTTGCTAATTGATATCTAATTGGAAGATTTTTTTTCTGTAACACACAGGAGCTTCAGGACTCCTGAAGGTTACAACAATATAAAATATTTGCTTAAACCAAGTTTTCAAAGTGTTTTTTGACTAATACTTTATTTTTCATGTCTTGTATTATGATTGTGCAAATACAAAAGTGAAATTCTAAGCACTTAGTTTTTTCTCATCCCTGCTGGGACTTTTGTTTGTCGAAGGAACTGCTGCATAAGAAAAGGTCATATGAGAGGTCAATCCAAATTGTGGATCCTTGGTCTTACACACAGGTTTACAAACTCAAATTTGGAGACTATGTTTTAAGTCATAGCCTTTTAAATTTCTTTAACTTTCTTGAGAAGATTGTTTGAGATTGCAATGAATAATATTTGAATTATTCATTTTAATTAAAATTGATCATGAGAACTAATTAAAAGACACGCAACTGGTTACTGGCAACGTAGTTGGACTACTTTTCAAAAATACCATTTGGTGTTCAACATTAGACTCATGTTGATTTTAGAAATTATATTCTATAAATAATAAGGGGCTATAATTAATTCTGCATAAGAATTTGGAAATCTAATCTTTCATTAAAAATATTGAGCAGTGCTTTCTGGTTTTGGA
The DNA here is from genome assembly GCA_013398615.1 of Brachypodius melanocephalos. Lineage (NCBI taxonomy): Eukaryota > Metazoa > Chordata > Aves > Passeriformes > Pycnonotidae > Brachypodius > Brachypodius melanocephalos. The sequence continues at coordinate 915,196 of VZSR01000055.1, read as the reverse complement.
AAATTATGGGTTCTCTTTTCATATAAAGCTTTATGCAGCACTCAAAAATGTCAACTGAAAAAAAGATTTAAAATGACCTCTTATTCATCTCTTTTTCTCTATGTTTTAAAGTGGGATTCAGTTCCCTTCCCATTACCCTTGCTGGAATACTGTGGGAAGATACACAGAATCATAATAAATAAATCATCTTTTAAAAAAATAAACACTGAGAGTGATCCTCTGGATCATCAAATCCAGGAAATCAATTCTTGCTATTATAGCCAATCTGATTTCAATAATCAAGTCTTCCCTCAGCAATAAGTAGATTGTTGACTTCACTGTTATTGTTCAGGAAATTGTCACCATTCTTATAATTAGAAACTCTCAGATTTCCAGTCTAAATGTATTAATTGCCAGTTCATGCTCATTTTCTTTGAAAAGCTCTTTATTTGACCTCAGATTATGACTTGATGACTAATTTTGAGAGCTGTGATGGGAATCCATTATCACCTACTCAGAGAGATGTTCTTAATGCATTGCCTAATTTCCACTACGTGAAATATAGTTTCACTATTTCTATTCTGTGTCTGACTGAGGTTGTTGAAAGGAATAGAAGCAAAAGAAATATTTAAAGAAAGTTTTCAGCCACTTTAGCCTAAGACTTGTGCAGTGATTTCAACAGAATGGAGAGATGCCAGGGACTGTAAAAGTCAAATTTAATAGCTGAAGTTGAACTAAGATGTATTTACTTCTATTTGTGGTGAAAATATCACACTGAAGGGAAACAGATAGTGCAAAGAGGAATAAATGAGACATTGTCTGGAAAATTTTCCATCCTATGTTTTAATTTCTTTGAAAATTTTCCTTTCAGTCTGTTATTTAGAGAAAATTTGAAGCTTGGACTATGTTTGTTTGTTTTTCTGAAGCATCATGTGTTTCCTGGAACTCTTACACAGCTGTTTTTACCTTGAAATATATTCTACTGGTGTCAGACAAAAGTTGCATTATTCTACATTCATACTGAGATTCAATTTCTCAAAAAAAAAAAAAAAAAAGCTTTCACAACACAGGAAGGTTTTAGAGCTGAATTGGACTGTACCTGTGTTACTCACCTAGGCTGAAAATGCTTGAAAAACACTGCAAGGAAAAACCCAGTCTGCTGCTGCTAGGGAAGTGTTAGTGGGATTTTGGGATCTTTACATAAAGTTGAATTTAAAAACCTTTGACATTGATTGTAATGTTCATGTTCATTACTTTTTTGAAGACCAGATCTGTTCCCAGTAGAACAGCTCACACAGACTTTAGAAATTTCCTGTCACCCATGTGGCTCATATATAATTTTTTTTTCTCCTCTCTATTGAATGAACTAGGTTGGAAACCTTTCCTAAGCAGGGAAGAACTCTGACCCACATTTCCATGGCATCAAAAAACACATTCTCAGACAGCAGGGCAAAGTGCTGCCCTCCAAAAGATGAGCAACATACTGAAGACTGGCCTGAGGACACTTTCTGCTAGGATCCAGGGAGAGCTTGGTTAGCAGGGTCAAATGCCAAGGATATTTGTAGAGGGAAGAAAACACTGGTTAATATCAGCTCTGTGCTCCCTGACCAGGAAAAGGAAGGGCAGAAGGGAAGAAATAGCTTTTCAGATTTAGGCAGTTCTGTGTAAAGACTCTTAAGAGCTGGAACAGGTGTGGGTCTCCTTTTTAATGAAAGAGGAAAGACTCTATAAACAAGGTAGTGTTGTTTTATCATTGTGTTGAACCTTGAAGATAAAAAAGCCCCAAACAGGACTCCAAAACAATTTTGGTATTGTATATATATTGTATATATCTATTGTACAATGATCCACGAATTGCAAAATGGATGCACTATTCTGACTCCGAAGAAACTGGAAGTGGAGGATGTTTTGCTGCTATGTTTCTGCTGTAAAAAGAATAGTGGATAGATTTACCTTCAGCAATGGTAAATGGATTTGAAGCAGAAACATTCTCTCTGCAAGGACAGTACCAAATTAAGAAGCCCAAAACATTTTATATTGAAAAAGAAGGGTAAATTCTCATGTACACCAAAGTCTCTAAATTGTATTTGTGACTTAAATTTCTTACACACAGAGATTCCACTAGTAACTGTTATATTGCCACCGATTGAAAGTATGTGTGAACAATTGAAATCTCCAATAAGTTACACTTCAATAACAAATGTTTTCATTGACTTGGAGACAGTTGTAGCAGGAGCTTTTCAATTCTAATGTACCCACAGTAATTATCCATGTCCCACTGGTGGTTATTTATTATTTAATTAAAACTTATTCAGTGGATAAAAGCCCATTAGGATAAAGCATTGTGTCAAACCCAAAAAGTTGGGATGAAGTTTGAGCATGGAAATGTCTACTTCTGGCTCCTTTATATTTATGGCCAGGTAGCAAGCTTCAGAGAAAGAGAATATTATGTTAATCTAACTTGCTTCTATAAAATTAGAAAAGAATTTGAATTATGCATCCAGCAACCCTAACCAGAACAAAGCACATTCATGGACTAGAGTGCTGTGACATTAGGTATCACACCCTTGTTGAGATGCAGTTTTTCTTCCATCCTTGATTTAATATTAGTGGAGAAGACCTGATTAAAAAGGAAAGGTTCTGCTAGTTAGAAATGACAACAAATTTTTCAGGAACTGTATCAGCTCGTCTTTATAGAAAAAAATGGCAAATATATTTTATTCAAGGGTACATTGCTTGTTTTGAATCTTAAATTCATTAATCTCTGTGAATTTTTACACTTGTCTGATATGGTTTGAAATGCTTGTTCTGATGGATCAGCTGAGGGCAATAACCTATTCGAATTTATGGGGAACATTATCACTGTGAGGTGTGGGAGTGTAACTTGAGAAAAAAGTAAATTCCTGTGCCCTGATATGTGTGAGTGAAAACGTTTGGGGTTTTTTTGGGGTGGGGGTTTGGTGAGGGTTTTTTTTTGTGGTTTTTTTTTTTTGGTTTTTTTTTTTTTTTGGTGGTTGTTTGTTTTGGTTTTGTGTTTTGTTTTGTGTTTTTTTTTTTTTTTTTAATCATTGTACTTTTCATTAAAGATGAGTCAGCTAAATTCAAGTATGTGGCACACACCATGATTTCTGCAATTTTATTTTTTCTTTACGCTTCCAGTATATTCTTTATGCTTTGGAAGGTGCAAAAAGTTTCTGAGAGGCAAAATCCCTTTACCTTCCCCCTGGCTGTGTTTCAAATCAGTGATTTTTACATCACCCCTGCACTGACTCTTTTCCAGAGTTACATATGGGAAGACTGACTTCAGGAGAGTTGCTTTTGTTTTTTGTGGGTTTTTTTGTTTGTTTGTTTTACTGTGATATACCCTGGGTGAAGGTTCCTGGATAAGTTATAACAGCTCAATCACATCTCTAAATTGTGCTAAACTGTGATGGAAGCAAGGGGGACACTCTGCAGCCAAGAGTTATTGGAGAGTGGTGTGCTCTGATTAAGCCCTGTTTGTCCCTTGGCAAAGCCTTTGTGTTGGTGTTATGTATGTGTATGTCCTTTCTGTCAGATGGTGCTAGGCTTTCCATGCCAGAAATATTTCTGTTAGGTATCCAGGTCTTCCTGCTGTTGAAGTGGCACAGAGGGAGTAGATTTTGACAGGGCAATTTTCTGGACAAGTATTAGCAATATTTTGGAGGCTGTATCTTGGATGCTGTTTTATTCCAAAGCAAGTATTTTACTGTGCTGCAATAGCATTTTTTAATTTTATTTTTTTTTTAATAATTCATGGTCTGTTTGTAAATGCTATGACACATCTAGAACAGTGGTCAAATTCATACTACCTGACTAGAGCTGCCTAATTCAAGAGTGAGGGTTTATCTGTTGCATCAGGGTGCTGGGGGTGGAGGCAAGGAAAATCTGTGCTCCTCAGTAGCATGGGTGCTCAGGGTCTTCTGGAAGTTTTATGCAAAAAAAAATCCCCCAATTAGTGAAAGGAGTGTGTTCTTTGGCAGTGCAGTTGACTTTTGCTGCCCTTTCATGACAAATTATAGTTGTGAACTTGTGACCTTCTATTAAAATTGTAAAGTGTGTGTCAAGGTATCATAAGCCATTAAGTTGCTCATAATCATGCTAATCACAAGTTGCTCACACTGAATTAGGCATGGTGGTGCAGGTGCTCATGGAGCCTTTAAAACAGGTATTGAATTGCATTGCTGCCCTCAGCCATGAGACTGAGCTCAGTGATCATTTGTACCTCTCTGCTGTCACTTCTACAGTGAGTGGAGAGAGAAACAGCCATATTCAAACACTCACGTACCAAATTACCTTCTGAAATTTTCTCCAGTGACTACTGAAGGAGAGGGGCTCAAATCTGTGTGATAGAGCCTAAAACCAAGTGGACTTGGGCACTCAAATTGCGTTTTCTTTCCTAAGCATTGGATATTTGGCTAAATTAAGCCAATGAAGTGTTGGTTTCATGGTTTGAAACATTTGAAGTCTGAATGGCAATCTTGCACACCTCGTGTTAGTCTCTCACATCTATCTTTGTGTTTCTGAGTCCGTGATGGTGGTCTGCACTACCTATCTGGTTATGTACGCTGCTAAAATTGATGCTGAGGAGATTCGTGTACCCCTCTGTCTCTGAAGTGTTATAACAATACCCTTTGATAACCCCATTCTCTTCATTTCGATAAAATGTTTTTACTGTGGGATTTTGTTAGATTTCATCAAAAATCCTGAGGGATTCAAACTAACTGCTGCATGATGCTTGCTTGCAATGCAGCATCTTGAGTCTGGTGTCACAAGTAAGTACCCAGTGACTAATCTCTCAAGTAAACCTGTTGGTTTCTTTATTTTTAATTCAGAAAGCTAGACTGTTATGTTCCTCTTACCAAATGTTAGAAATAGCTGTTTGAAAAAGACCCTACTGTTAGAAATAGCTGTTTGACAAAGAGTAGAAGGAAGGCATCTGTTCAATTTCCTTTGTACTTCTCCACACTGGATAATGTTGAAAACTAAGGTGTTATTTTCCCCACTTATTTGTTATCAGACAGGATAAAACACACATTGCTTTTCATTTCATTGTTCTCTGTAATCAAAAGAGAAACAATGTTTAAATTAAGAATTTCAATATTCTCATCCTGATAGACAAAGCTCTATAAAGCTGGTATTTTCCTGACTAGTTGTTTCCAAGCAAGGAATAATTAGACTTGCCCATGCACCCACTGTGCTTAGGAAATGAGGTCTCCTGGTATGCAACTACTAGTGAAAATAATGATTTGTCATTCAGGGTTGGTTGGTTTGGGGTTTTTCTCTTATTTCGATGACAGGTCATCAGGCAATTGTGAATCACAGAATATTTGTGTGTGCTGATATTCCTTTAGAATTATGGAACAATTGAATGGTTTGGGTCAGAAGGCACCTTTAGAGATCATCTATTTTAGCTTCTTCCCATAGGCAGGGGCACGTAAACTGGGTTGCTCAAAGCTTCATCCAACCTAAACTTGAACACATCCTATGATGGAACACCTTCAGTTCCTCTGTGTAACCTGTTCCAGTGTCTTGCCACCCTTATCATAAAAGAATCCATTTTTATGCCCTACCTACACCTGCCCTCTTTGGGTTTAACATTGTGGCTCTTTGTTCTGTCACTACAGACACTGTTAGAAAATCTGCTCCTGTCTTTCTAAGAAATTCCTTTGTATACAGAAAAGCTGTGGTAAAATCTCCCTGGAGACATCTTGAGGTTAAACAACCCAGCTCTCAGCCTGTCTTCATAGGAGAGGTGTTGCAGTTTAAAACCTTTACTTTTGCTATTTAAGCAGGGAACATGTTCTGGACCATCACCTTCCTTGTAATGAGCTTCCAGATTCCACCTCCCCAACTGCCTTCCACCGTGACTCCGCTGCTCCCGTGCCCAACCACTAAACCTCTTTTGATTCAATCCCCAGCAACACAGATCATGCAGGAGATCACATTTCTGCAAGGGCTGTGAAGCACCAGATGTTACTGAGTACTTTTTGTCTGTATTTCATCTTTTATCCAAAAAATGGATCAAAATAATTTTTCTCCAGCAGTCCTCTACTTCATCAGTCAAAAGTCTCTGCAATCCTGGGTTTTGACTCATTGAGTAGTGTTACAGATTTTTGCAAGATGGGATAGGGAAGGCTGGAGTTCAGCAGGAAAACTCACCTTACGTTTTTGTATTTTTTTTCCACCACAAAGTTGTCACACGAAGGAAACAAATATATTTGAGGAAAACTCCACAGCCATATCAGCGTTGCTGAATTAAGTTTACAACCTGCTGTGAAATTTCTACCTCCCTTATAAATTACTTTAAAGAAAACCAGAAATTCATCTCGATTTATTTATTTTAGTGTAAAGCCCTGCCATCTATACATAAAGTTCACCTGACATTATGCCTTCTGCCTGGCTCTGACTGATACTGGATGCTCAGGAATGAAGATAAGAAACAGCAGAAGAACAGTGATCACACTTGGGGATGCAGATTTTTCTCTGACTGTTTTTACTCTGTCTTACCTCCATCTGCTGTCTTCTTGAAGGGCTAAAGCCTATTTATGTTTACTGTCATTATTAAGAGGTCATTAAGCACTTATAATATTTTAAGATATGTACCTGTTAAATTATTTGTATCTTTTATTTTGCTGTATCCTTTCGGAGGTGGGTTGACTAAACTAGTATTTAACAATCAAACGTGAGTGAATGCACGCTGTGTTTATAAAACATTATTGTTACATCCACGGTTTTTGCATGTTCCCATGCAAACATCCTACCTGACCATAGGTGAATGTCAATTTGGTGTTAGAAAAGAATATATAGTGACTCTTGGGGGACCTTCCCAAATGTTTCTACAAACTTTCCACAGGTCTGTGTCTGCTACAACTATTCATAACTGTAGCCTTTGTTGATTTGACAGGTACTGTGATTTCACCAACTGGGCTTTAAGTATCAGGTTTGTGGGTTGTTGAAGGCTGAAGAAGATTTCTGAGGAAATGCTGCTGTGTGCTTGTCCATATGTCCACATGCTGCTGCCTTTTTCCTCTTCCCTTCTCCCATGTTCTCCCTCTGGAGCACAGACACCTGGGGGTAGAGTGGGGCTCAGGGTGGATTTGGTCAGGGTCCAACACTTCGGACTTGTGTGCTTGAAATGTCACACAGGCAGCATCACTTAGGAAAATCTGCTTATTGATGCAAAGAATCCTTTCATGAATTATGATGTGGATTTCTAATATGCATCGGTACTACTGCGTATGGACAGAAAAAAATAATTTTCTTTCATTTTGGATACAGTTTCATTATTCTCTGCTCTTGTAGAGGGATTTTAATTCACCTCACTGACTCAGTTACATGGTGATAGTTTCTTTTTTGCTTAACTAAATCATTACTCAAGGTGAATGGCTTCTAAATGTATTCCAATTTATGTGCTGGGAAAGAAATTATTTACATCCAGAATAACAAGAAACTTGGTCACTGTTAGACTGAGCACAGCAATGCAAGGACCCAGGACTACAAATTTACCAAGCCAGACCAGGCAGCTCATACGCAGATTAGTGAATAAGGGAAATTAGCTGCCTGTGGCTGAGCCACAATAGCCGTCACACTGATGGCTCACACTCATCAAGAAGCAGTGCTGAACTGAGGAGGGTGTTTGAAATCCTACTTTTTGTCTTGGCCCAGAACAGCCAAATTAATCTAGATACTGAACTCAGAATGTGTTTTTCTTTTTTTTGTGTGTGATATATATCTAGGCAGAGCAGTTTGTCTTCGACTAGATTACCTCATAGTGTCCTGTTATGGGAAATGAATTTTTGAAAAAGAATGTCAGCATTTCCTTACATCACCAAAAAAGATAGCTTTACATGACAAGAGAGAAGAGTTAAGAATATATGTACCCGCAACCTGATAACAGTTTGTATAGACAGATCTGACATAATATTCAGCAGATTGCTGTCAAGTTTGGGTATTGAGAGATTATTTCTAGGCTCTGTATTTCTGTAGAGCACATAGGACTTGATAGCCATGCTTCAGAGGAATTCATTGCAAGGGCATATTGTAAGTATTCTTTGTGAGCAGTAAAGGCAAATACTGGTCATAGGTCAAAGGCTTAGAAATCAAGGTGATAACCTTCAAAAGGAGCTGCTTCTGCAGCAAATGGACTTCTGCAGCACTTTATGCTCTATCTAATTAATAAGCTTGCAGTGTTCTTTCAGCTCTGATGCTGGAGAGAGATGGCCATTAGCCATACCAATCAGCAATGAGTTGATCAGGGTGACAAGCCAGGTCACCCTCTTGCACTGCGGTGGAAAAGGCATTTTCTTTCTTTCCTCTTGTTAAGCACTGGAAATTCCCCAGTGGGTCAAGTCCATGGCCAATTTATCTCATTGATGGGAGATCCCATGACTTTTTTTGCACATTGTCATAGACGCCACATTTTCCTTAGCACGGTGTTCTGGATTTTGCTGGGGTAGAGTTCATTTTCTTCATAGTGGCTAGTAAGGGTGTGGCTGTGCTTTGGATTTGTGCTGAAAATAGGGTTGATGACACAGAGATGTCTTCTGTTATTGCTGAACAGGATTTTTACAGAGCCAAGGCCTTCTCTGCTTCTAGTAGAGAACCATCAATGAGTGGCTCTGGGGGGTTTGGTTACTGGTTGGGTTTAAACCACAACACAGAGGTAAGAGTATTTCACTGTAATGTATTATTATTCATGTTTTTATTAACATTCTTTGCCCTTCTTCATCCCTGTGGCAAAATCCCCATTGGACTATTATCAGTAAGATGAGAACTGACTCAGCTCCATTAGATTTATAGAAAGAGAAAGCTGTGATCATTCCAAGTTCCATCAGCATTTTGAGATACAGATTATTCATTGCTTTGTACATACAAGGTAATTTCACTGAATACTTGTTATAGTTTCTTAACCTTGCTGAAACATTTCTGATGCCCAGGAGAAGGAGAATATGCAACCACTGCTGTATTTGAGATTCTCATAGATGTGCAAAACCTTGAAATATATCTCCAAAATGGTGCAAATTCCAAAGCAGGAAGGTCAGCTTAATTTTAATCTTTATTTTGCATCTCTTGATAATGTTAACATTTTCTCAATATTGCTCTTGCTGAAGCAGTTCAGTATTTTAAAAGATATTTAATGGAAAAAAAAATTCTCTAGTTTAAATTTAGACTAACCCTTACCAATACATATACACATATATATGTTAAGAATATTTGTCCGGTTTTAATAATTTAAGCTTTTGTCAAGATCATCTTCACTGACTTTTTAAGTTCCTAAAGACATGTATTTATAGCTTATTTTTGCCTTATTTCTTTCCTCACAAAATTTAATAAGAAGTGGTGTCTCTTTCCCACCAAGAGCGCGGCAACTGTATGAAAAAAATGAGACAAATTCACCTTCCTTCACTCTGAAAGGTGAGAGAGTTTAAATTCTTCTGTCACTTTGTTTATTATCTGTCTCACACTCTTGCTGTTCTTGTTCTGGCTTTCAATCTCTTTCTTTGGTTCCCCTGCTTCTCTGTTCTGCTGGGTTGCAAAAGTGATGATATTGTATTTTTTTTTCTGCGTGGAATGTTCTAAAAGATAACAATTCAGCATGCTGGACAAACACCAGCACTTATTTTTCCCAGCACTTATTTTTCCCAGTCAGCTGGATCCAAAGCCCATCATAATCAATGGAAATAACATAGTATGATCCAGAAGGATTAACTTTAATATGAGTAGAAACTAGGGAACATAATTAAAAAGCATGACCATCCCATAAAAACTGGTGATGACATTCAAAGTCTGTCTCCCTCTTTACTGAGGAGTGGTGGAGATAAATTGCAAAAATAGGCCTGCTTTTTTGTCCTCTCTGAAAAGTGACACTTAAATGTTAAAGTGAAGCCCAAGAGAACTTTTTTGTTTATAAAATCAAGGTGTGAGGAGCAAAAGCCCGTGGAGCTTCAAATAATTCAAATAACAGGTACTGAAGTTGTTTGTATCTTTTGCTCTCTGAAATTCTCACAAAAAAAAGGTATTGTGGATACTTCTGTCTACATGAAAATTTCTAGCAAAAGAAAGGATAAGCAAATTTAATCTGAAAAAATTTGGTGAAGCCCTACTGAGAGATTTTAGCACAAGATTTTGTATGACTCAAGAACAAAGGATAATGAAGAAATGATTGGGCATCATTAAGTATTACATTGCTGTTTTGCTTTCTAATAGAGGACTGTAACTCATTCTGGAGCCTGATTTCTTTAAACAGAATGAACATAAAAATTATTTGCTACAAAAATAACTGAGATGTAGAGATACTTATATATTATTCCTTGAAATTCTGAATAAGCAGGCAAAAAATGTTTGAAATTAATATCTAAACTATTTGACTTTTTGATCCAGAAGTATTACTGATAACTAAGGCTGAAATCTAAACTGAGAGGTTAAGAATTCTTAAAATATTACCCCCTTTTTTTTTTCCCCTATTTATCTCCCTTTTTTCCTCTGAAAAAAGCAACCTACATGAGCAATGATTTATGGGTGGCTGTAAGCAATGACTTCTGTTGCCAGTGTTGAATCTGTCACTAATTTGCTCGTGTGCTTCTGGAAAACAAGGCTTTTCACCTCTCTCACACCTTTTATTTGGATGTATGTTCTACATCATATAATTTTCCTAGTCTGGGAAAAAATGCAAAGAAGAGAAGATAAATGTAAGGCTGATACAAGCATTTTAGAGAAATCATCCCTCAAACAAGTGGATCAAGAAAAGCTAACAGCATCTAATTATCCCATTAGTATGTTCCATTGATTTGGGTGTTTGAAAGGCATTTAGCTTGCTGAGCTGGATTTAGATTTGCTATGACAGGAATGGCATTGCCTTTTATTTTGATACTTCAGTCAAATGGGATAATGTTATATCCACACTTTCTCCAAATTCTGGACACTTTAGCCTGAGTCAAAAGCCATTGAAAGTCATTGTTATTATTATATTGTCTTGGTGCTAGGACTGGAGAATTTTATTTCCTTATAAATATCATTTCAGTGCTGTCATTCCCAGATATTCACCATGCTTTTGTTAGATAACACGTGCAGATGGAGGAAAGGATGAAGCATCGATTCCCTTCAGCAGTGTAAGTAAAGAAGATACAAACCCCAAGTGCCACTGTCCCTAGATATTAAAAATCTGGAGATGGAGATTGCTAGCAAAGAACAGAGCGGTGATTATTAAACTGTACTGCAAACATCATCTTTTTTTACTCTGGGTGTTTTGGCAGCATGTCCTCCGAAACAAATTTTCAGCAGGATCTCCTCTTTAAGAGTACTTCCCTTTAACTGGGCTCTTACTTCCTGTTGTCTTGTTAATATTGTCCTAAGATTCTTGTTTCTTCTTTAGCTTTATGGATAAATATTTACTATGTGGATGAATTTGAAGCACTAACATCTATCAAAAGCATAAGATATCAGTATTTGCCATTTTTCAGTTTTTTTAACAGCATCATCCCAACAACAGGCCATGGTCTTTTCCAATATATTCTTTGATGGTCAAGAGTATATAGGAAAAACAATTTCTGTATGCCCTTTAATTAGAATGACTGATGTTTTCACTGAGGTTTGCAGACAACACTGACACTTCAGTGTGGTTTCTGAGAAAACAGCTCAGTGACAATTGACAGGAAAATATCTGCGATACTGAGAAACAATATATTTATCTACTTCTGATATTTCTGGGAGCCTTACAGCTCGATCTCAAGGTCATAAAATCCAAGCTCTACTTTGGCAAATACAGAGCTGACTCCCAGAACTTAGAGCTCTGCAAAAAACTCAAGATACTGTCTTATTTGAGCAATGCTTTCCAAATTTAGATGGCATGGGTTCTGCTCTTGGTAGCAGCCTTCAGGTCTGTCTAAGGCCTGTCACACAGAGGAGGTACTTGCTTCAATCCCTGCCTTTCCCTTCCTCAAGAGCATTTCCTGGCTCCTGAAATCTTGGACTGCTCCATAGTTCATCCCTGCAGGCTACAGCCACTTACCTCCTTTGGGATCTACTGCTCCCCCACTACTGCCACAGAGTCTGCACAAATACCATCTTCTGCAATTTACCTTCCAGCTTTTCCTCTCTCCCGCTGCACAGTCACAAGTTGGGATCACAAAGCATTTATTTTCCCTGCTTTCAGTCCACACATTCCTAACAGTGTGACTTCCAACAGAGGCTTCATCTCCATGTGGACACACTTTCTATTTCCCAACACCTGGGGCTGGATCCTGCAGACCAGCTGGGGGAAATTGTGAAGCCTGCAGGTCTAAGCTCCCATAGTGGCAGGGCAGGAACTACCTGTGAATAGTTTTACCCTGGCTTTGTGGCTTTGTTCCTGTGCTTTCTAACAAGCTGAACAAACCCCCATAGCTACAGCTCCTGTTTTTGATACTCCTCACCGACCAAGCCGGAGTGATCAGCAGTGTCTGTATACAGCTAAAATTAAGCAGCATTTGGAAGTAAATGATTGCTAACAACAACAAAAAAAGGTTAAGAAAAATAATTTGTCCTGATTCTGTTCAAATGTTCAGTCTTGAAAACTGATTTATGAATTTTTTTTCTTTAGGAATTGGAGCATTTTGTTTCATCATTCTCAGATGAAATGTTTTGATGTTTAGTTTTGAAACAACAAAGACACGTATCTTCCAATTCATGTTTATAATTGGCATAAATGATTTCTTTGTGAAAGAACACTGAGATCCTGACTATATTATTTTCTCTGAGGATAAGTTTTCATTCATTTCTAAGTCAGTTAGGAATCTCCTTGAGTTGCACACGTCTGCTGTGATACAACACTGAAACCTCTGTTATTCTGATCTACCATATGCTTATTTATTCTGAAAAAAAATCTGTTACTAAATTCATGTTCAGAGACATCCTTTGTCTCCATGCTAATTCACTTTTTGGCTATTTAACTGGCCCACTGAGACTCAGTTGCAATAGATTTTACAAAGACTGGAAACAAGATTGAGAGCCACATTTCTTTTTGCATGGACCACTGTAAGGGAAGATCTAATGGTGAATACAGTTTTGGAGGGATGAAAGTTTTCTCACTTCTAAGTAATTTTAACACAAGGAAAATGAAACTTTGGCCCTACAACAGCAGCTGCACATAGAAGTGTGAAAAAATAAATTAGAAATATTAATATCCCACTGTCAGTCGTTACTCAGATCATTCTTTTGTCAGACACACACATCACACTCTATCTCATGGTGATCTCACATTGCACATAAGGAATCTTTCTATTAAGTATTTGTCCTGTCAATTCTGTCAGAGGAATAGTAAACTCTTTATAATTAATAAATGATCTTTTTTAGGCCAACAAAGCTATAGAGTTACGTGTAGAACTAATAATATTTGCAGAAGTAATCTTCAGACACTGGGCTGCACTGCTTTTTGTCTTGCCAGTGTTCTGAAACATCTTTTGTTTGGAAGAGATAATTTTAATATCCTCCATATATTCCACAATAGAGAAGGCAAGCCAAGAACCTGTTTATCTTGCCTGAAATTTGATTTCAGTTGAATTATTTACTTTAATAGAAAATTGACCCTAAAAGGGAGATTGTTTCTCAGGAAGCCAGAAGTGGGGTATTGCTTTACCTGTTTAAAAAACTGCTACTTACCACCTCCTAAGCATCACTTACTCCTAGCCTACTCCCAATAAATCTAAAAATGTGCACTAGCTAGCAGGCTGTGTCCCTCATAAGTGCTGCATGTGATCATGTACCAAAAGGTCTTGTGGAAAAGTATGTGCATAGGGGAATAGAGTGAAAGCTTCTGTGAGAGCTATAAATTTAAACATCTTTCCTTTGCAATATTTAAGAAGCCAAGGTACACTTATTTCACAGAGATTTGTCATAAAAAGTGATAAATATGAGCCATATTGAAGATAGATTTAAATTAACTTTAATATAGCAACTCCATATTTTTCAACACGTGCAAATGCTGAACTTACTTGCCACAAGGCTAAACCATCATGCCACTTCATTGCATTTTTAAATTTTAGATCTAAGAATTAATTTTAAAGTAATGCAGGCTGAGTTTGGGATGCTGTGTCACAAGGTAAGGATCACACCAAAATCCTGTGTGAACAAGGGTGACACTAAGGTGTCTTTGTGTCACTCTACTCAAATGGTTGTCTGGGCGCTGACTCTGCTCCTTTAATTACCAAGACAAGTCTCAATGCTGACAAAGGATGCAGCTGAGGATGAAGTAAATAATCCAAGAAATTTTGTGCTAAATTAGTATAGCTACTGGGAAGTAGTAAAGATGCAAATCTCCAGTTAATCTATTTAAAACTCTTCCAGTTCCAGAACACTCTTTCAAAGCACACTCTTCAAAACAGGTGCTCTGTAAGCAGCAAGGAGGAACCAGCTCCCACTGCTACTCCAACAGAACTGAGCAAGAACTGTGTCAATCTCCTCAAGCCTTAAAATTTCCAATACAATTGTGTTTAAATTCAGAAATTTTAGATGCTTCTGGGAGAAACTATCATTACCACAATGTAGACTACATTAAGCATGGCAGGGAGCAGTTGATCTCTTTACACAGCCTCGATTATATTCTTGTTAGGCACTTCTTCATGCTGAAGATTTTTCATGCAGAAACCACAACAGAATATTTAAACTGATATGCCTCTGAATGTTGCAAGAGGAAAAAGCAATCCAACAGTGTGGGTAAGCTTTGAAGTTTTGTATGGGCTCCTGTGAGTTTATAACTGCCTTTCTAGATGCGTTTATACAGAAGTAGCACAAAATTGTATTCTCATGTGCATCATTGGTTTAAAACCCAAGGCATTTCAAAGACACCTAGTCACTAGTGCAATCCTGTGTTCAGGGATGAAAAAAAAAAAAGGATGTAAATGATAGGCCAAAATCCAAAAGGATACGTGACAAATCCATAAAAATATTTTCTGACTTTTTTTTTTTGTCTGTGTGGAGAGGCACTTTATATGGCTGGAATTGCTTGTTTGGCAGGTTGCAGATATGTGTGCATTTTGGGGGGAAGGCTTTGTTTTTGTTTTGTTTGGGGGTTTGTTGTTGCTTTTTAGTTTTGTGGGTTTGGCTTTTTTAGAAATAAGTGAGGCCATGTTGTGAAAATGTGAGTTGTTGTGTGAGAAGTAGGCCTGTGCTATTGTCTTTAATCTCAAAGGCAGAGGTGCTCTGATAATGCAGTTTTTTTCCAACTGAATTTCACTAGTTCAAAGGAAATTAGAGCTGGTGGAGAAGATGCACTGTTGTCCCTTCCCCAAACGTGTGGCTGGTCTTAGCTCATGGTACACAGGGCTTCTGCAAGGCAGCTCTCAATTCTCTCCCCTGCTCATGTACACTTTTTTGTTGTCCACTTTCAGAGTTTTCCCCGCTCTCAAATTCTTTGAACTCAAGCAAATTGCTTTTGATTCTAACACAGAAAATGGAATATGGAGTTTCTTAAAACTTTCAAGTGCAGCGTCTGGGTTTATCTGGTACCATTCTGTCTAACTCCATTTTTGTGTCCACTATGTTATTCTTTCTAGGAGTTATAATGTGATCACATCTCTAGAGCCATTTTGAATAGATTTCAAATGATCTTCACAGGGTTTGTTTGGTAATACATGGAGCCACCTGCAGCTGTGAACATTCTCCTCCCATTATGACCGGAGAAGAGAATCAACTTCTGTGATAGTACTCTTTGCTAGTAGTAGGTTCCCTTTGAATGTGTCTAGGACAAGCATTTCTCCTTTCTGTTAATAGCACACCTGGTCACCTATTGCAAACACCGCTCAGCCAATCCTTCATTAAGTCTTCAGACATCCATCCTTGTTCTGACACCTAGCAATTATTCCAGTAGGCAGCTGTTCCTTCGGCATTGTTTTATGCTTCAGAATCACATATGGTGGCAATTCATGCCATCTGCCAGCACTGCAGACAGGACTGTAATGTGCAGTTTTTCATCCCCCAAAGTTGGGGTTGTTTTATGGTGAAGAATTGTGTGCCTGTTTCTTCAGTGGTGTAGCTGGGTGTTGTGTCAAAACAAACTGGAGTCTCATTGGCATTCCCCATTTGGATCAGCAAGCCCTTGCCACCTCTATACAACCCATTCACATCCTGCAGAAGGGCATTGATTTTTCCAGGGAAGTTGGAAAGTAGGTGTGGGTATAACAAAGTTCTTCACTGTAGGCAGAATCCATTGTGCCACATCATCTGTACACATTGACTATTACTTGCCTTGAATTCCCTCTGTGCAGTGTTTTGTGCCTGTGCTGTTTCTTGGTCTTTCAGTTTAATGATTTCCTATTTTAAAGGGTTTTCTGTCTTTTCTTGGAGAGTGAAAAAAATTCTACAACTTGTTCTTCTACTTTGTGAGTGTTCTATTTTGGGTATGT
>VZSR01000055.1:861678-898720 GCA_013398615.1 Brachypodius melanocephalos | reverse complement strand
AAGGAAACTGCCAGAAGAGGTCACCAAGCAAATTTCAGTCCTTTACCAGCAGACCTGCTCAAATGGTGGGGGTCCCAGTTGAGTGGAGGTAAGCAAAATTAAAACACATCCAAAAGAGAATGGGGGTATGGGGAATCTGGAGAACTGCAGGTCTCTTAGCTTCACCTTGGTGCCGAGGAAGGTCACGGAGCAGATCGTCCCTGGTGCCATCATGTCCTGAGTGAACAGGACAATCAGGGGATCAGGCACAGCCAGCTCGGGTTTGTGACCAGCACTGGTGAGGCTGCACCTCAAACTGTGCTGAACACATCAGTGTTGGTTTTTAGGCTCAGTGAAAACATCAGTGTTAGTTCTTGGGTTCCTCACTACAGGAAAGACATTGAGGTGCTGCTCCCAAAGAAGGGAGCAGAGCTGGTGAAGGATCTGGAGCACAAGTTCTATTAGGCTGAGGGAGCTGGGAGGGTTTAGCCTCGAGGGAAGGAGGTTTGATAGAGGCTTTATCACTCTCTACAACCCTCTGAAAGGAGGATTTAGGCATATGGGGGTTGGTCTCTTCTCCCAGGTAATCAGCAATAGGATGAGAGGAAATGGCCTCAAGTTGTGCCTAAGAGAGGTCTAGATTGGATATTAGAAAAAACCTTCCTCACCAAAAGGACTGTGAAGTATTGGAAGAAGCTGCCCAGGGCAGAGCTTTAAAAGACAGTGGAAGTGAGGAACATGGTTTAGTGGTGGCTTTGGCATTGCTGGGTTAATGGCTGGGCTTGATGGTCTTAAAATCCTTTTCAAACCTGAGTAATTCTGTAATTACAGTGAGGTGGGGATCAGTCTTCTGGGTAACAAGTGACAGGATTAGAGGAAATGGCCTCAAGTTCCAGCAGGGAAGGCTTAGATTGGATAGGGAAAACTTCCTCACTGAAAGGGTGGTCAGACATTGGAACTAGCTGCCAATGGAAGAGGTGGACTCACCATTCCTGGAAGTGTTCAAAAAGTGTGTGGAGGTGGAACTTGGATTATTGGTGAACATGGTGGTTCTGGGTTAATTGTTTGTCCCCATAACCTTAGAGGTCTTTTGCAACCTTCACAATTTTGTGCTTTCCTTCTCCCTTCCTAAAAGGAATAGAGCCGTGGGTAGGAGATCTGGAAATATAACAAGGAAATGAGAAAATAATGCAATCATGATTTAAGAAAAATTTTAGGGAGTAATTAAGTATTGAAATGTTAGGATCTCTCTGCCCTTTTCCTCGGCTCAAACCTTTGCTTCTTTTCTTTTTTCTGAGTAAATTAATTCAAATGCAAGCCAGGATTTTGTGTCTGTAAATATATGCCAGAGTGTTTATTGTTTTGTTGCCAGTAGGTTTGCCCACTGAGGCCTCCCAGCCCCTTTATTTATACACTTTTCACACTGTAAAGGGATCATAGCTCCTTGGGAGACACAGTGCTAACATTTCTGTGGTGCAGAAAATAGAGAAATAGTGGTAGGCCAGCCCTGATGTATTGTTAAAATTCCTAACTTCATTATGTGGGAGCCTGCTAAATCTTTATTTTGCAATCTGAATTGAGAAAGAGGAAAAGCGATGCTGAATTATTTTCCTTCTCACCGGGAGCAGTCTCACGCTTGCTGGCTGTGCTTTGTGAAGGCTGCATACATACTTAAACACCTTTTGCATGTACAGATGCCTTTACATTTACAAATGCCTTTATCTGCAGAAGCATATTTGACACACTAGGCTGGCTTACAGCTTGAAAAGCTAGTGAATCATTCCGTGAATAGCTGAATACAGAACATTTGAAACAATCAGTGACAACTTGCCAGGGCTTGGGCAGGATGCTCCCCATTGTAAAAAAGAGCTGTAGAGCAGTCTGTGAAACTCGAGTGGTCATCTGATAGGGAGAGAATGCAACCAACCTCCAAGGAGCTAAGCACATTTTAGAGCCACCAGTTGCCTGTAGTCATAATGTGACTTATCTCTCTGCAGTGCACTGAGTTTTCATGTTCTGCTTAGGAACGAAAGGATGGCTACTTTTGCTAGGCTTCATGTCTTAATTATTTTCATATTTAGCAAAATGTGGTTGCAGGGCTTGTTTGTTTGTTGAGTGGTTGGTTGGGGTTTTTTTAATGGTAGTTAGTTAGTGGGTTTTTTTGTTGTTGTTGTTTTTTGGGGGTTTTTTTGTTTTGTTTTGTTTTCTTTTTTAAATATTAGATCTCTTTATACAAATGTGCTTTTTTTCCTGAGTTTGTGAAAAGCTACTAACACAGGTAATTCCCGAGTCGTGTGACATTGTGCAGGCTTGAAGGCGAAATGCTGTTATATGAACCTTTTGCTATTAAACTCTTAATACCCCACAGCTAATAGAAGCAAACAGAATTAGAAGCTAGTGACTTAACTTCCCCTTTCTTCTTTATCCTCTTCATCCAGTTACAAAAGGGTGACATCTTTGTGGGAGATTTAAAGAGAGAGTATAGATGCATGTAGGGATGGGGTATAAATATTTTAGCACTGCTAGAAAACCTAGTTTATTAAATTTGCTGTCTATTGCACTGCTACATTGCTTCACATTCAGTTGTTCACATCTCAAAATCTCAAGTTTTTTGGCATTCCAGAGATATCTACAGGGTTTGTGTGGGAACAAAAATATTTTCCCAAATCTATTGAATATAGACTTTGACTTGCAACCTTGCTGAAATCCAGTGTAAACTATTACTTTGACAACAACACATTTTAGATGAATACCGTAAAATATTTAGATGAACACCGTGAAATTCAGATGATCTCTATTATCATCACTCAGCACTGAAATGGAACTGCTTCTCCAGTAAAACAAAGAAAATCAGCAGTAATCCAAGTTTCCCCTGTAAATATTACAGATACCCAAAGAAAGTAAGTAGGGTAAATGCTCTTACACTTTTGAACTTACAAGCAGAGTAATAGAATTTTGCACACAGGAGGAATGGTATTTCCTATCACCACATCTTTTCCTTTTTATTTCCATTGTGCACATAATTGTATGCCTGGTGTATTTAATAAGCCTTCCTGTGCTACAGTGCAATTCAAGAGAGTGCTCAGAGATTCAAAACACAATGTCAGTGAAATTAAATGCCACTGCTAAGGGGCTCTTCTATATTTTATTTCTTTGTGGGTTTTGTGAGTGTAATTCTGTGAATACACAGGAAATTATGGCAAATCAAGACAAAAGACATACACTGTGCTAATGGTGATTATATTTCTCTGTTATCAGGGTGCCTAAAAATGAGTAGTTATATATTCTACATTTTGTTCTACCACATTGTTTGAATTATAGACTTTGGGGGATATTTTCCTTCTGTGAAAATTGGTCCAAGCCATTGTAGTAGAGGGGGAAAAACTAAATGGATTTTTTTCTTCTGTTTTGGTGCCTTTCCACCAGAGGTCTCAGAAATTCTGCCATGGAACCAGTCTAAATTGGCACTAAATGATGTGCTTTTCTACCATGTGGATGCTGAATTGATTAGAAGGTGATCAGGTGCTGCATCATCTTTATTTTCACACATCAAAGGTAGGCATATTGCAAGCAATTAATCATGTGCTTGTTTATTGTTTTGGAGTAAATGCATTTTACACACCTTTTGTTGCTGATTTTAATTTAATTACAAATCATCCCTATGTGTATCTGTCATTACTGTAGTGAACACAAAAGTGAAAAGATGAGAGTGAAAAAAAGGAAGCTTTTGCATCTGTGACACTGGTTATTTTTGAAACGAGACATAAAACAAGTTACTCATTTATTTTTTCTTTAAACAAAATAACTATTAGAAGTATTTGCAAACATATTTTGCTATTAACAGTAAAATACTTGTGTTACATGAAAACATTGTCAGTTTTCAGAAACCAAATAATTTTGTTCTGAGGGCCCAGTTTCTTGAGGTGGAGTTTATCCAGGAGAGACCACCATGGTTAATTGTCATTGGAAACATCAGGTAAAAAACAGGGGGTCCAATAAAATGGATCTTAAAAACCTGAATTTCACCCTTTTTGTCTTTTCTACCTACTAATGTAGACATCAGTCCTTACTAGCATAAATATTTCTTTTTGCAATCACCCCCCCCAAGGCTGCTTGTTAAAGGCTATGACAATAGGAATTGTAGGATATTTCTAAACTTTTAAAGCTGCCATTTGATGTATGGGTATGGTTTTCACCACAATGTATGTAATATAAATATATTAAAAAATATGTAGGTGCTACTTTGTGAGATCTTTTCAGTTGCCCATTGCCATTTTATTGAGAATGAGGATTGATGCACATGGGTTTTAAACTTTTAAAATTTTTAGGTTTCTATTTGGAGTGTAAACCCTTGTCTCTACGGAAAAAAACAAAACTTGAAGCTCCTATGTCATCCTGTCTTAAAAAAAAAAGTAGAAATTTACAGACAAGGGGAATTTGGAAACATTGAAAGTGATGGTTGTAGGACATGCCAGCATAGGTGTGTCTGCAATTGCAATTAAAAAGGTAATAAAGTGCCTTTGGGGAACAGAATTAACAAATTGGGCAAACAAATATGGTTCCTCCATTTCTCTTTTTCTTCACTTCCCATCCCTTTCCAAAATGACCCTGTTGGTCACACACTGTGGGAAGTATTAATTATTTGCACTTCCTGATGGATTTAAGGCTGTGGTTTTATTTTGTCATAACTGCAATAATGCAGCCCTTTAAAAAAGGAATGGGTGGGTGTTTCTGGAAGATTCCTGGTTTTGAGTGCAGAGACAGGAGGATGTAGTGGTGACATCAACATTCACATTTGCATCTCCCAGTATAGAGATGCAGATATTTTCACATAATGGGTAAGTCTACTTAGCTTTTTATGCTTTTAAATAATTTGTTTTTATTGTTCCCTAAATCCTGTCCTCTATCCTGTGTGTTATACCCATTCTTTGAACCCCTTTGTACGTATCTAATTTCTTTTTAGTTTTAGATGGGTTATGAACAACCTCTGACTTAAATTGGAGTGAACTGATATATCTGAATGTGGAAGCTGACCCTTGGAGTCTAATATTAATTTTCCCCTTATAAGTCAAGATTAAACTGTTAAATATTCAGAAAGCTCTTAATCAGTAGACAATTTTTTTGGGGGGCAAGGGAGAAAAAGGAAAAAAAAATCCAAACCCCAAAGAAAGCTCTTATCATCATTTTTTTTTACATTAGTTTAATTTTCATGAAGATTTTGTAGTTTCAGACACTTAAGACTTAAAGCCCAAGTTCCTTACAAAAATAAAATAGGTAAGACCTTCATTAATACTTTTTGCTCTTTGATTAAAATCACAAAGTTTCAGCTTTTAAAAGTTCTTAGACAAAAGGACAAATTCTGCTCTTGGTCTCATTCTGTAACCTCAAAAGGCTCATGTTTGGACTGTTGTTCATAACTGAGAGATCTTGCATTAAATTTATGCAGCATACGAGGGGGAGGAGGAGGATACAAATCCAAATTAACAACAATGTGAGATGGGCTCAAGCTGCAATGCCCTGTGTACCATAGATGGAATCTTGAAGCTGGAATGTTGGATAACTCTGGGGACTAATTCAGTGAATGAAGCATTTGTATAACATTATATAACATAAGCCTGGTTATAGTACTCAATGAGTCCTTTGGTCTTCATAACACTAGAATATATTATTGCACCACAGACTAAAAAAAAAAAAAAATTGAGAAAACACTGCCTGTTGTTAGTGGCAAAATTCTGCACTCTGGATAAAAATTTTAACAGCCATTTTCATGCTATGGATGGTAGATTTAAATAACTGCAAATTGCCGGCCAGAGCAGGCAAAATAAGCAATCCATTAAAATTTCAATACAATGACTTCAGTTTTGCTACAATAATGAAATATTTAACAATGTAACGACAAATATTTCAGAACAATTAAAACTGTTTTATAGACAAAGAAAGTTCTTCTTTTGCCATCCTGCACTCACCCAGGGCAAGGTGAAGCTCTGTCAAATGTGAGCCCTTCTCCTGGAGCAAGGATTTGATGGTATCATGATCTGACTATGCAGGATTTTTTTTTTTCATCAGCTCCAGTTTAACGATTGGGAATGTATTTCAGAATTAGTTGGATTTAAGAATGGCTTCAGAGTTAGCTTAGGATGGAAATTGCAATCCACTAAGAGATGAACAACAAAATTGTGAATTGTGAAGTATTTTTGACAAGTGTCTGTGTAGAGGAAACAGGATTGTTTTACAGCCCACTTGAAAGAGTAAAACAGGGATAATATAAATATTGAGGAAGTAAACTATGACAAAATGGAGGAAAATTGTTGATACAGATCCCTTACCTAGAATAGGAAACAAATTTACTTCATTCTTTCAAGATTGATATAGGACACATCTACATAAAAAATTTATGCGCTAGCTGGGAAGCTCAAGAGGTGCCACAAATCCTGTAAAGATATTTTCTGATTCCTGAAACCTCCAGTGATGTGAATGTTAATCCCATCCCCTTATAACACCTCAAAAAATGTGTAACACTTGAGGGCTAAAAGAATTCCAGCCTTATCTTCACCACCCTTCTTCTACCAATAAATACTTTCCCCACCACCAAGGAAGATGTCCAAAATAGCAAGTTGAGTGCTGTGTTAGTATATAGTGTGAGAGGGGATTTTGGGAACACAAAAGAATGTCTTTGTGCATTCCAGCCACAGTAATAACAATATCTGGTTACCTCCATTAGAATCTAAATATAAATCAGAGCTTATTTGGCCAAGTCTCAATAAAATCAGTGAGGGTGAAAAATGCTTCTTTTAGTGTAGATATGCAGCTGTTGAACTGAAAGAAAGTCCATTCCACAATGCCAATCTTTGTTTCTAAGTAGAAACAAGTATTTGCTTAACTGGACTGGAAGGGCACTCACCATTTATTCACCTGTAAATGTCTTAAGCTTCATCAAGGAATTTATAGAATTTTCTGTTTCTCCAAATACCAGATCTGGATCATGAGAATATCATTAGGTATGTGCTCAGTCATTTTACCTGCATTGATTCCTTATCTTTGGATTGTTGATTCATTACTCTGCAGTGGATTTTGCTCCTAGTCACTGAATTATGAATGTACTGAGGATTGGGCATACAAATGTGTGATACTGTGCATATTTTGTATGTAAACTGTTACCAGGCAACACTGATTAATGTTATAAGTAAATTAAAACTCAATATTTATCAAGATTGTATTTTGTATATTTATTTTAAAAAATTTAAAAACAGTTAGGTGGAATTATATGGATTTTGCAGTTCCTCTTTCAGAAACAGGAACCTGAAGCTCTTTTAGTCTCTATACAATGCAATGTTTTGCCAAAATTTGCTTTACTAGTTGGGTTGCTGAACTTTACAGAGGTCTATTACAGAAGAGTTTAATCAGCACATCTGGGTATTTTGGCAGCACCACCCAAACCCATAGGACATCTTCTCTTATCTTCTAATGTTTGCCTTAATTTATGTCTAAGAACTATTGACTTATACGAGGCTGTTTTAATATGTGACAAAAGAACAGCAATGGATGTTGGGGGAATGAGGATGGTGGGGCTGGACCTGCCTTCCACACAAGTTCCCAGAGTGAGCACAAGAAATCAGGAATTTTCAGTCTGCACCTACCATAATTATCTAGACTGGAATCCTGTCTCATGCAGTTCACAAAACATTCAAGGGAAAGGGAAATCTTCAGCAGTAGAAGAGCACAGTACAAATGTGCTGGATGCAGAGTGAATAAACCTGAACTCTGATGTCTCTGTAACTGATTTAAGTCATCAACATCAGAGAATGAAAAACAGCTTATAAAGAAAGTAACAGATATTTTTCTTTGTTTTCTCTTTTATACACCCCTCAAAGGGAGAATCTTGTAAAAGTTGTTTTGTGAGCATTGCAACTTGTGATTCTCTGTTTCTAATGGTTTGTATCTAATAGATGCTTTTTTTTTTTCCTGCTTCTTTTCTTTCTTTTTCCCTCTATGTTCTTCCACTGTACCTTGACCTTCTCAGGTGTTTGAATCCCCATCTGGATAGAAAAGTACTTTGTGACTTCTTTCAGGCTGCTACTGAGCTAATTTATTGAAATGAATATGTATGGCTGTTTGGTTGACCAGCTGATGAATGAGAACTCAAACTGTTGCTCATTCTGCAGGGATACAAATTTAATTTTTTTTTTTTCCTACTCAGAAGCTGATTTTCTCAGACTTAATGTTTCTGATGCAGCCAGACTTACATAGTTGGATTTAGGTGATTTATTGAAAAGGTTTTCAGAGGGAAGGTGGGCAGCAAGCCTGTGAATAAGCTTTGCTTCTTAGAATATCCAGGTGCAAATTGAAAGAAGGATATTTATACTGGGATAAATTTTAGACTTCTGCTTCCTGGGAAATCAAGGAAGATACAACAACACAGTAAGACTTACTTGAGCAATCTATCTTTGTAACACTAAGTCTGATTACTTGATACATTGCCAAGCTGTGTGGTAATCTGAAAATTATATTTCCACAACCAATTTATTCTCATCCATTCAGGCTTTTTCTCCTCCACCCCATAACTTCTATACCGTCTGGTTTCCTAAAGTCTGCCTATCCATCCAGAATTTAATTTTGTCCTGTACCCTTCTGAATTCCATATTTTTTTCTCATTGTGATGGAATAGCACCATCCTTACCTGTCAATCAAAAC
The DNA here is from genome assembly GCA_013398615.1 of Brachypodius melanocephalos. Classification (NCBI taxonomy): domain Eukaryota; kingdom Metazoa; phylum Chordata; class Aves; order Passeriformes; family Pycnonotidae; genus Brachypodius; species Brachypodius melanocephalos. The sequence goes on along the minus strand of VZSR01000055.1, from coordinate 890,050 downwards.
CGTAGTACTACGACTTTCAGTACTAATCTCATTTACTTTTATTACCTCTTCAATAATATCTGCATTCCTCAAATCCATCTTTTGGCTTCCAGTTCATAACAATTTCAATTCAGATCACTTTTCCTTATTTTTGAGGTCATTCACAGCTATGATACTCCCCGATTATCTGACTTATGCTTTATTTCTTCATCCACAACTTCCTCTCTGTTTTCTGTAATGCTGTTTTCTATCTCTTTGTCCATCTCTATCACAACTTTGTTCATGATATTTCTTAAGGAGATGCAAAGCTTAAAGATTTACATTTTCCAAATCAGTTTTCCAGGCAAATTTCTAACATGAGGCCTGTAGGAAATTCAGAGTGAACAAGAGCTAGAGAAAATGCTATTATTATTAAGAAGGAAAAGAGAAACAATTTACATATTAATACATACAGACACATGTGTTTGCATATATATTTATGTATATATAAAGTGTTTTTTGGAGCCTTTTATTTAGGGCAAGGACAGCCTCCTTGTGCAACAGCAACCTATTAAACCATAAAACTGATGCTCTGGTAATGTTGTATACTTGCCAGATCATCTCCATTTTTTAACCCTAATTAAATCTCATCTTCACTCATCAAGTTTTAACATTGTGCTCTCCATCTGTATATCTGATCATAACTACACACATGGAATAGCTGACAAAAATCCTTAAAATCTACATGTCCTATATATTTTGGCACTTTGCCAGACTTGTGTCTTTTTCTTTCATCAAGGTCTGAAATGGCAGGAGGATCTATGATTTCCTTGGAGTATTCCCATTCCACAATTATTGCCTGCTGCTTATGGAAAAGGTGGTGTTTTCCCAAGCCCAACCATGTCCTCTTTTCTGTGAATGTACCGGGAAAAGCAAGTCTTTTTATCAGCGCTGGATTTATAGCAAAAAATCTCGGTGGTGTTGTGCTTTTTTCACTTCACAGGAATGGAAACTCTCAGCATTGACCTAATTTTATCTCATTAAGGATTGTGGGAGTTTTGTTTAGCATTACCTTTAGCAGGAGCAGTGATGACAATTCTGATTCATTTTACTAATCCACGCTTTGAAAATTATAATGCTTAGGAATTTTTGAAGTTATTACTTGGCAGTGTTGAGACCGGTTTCTTAACATAAAACGCTAAAGTCAATGAGACAGAAATCACTTAATTTGCTCTATCTTTTAGAAATAAAAAATACTCAGAAAAAAATTAAAACCATCCATTCAGAGCTTTAAAAAACGCTTTGGCTTTCAGTTTGAAAAGTCAACCATGTTTTTTATCAGATTGCTTGGGAATGAAAGGGTTAAGTCACATTAAATTTTATTGTTCTTGCAGTTCAATGCTATATTAATAATGTTAATTGTATATCTGTCTATTCTGACATGTGGTCTACTTTGTGTCCATCATGGAATGATACCCCCAGATGCCTTGGAAGGTGTTTGTTGGGGGTCATTTTTGGGGGGTGTGTGTGTGGGCAGGGGATTGTTTTCCTTTAGGTTCAGGGGTGTTGCAGTCAAGAAGTCAGAAAAGGCCCCAAAATGTAGTGGTTAAACTAGTGTGTGACAGAAACTAAAGATCTAGGAATTCTAAAATAAAGTGTTATTCTTTGTATCATTGAGGCGACTGAAAAATGCAGATTTTTCCCTTTTTTTCCCTTATATTCCAGTTGGGAAGGCTTTGAAGAGCTTCTGCTAATATGAAAAAAAAAGAAAAATAAGACTTTATTCTTAGTTTTGAACATGTATCCTTAAAACAGTGTGCAAGATCTGTATGATGTACCAGGAGAACGAGGACGCTCAGTGTTGTCCCATTTTCTTCCTAGTCTAGTCAGTATTTCATCCACACACACTTTTAATATTCTCGTTGCCTAAATCATATATTAATGTTCCTGGTCTCTGTAGCTGAAAGGCATAATTCCAGTAATGAGGGGAAATAAGCAGAATGCTTGATGAAGTAGCTAAGCTACCAAACAACAAACAGAATGTTTCAGCAGCTCTGTTTTAACAACCAGTATGTGGAGCTGCCACAGCTTTGCCATTTCCTCACCAAGAAGGGGGAATCTCTTTTCATTGCAATGTGCTGTGGTATCAAAAGGGTCAAATCAACTAAAATGTTGTGAAAGCATAAAATACAACAGCAATAGAAACAAACTATCACGAAATTAGAAGGAAAAAGAACCCAATGTTTTTAGAATTATTTCATACAGTGATCCTGTTGTGTTTTCTTTCTTCCAGCACACCTCCTAAATCTCATGAGAACAGCCAGAATCAGCAGCTACCCCAAGGTAAGTGATACAGTCTCCTGGCTAAATTAGTTATTTTGTTCCTTACCCATGCAGCATTTCATATTGAAGAGAAAGTTTGATATTTCTATGGTAGAACTCTTTTATATACCTCTTTTTGATGCATTTTCATAAATTCTGAGAGTTTTACAGAACAGAATTATACAATTTAGAGGAAGAGGAGAAATCAGAGATGATTGAGTTAGCTTCTAAGTTACTGAGAGCTGAGTTCCCAAGGTTCCGTGCTTTCTTCATTATTTGTAATGTATCTTTTCCAGCTGTAGAAATATAGTCGTATAATACTTTAAATAATTACTTTTAAATTAATTTCTTTGGTCATTTTTACTATCATTAAATGGTAATTACTATTTTAAAAAAATCTAATAATTGATTTTTAAGGTTTTGATTTGGTTGGTTGCTTGGGGTTTTTTTGTTGTTTTGTTTTGTTTTTTCTTTTGAGCCAATACATTGAAGATTACCTTAAGTATCGTTTATTAAAACTTTTATTTTCCATTTTCCCTTATGGCTAGTGGATTATGATAGCCTTTCTAAGCAGTTTTAACTGCCTCTACAAAAGCATTCATATATATGGGAACATCTGTTAAGAGGTTTTTATTCACAAGTACAAAACAGTGTCATGCAGATGTTACAGAGTGGATAACCTGAGCATTTCTATTTACTGTGATTTTTATCAGCTCACATCATTTTGGGAGCTCACCTCACCCTGTCAGGAGCACAGTAATTCTGAACCAATGCACTAAAAATCAGCCCTAGACAAACTGGAGGGTAGATGAAAATAGCTGCAGACTTTTTTTTTTAAAGTTCACCACTGATATGTGAAGAGAGACAGGATCCATTTGGAAACTGTCTTGATTCTGTTAATTGCTTGTTCATTATTCCATGAGCAAGCTTACACATTATTTCCTGGTTACAGATAAGGCACAGCTGGAAATCTGCCTGATGCTATCAGCTCTTTCAAAGTGATTGGGCAACAGCTGAATGATTAGAAAGAAAAGAAAGAGATTTTTATTAAATACATTTCGCTCAGTGTGCAAACTGACATGAAATACTGTTCCAGCCGTTTCTCATGTATTTAGTCAAATATATGTAGTGCTGTCTTCTTTCTGAGCACTTTAAATGTACAAGGGAGAAATGGAAACTCATGGAGGCTGCAGTCAGAGACTGCATTCGATTTGGAGGTAGGGAATGGTCTCAGTGTTACATGAGGGACATGGGAGAGACCAAACCAGTTCAGACCATGTCTGAGTCTTCTGTCTGATAAAGGCCAGCAGTGGATCTCCAGAACATGCCAAAAGTGTCGTGGAATTTCCTGGAATGCCGTCCCAAAATCCCATGGTCTCTGCTCAGAGGCTTTCCTAGAGAGTAGCAACACTTTGCATTTTATCACCTTCAAAGGATTTCACTTTTCCTTTCACTGACACTAGTTTTTATGTGCTGAAGCTCTTCCTGAGGTCAGAGCAAGGTCTTTACTTGCTCTGCATGTTCTGCTCATGGCTGTGTGCATTTGTGCCACGTACCCCTCACCATGCCATGTCTTTTTCAGGTTGAAGGGTTCTAGTCTGTTTTGTCACTTCTTGTACAGAAATGCTTCTTATTTCGATCATCACTGCCATTCTCCTGTAGAACTTCTCATTTTCAGTGTGCCCCTTTTGGATGTGACAATTTAGAGCATTTAAAAGGGAGGTACAGTGTAGTTTTCTGCATAGTCATAATGAAATCTGATTTATTTTCTGTTTATTTTCTAATTATTCACAAACTTCTCCTTTTTTTGTTTCCATTGATCATTTTATTGATGTACCTGAGTGGCCAGAGCTTTTAAATGTATTTGTAGAGTTGATTTTTTTTTTCCCATGTGCAAATAGCTTTTTATTTATCTATGATGAATTTTATTGGCCCAAAGCAGAATCTTCTAAGTTTCTCTGTTTGTTGAAAGCAGTCATTGTTTTTGCTACTTTTGTGAATATGTCAGGATCATCAACACACTATATCCTTCACTGCTCATCCAGATTTCTGTATCTGTTTATAGCTCATAACTCTCCCCTTGACACTTCTGGCTCTGTAAAATCGAGTCACTTTTCTTTAAGTTTCTGTTTTCCAACTGTGTGAGGATATTTGCCATCATCCTATGCCTAGAAGTGCTCAGTTTGGAACCTGTGAGACGCCTGGTGGCATTCCAAGGGGGTGGGATACAAATCTGATTTATCACTGTACTTGATCATTTCTTCAGAAGACCCCTATAATTTGGAAGGAAATGTTTCTCTTTAGAAGAGCTGTATTGAACCTTCACAATGTGTTTTAGTCTTAAGTTCACTAATTCAATTCTTTGTTGTGAGCAAGAGATCAGCTGTTTAACCCTTGATTTCCTTTGGAATGCTATGCCATCTGTTACTGAAAAATCATTTTGCCTACTTTATAAATTCTTCTGCCAGTATTTCAGCTCGGCATGAGTCACTGATATTTATTTACCTTGCAAAGGAGGGTTTTTCAGAATAGTCACCTAAGTGGATGCATAGACTAAAAAAGAATAGCTTTAGCATTATCTGCTTTGCATACTCCTGTTATGCTTAAATGTTCTACTTTTTCTGTGGTCTTTTTGCAGGGATCTTTCTTTTTATGTTTTTGAAAATATAAAACTATTTTACTCTGTATTACTTGGCTTTAGTTCTTTGAAAGCTGTTTTTCAAGCTCACGTTTGGCCTGCTAGAACCTGCTAAAGATCAAGAACCTTTCTATCTTCCTCATTTGCATACATCTTCAGTATTTGAAAGCGGACTTATGGATTTTTGCTACCTTCTCCTACTTTGATATTTAACTAGATTTTCTCAACTTCCTAATTTCTTTTTAGAATTGTTGTGCCTATGACTCATGTCTCTCATATGGCTTTAAACAATTTTGAGCCTACTGCAGTAATTTACCCTTTTGACTGCCCTTCATAGATTTTTGCAGCTTCCTTTTTCTTTGTTATTCTGCTTTTCACATTTTGTGGTACCAAGAAACAGTAGACTTTTTCAAGTCTTGTTTATTCCTTTGGGTGTCCAACCTAGGCATGTTTTTGTCTGCTTGAGTTATGCAGAGAAGGTCTTTTAATCACAGCTCCTGAGCCACACCTTGCTACTAGCCAGGACCTGGAGTGTCTTCCTTTATTTCTTGACTAGGGTCTCCATAAAGCAATCATTTAACATGCCTAAAATTTGAATTTTATCTTATATTTTCATGAAACATTTGTCTAAGTACAGACGGTCTTTCATATCTGTTGCAGATACCACTCTTAGAGCCTCTCTGATCATGTCAAATAACCTGAATATTTAACATTCTTTTCCACCATGGTGACTGGGCAACAGTATACTTCAAATTACATGTTATCTTCTAGGATGTGTGGAGGTGATTAACTGAAAGGTACAATTCAGTCAATAAAATGTGTGCATCTTCCAGTATCTCCTGTGTGTTGGGACTTTAGAGACTCTCTTGGAATTTGTATGACATAAGCATATGTTGTTTGTCTGCAGTTGACTGTCTAAAAGAAAAAATTCAAGGACATGTTGATTACTGGGTTTAATACTTCCTTTGAGCTTTGAAAAGACTTCTTGCATACAAATAATTAACTTTAATGGAAAAGAAATGATGTTGTCTCAGCAAATGCTAAGTGTTGGATGTGTGAATCTAGTTTTCGTGTTCAGGCTTGGCTTTTGATGAGTTTCTAAATTAAACCTCACGATGACCCCTTTTTAAATGATTCCCTAATAAAGGATGTTATCTTGACAATGAGTTAGCTAAAAAACAAAATTAAAAAAACAAAACAAAACACTTCTTTTAAAACTGAGATAAGTCTAAGCAGTCATTAAGGTTGGACATATTGGTTTATTCCGCTTTTGTACTCACTCAGTTCTGACACTGCATGAGGCCAGGACAAAGCTTTCCATAAGAAGCAAGTTACACAATGACACAATATTTTTAATGCTGTTGATTTTGTTTAGTACTGGGGTTTTTTTACTGTAATTCACTTATTATGCTTGACCATAAGCTTTCTTAAAAAGCCATTATCTAGAAGATTTGCAGCCTTGACGTGTTCTGATGGCATGGAGGATATTGATTACAGGTAGTACATTCAATTGGCCCCTTTGAATGAGACTTGTGTAAAAGTCTTGTTCATACTGTTAACTGGCTGAGAGTGTTGAGTTTGGCCCTTTCTACACACTGCTCATAGGTCAGCGGCACATGACACCCTCTAGAATGTTTAAAAGTGGCTAAAAACTCAATAAGATCTTACTGGAAACGTGGTACAGTATCTCCACTTTCAACATGGCATTTGTTTAATTTTGAGCTCAGCTGGCCCTGCTGGCTCAAGCTCAGTTCTTTGGGTGGGACTGGGATAATTATCTTCTGTGCCAGTGACAAGGCAGTTCATTCAAAATTATGCTTGGAGCCGAAAACAGCATTTTCAGGAAAACAGCAAACTAGGCTTTTTAACGTGATCCTAATCCTTCCCTAAACAATTACTGAGAACTGACCTTTAACATCTCTCTCAAACAAGTTTGGGTTTACAGTACATGGATGGGTTTTCTAAAATGAGATTTGACTATCCTTCTCTTTAGAAAAAACATAAATGCGCTACAGAAAATTTTGCAGAATAGCTGATTCAGTTTATTTTACTGGAAGTAATAAAAGCCTCATTTTGCAATACAAATGAGCATTGTTAAAAGCAATTCCACTTGATCTGCTGTTCATGAAAGAAGGCAAAATGATAGTTTTGAAGCTGAAGATATTTGTCTACACCAAAGCTATGATAAAAATAGCCCTAGTGCAAAAACTCGTTCTTCATCATACCAGTACTGCTCTGTCCATTTTGTGAATGGGCAGTGAAAGAAAGCAAGAGCTAGAGGATAGATCTTTTTTTATTAGCATAATTTATCAAGCAATTACCCAGCATTGCAACTCTCACATGCTTGTCCCTTTCTTATTTTAAACTCTAGCCAAGATCGATAAATGTTTCACTTCTTCAGCAACTGTTGCTCCAGAGTCAAATTTTGGTCATTTGTCTCTTAACTGCCAGGAAAAAGGACTCATGGATTGTTAGAGGATATTTTACTCTAACCCTAGTCCAGCACGTTGCCCTGCTGTGGCGATGTTTTCTAGTCATTACTCTCCCACTGGCAGCAGTACTTCCTAATTTATTGTGGGCAACCTGCTCTTCTTGTCAGGTCGTGTTTGACATTTTAACGTGGGGAGGCACAGGGGAAGCAGGGAAGGTTTTCTGTGAGCCTCAGGACGAAAAATACTAAGCTGTGGCTGTCTGTAGAAACACCTCCCACCTTGAGAAATTGGTCTGCATCACGTGTGGGCTTTGCCACCTCCTGCTACCACCCTCTGAACTGCTGCAGGACAAGCAGAAAATATCCACCTGACAAGCCTCTTTCAGCCTTCCGAAAGGTGATCAGTGCACTGCCCACGACAGAGTGAAATAACTCGTGCAGGATGGAAGCTGGCCATGGATATGGGTACATGGGACCAGTCTGAGTGAAGAGAAATTGTTGGATGTTGGGGCAAGTCGTGTTTTGGTTATGATAGTCTTCACATGGGTGTTAGCTTTAATCTAGTTTCACTAGATTTGAACACATAATTAGGTATGTGAAGTTCTGCAGCCTATTGCCATTTCTGAGCTATCCATTTTCTCCTCAGGTTAACCGTTTTATATATCTGACATAATTTTTTAAAAATTAATTACTATATGCACCTCCAAAATTAGCTTGGAACAGTCATATTGCAAGTGGTTGTGCTTCCCACATTAGAATAGCAGAAACTGATACGCAATTATCCTTTTGCATAGCACAGCAGCAAGGAAGGAAATGATAGAAGTAACTGTACAAGCAGGTTTGGTGATGAATGTCTTTGGCAAAACAGTTGAAGGAAAAAAAAAAAGGAAAAAAGAAAAGATCTGTGAGACAAGAGGCATGCTTGCACAGTGGAATGAGCTCCTTTTGCCAGTGTCTGGAAGATTTGGTTTTGAATCTCTGTAGGCACAGTTGATACTGACTGAAATATTGATCCTACCAGCTCAAGTCCAGGATTCCCCGAGTGTGGATACGTGTCCTCTGAAGCAGAACAGCTTTGAGCAGAGGAGGTTTTGTCAGTATCTACTTGTTCTCTCTGATCTAAGAGCAAGAGGTTCAGAAACATGCTGCAATTAGAGCTGCTAAAGTGGTATATGAAAACTGTAAAACAATAAAATTAAACAAATAAAAGTTGTCCTAGTAAAATAGCAGGTTTGGGCACAGTGGTTTGGCTGTGTACCTGCAGATACTCCCTGAAGACATGATTTAATTTTCATTTGTTGCATATTCAATGTATTTCTCATTTTGTTCTTAATGATTGATTTTGTGCTAAAAACTGGAAATCATGCTAAACTGGACCCAATTAATTTCCTTTTTCTGAAGTAATAACATCTATCACAAAACAGAAAGAAATCCAGTTCCAGACTTGTGCTAGGTGATGAACAAAGAAGCTGTGAGAGACTGAGAGAAAAAAACCTGTGAGAATGCTACCCATTTCTTTATAGCAGAAGAATTAATTGACTTATTTGAAAGAGGGATATGTTTACATCCTCCTGAAAGATAACAACCCAAGAAGGTATGAAAATCTTTTCTTTGTTGGGAAAGTACCTGTGGCTTAAGGGGAAAAAAAAAAAAAAGGCAGCAACGTTCTTCATGCATTAGATAAATAACATTATTACAAATTAAATAAAGAGATGGAAACAGTGGCTTCCTTTATGGTGGGATCCAACTCAAAGAGACATCTTCAAAGCGATGTGGAAAGTTAAGAAACAAAGTCTTTCTTTGCAAGTTTAAGGCAAAATTTAACATAAAAAGGGAATACATATCTTAAGGAATTTATTTCCAAGCAGTTGTGAAGGAGGGTTGCCTCCTTCAGTTTATCAGTTTCAGTTTATTTTATTCATGTAAGACACTTCAGGGTGATTAGGTGACAATGTAGATAATTGCTTGTTTGTGTTTATTGTGCTTCTTTTTTTAAAGAAAGCTGGCATTGGGTTTGGATCTACTTTGACTCCCAGCTCTCAATGGAGCACCAGAATACTTGAAAGTGTAGTTCCAGACTAGTGACATTTGTTGATAATACCTGTAAAGTGTTACAAATTCTTGCCTGTCAGGGTCTTAATATAAAATTAAAATGATACAAGTGTGTGTAATAAAAGTACAAGCGAGATACACTTCTCACCAAAAGCCAGAGCAGACCTGAGCATATCTAGAAAGCAGAATGCTCTGTAGCACAGTCAAAAGACATTCCTTCTGCCTCTCTCTTCTGGATGTCTTTGACATCCATTTGTACTCATACGTAAAATACTTTCTCAGTCACTTAGATTTAGCATCTGAATGCTGAGCTGCCCATCATTTCCCTTCCCCTTAGTCTTGCTATGCAGTATAAATATTGAAATGTCTTGTTAATATTGATGAAGTTGTTGCTTGTTTAGACTATTAAGACTACAGATTTGGTGGCAGTGGGATGCTCAGGAGGAAGAATTCTTTAAAGGTGTCTGTTTAAGGGAAAACCAAAGGTAAGACAGTAAACTTTAATCTGCATGAAGCCATCATTACCTCTTCATCAGAAAGGCTGGGCTTCTCATTTTTTACACTTTTTAACAGGGGTAGAAGAGGGATGGAGTAGAAGGAACAATTGCAACTTCTATCAGCACTTCCCACTACAGTGATCACAGGTAATGCTGCATTTGGCTCCTGCTGTGCACTCCATAATTCTGCCAGGGAAAGAAATGATCCTGTTGAAACATGCAATTCTTGTGTTGCAGGGACACTTTGCCTTGTTGTGTGTTGTAAAGTGTAATTTTCCAAAACATGCTGTATTATGGTTTCATAGTATTTTAAAGATATCTTTTTTTGAGAAATTGAAGTTGGAACAGAGTAGTGTTTATCCCTTCTGCTTATTTTTTTCCAAGCCATCAGAATTTTTAACTTTTCCCACCAGCAAAAAAGATGTTTTGTACTAAAAAAATCCCATTTATCACTAGATGGAAATTCTGTTCCTAATTATTTTCACAAATAAAGTGCAATCATTAATTGATTTTATCAGTTTTGGGATATGTCAGTAGCAATAGAACATTTTCTAGCATTTGATGATGGTTTGATACATGACATTTTTAAGTGCTAATGTTATTAGAGTATTTGTGAATTTATCTAAACCTTGTAGAGAGACAATATAAACTAAAAGATGTTTATCTGAGAGGAACACATCAAAATATTTCTGGAATCCACTAAAAATAAATAAAATAAAATAAAATCAAGTGACGCAGTTTTAAAATTAAGAGTAGTGATAATTTTATCATTTTTCAATACAAATTTTTGAAAAAATACTTCATTAAAAAGAGTATTTTTCAAGTTAAGTCTGTTACAGAAGAGTCCATGTAATTGGATATGCACAGAGATCTGTAAAGTGGTGATAGCACCTGATGATCTCATATTGGCATTGCTGATAGAACAAAAGAGAAAAAAATGCTGAAATCCTCCCTTAGATTTCCTTGTGGTTCATAAAACCTGCATATTTAACAAATATAAGCTCCTGAACTGCATGTTTTTTTTCTTCAGTCATTTTCTAAAAGAAAGAGAAGTTGCTAAAAAAAACTAGCTGTAATTAGCACAAGTTGGAGGCAAACATATGGAATTGTTTAACACCAAATTCAGAGTGTGCTGTAAGAAACTCCTTTGGAAAGTGTCATAGCTTACATGAGATATTTGTTCTATTAAAAAAAAAAAAAAAAAAAAATCAGGTGCCTTGTAGAACAAACCACAGGTGTGCTCAAAAAAGTTTCCATCCATGAAATTTTGCACAAAGACTCTATAAAAGGAGATAGCTGTGACTTTTTAGCTTGTGTATAGCCAACAGACCCTAATCATATAGATTGAATATGTGAAAAGGGCTGTCCCACTCAAAAAAGACTGGATTTTGTGTGTTGTGACTCTTATGCCACTGTTTATCATTGTTGATCGTTACTTTTTGGGTCAATATTAAGAGATTTGAGTTTGAAACATTTTGTGTCTCAAGGTGGCCATCAGTGGTCTCTGGAAAGATGTGGCAGGAGATCATCTGTTGGGGCCTTTTGCTGTGCAAAGACATCCCAGCAGTTCTCAGGAGAAAAAAAATCAATCTAGTTTGTTTTTTTTTTTTTTTCATTTACCTTCCTATCAGCTGACCACTGGTGAGATGGCAATTCCTGCAGTTTTCCCAGGAAGGATGGAAATCCAGGCTCTTGGGCTGAAGGTGGTAGCCATCATCCACTCTTTTGCTAAAGAGCATTCCACTATTTTTCCATATTCTGGTTATTAAAATTATACAGTGGGGTTTTTTTTATTTTTTTTTAAATTTTATTTTCACAAAGTCATTTGAGGTGAAACACGTGTAATATCCTGGGTTTGAGAAGGACATTTTTAAATAGTAATTTTAAATCAATACACAATGTTCTGCTCAATTGTATAGACTCTCATAATTCATCAAGATTGCAAATGAAATGCTGGTTTCAAATGACAAGTTTGGTTAGATGTATTTGTGTCAAAAATCTCAGAGGAAAACAAAAATTCATTAATTTCCTACCTCTTAGACATTTAAAGATTTTCTGTCACAACTCAGCTGATGCTATGTTATCTCATCTATCCATGATCTACACTGTAGAAGTCAGTGAAGCTGCTTTTCCTGTTTTCATCATGTTTTCTGCTTTTCTGTATAAAATACGAGGTTTTGCAGATGTTAAGGAGGAAAACAATTGAAATCCTACAAATCAATATTAAATCCTAAGAATGATCTTGTCTCCATTCTTTTTCTCACACACACACACACACAAAAAAAGGGATTGAATGATTTCCAGTTCAGTGAAGTAGTTTAAAAATACGAATGCTAAGTAAATTTAAATCAAAACACTGGAGTCAAAGCTAAAGAGAAATCAGAATATTTTTAATACTTAATAAAATTGTGAAAATCTTTATGATTTTTTTGATCTTCAAAGTCAACATTGTTTGAAAAGTTTTTAGCTGGATACCCCTAGAATATCAGAGCATAAAGTGCCACAGATCTGTCATGGCATCAGGAAATAGCCATAAGCCTGGAAAAAAACCTGAAAAACACTGTGCCATGCTGATATCAGGTGTTGGGCTGTTCTAATTTGGAGAACTGTCTCTGAAAACAAATAAACGTGCAGAGAGGCCAGATTAATGACCAAAAGATAATTAGCTTTGCAGATATCTGTAAATAGTTTAATTGGAGGACATTGCATTTAACATTCTATAAAAAGTAATAGGTAACCATCAAACCATCACCAAGGGAATTATATGCTTGTTTAGTATATTGTCTATGACATGATTATTCTAATGAATGATTTACATACATCTCTGCCCTCTCACTCAGCAATGCTAAGAACTGACAAAAGTGTTTTTTTTTCTTGATTTTGAAGAGATTTGTTTTAGATTATGTGAAAATTTGTTGGAATAAGCTCTTGTGAGAAATAATTTGAGTATTGCACAGATCCAGCGTGAATTTGCCTGGAGGTTGAGGCATTTATCTAAGATCTATCTGGCCCTAGAGTCATGATGCTGTTTTCAGGAATATTTTGTACTTTCTCTACATTAAAACAAACAAACAACCAACTTGTCCTAATTTTATAGTGAGGGATTTCATAACAACACAGCCAGCAGTTGGGTCTGTCACAACAGTCAGTGCAAGGGCCATATTTTCAGTGTTTGGTGATTCAGAGCAACAACTTCAACCTCAGTATTTTATGAAGTTCTTATAGCCACGAGGTTCCTGGTTGCTTTTTGTTTTGTGAAGGTTCAGTTTAAAAAAAAAAAAAAAAAAAAGTAGCTTGAAATGATTTTGACTAAATGGATAATGATAAGAAAAGAGAATAAACAGCTTTAACAAACCATAACAGAAACCAAAAAAAATAAAAAAGACATCCCAGCATTTTTCAGTGAAAAAAAAAAATCAATCTGTTTTTTTTACATAATTTCAACTTCTTAGTTTCAACAGATGTGCACTAAAAACATCTCTAGACACCCTTTAAAAATAGTTGCCATTTTCAATAATGAAAGACTTTTTAAGATAAGAATTTCTTGCTGAGCATAACTGCAATGTTTATTGCTTGCTTTATGGTGGTTTATTTCCTTCTTTTGTTTTGTGTTTCTTGGTTTGAGTTAGTTCGTTTGCTTTTATAAAAATTTGGTTTGTTTGAAACCACAGAACCTGAGTGTTAGAAGAGGCTCCAGCAGTCTTCAGGTGAAAAGTTGAAAAGTATGAAAAGTTCTGCCAGCTATAAAGATTCATTTTCAGCTGTCAGGCTGTTTCAACTACAACAAACCATATTTTGCTGCTTTTGTTGTAGATGCAGGTGTAGCTCTGGCCTGTGTGATATCTGTTTTAGGCTGTACTTTACAGTTGGTGACACGAGAAATCCCAATTTCTGTCGAATGTCATGGTTGCTGCTCTTCTCATTGTCTCTGTTGCACAACTGGTGAAAGCCCCCTTTTCTAATTCTCATCAATTATCCATGCAAGGTTTACTTGTGAGCTATGCTTGGTTATGATCCAACATGAACCAGGATGGTGTTCCTAGGCGAGCAGGTTTAAGTCTCTTTGTGATGAATATTTGATGACAGTCCTGGGAGAAGGTACCTCTGAAAAGATGGTGAGAAACCTATGAGGATGAGGATTTGGGAATAACTTGCAAATGTGGTTTTAGTCTCAACTAACTAACTATTACCTAAATATGTTCTTAATGTTAAACCATAAAGTATTCCTAATGTATTAAATCAGGCAAGATGTTAACATGTGCTGGGATCGTTGCACACATCAGAAATTATTATTTACCTTTGTGGGGAGTATTTTGCGTTTCTTTTGTTTTCCTTTTTATCAGAACGTTTTGGGTAGAATACAGTATGTTCTTTTTTGTCATTGCTGGAATTCCTTTGTGATTTAGGTAATTGTATGATCTCCACATTACAAGCGGTTCTGTGAGACACAGAAGAGATTGTAAGTGGAATGTGTAGAGACATTGGGAACCTCCAAAAATGAGAAATAAAATCTAGATTGTTTTTTACATTATTGTTATGACTTGGAACAGTCAAATTGTATTTTTTTTCTTTAGTACATTCATTAATGAGTGTTCATTAATGAGAACTTTACTGTACCAAACCTAGGCATCTTTCCTATGCATTTAAAACCAAGGAAATTGCATAAATGTAGACAACTTCTGTACAAATATCTGCTGAATTATTTTGGCTTTGATTTTGCAGCCCTAGTAGGACTTGATAAGCTTTATAGCTTTTCTGCAAGTCACTATTCTAATACTCTGGGAATGGAAAAACAGTCAAAATGGCAGGAATCTTGTTCCTCCTCAGTGACTCTGGAATATCTATTGAGTTAGAAATGCATATCATCCTCAAAGTGTCTAATGGCCCTGACTATGTGGAGTCAACACAAGCTATACCACTTCTTCAGCCACTTTCCTTGACCTTCTCGTTATCTTACTTCTGCCTGGTCTGCAGGAGAATTGCAGCTAATTAGTCATATCCATGTTACAGGTCACCCAGACATTTGCATTTTTGGTAGCAGGTTGGTTCAAGACCTCAGAGATGTAACGCTGGTTTAGACAAGGTTAACATTATTGCTAATCTTACACCCTAAATATAAAATATTTTATTTCTTGAGAGATCTTACTATTATTTTTTTCTAAATCTTATTATAAAGAAGAAGTTTATTCTTCTGTTAGACCCTTAAGTTAAATGAGAATAAAGAAATAGCAGCTGTCACTAAACAGAGCTCTTTTCAAAGCTCAAAATTATACAGAAAGCCACAAAAAATAGTAAGAGTTGCATATCATGAGCAAAAAATCTGCAAATAAAAACACCTCTGAAAGCTGTAGAGGTTTGAAAACTTTAAAAATTTTTTTTAGTTATTATTTTTAATTTTTTTTAAAGATCATGTCATGATGTTTTAATTTTACCACCTTGCTGAAATGGAATCTATTAATTTTCATTATATCTCAACATGACTAAACTGTTTCTGCCAGCTGGTAAAAAGTGAAGAGGTTTTTCTCAGCTATTCTGCCAGTTTCCCAGGTTCAAAAACTGGAAGCAGGAAGACAAGAGTTTGTGAGAGCTTATCATCAGCCTGCTTCTCCCTTGTTATCTCACCATAATGACATCTCTCAGTCCAAAAGTCTCCAACCTTATAGTATTCTGCTTTTTATTTCCTGTGTTAGTTGTCTTTGTTTGAGGGAAAAGAGGTAGCTCAGGGAGTTCTAACTACTCATACAAAATGAAACACTGAGAGGGTTTTGCTTCTGGCTGTGATGGTCTGGTTGAGGTTTTTAAAAACCTCCGACTGACCCGTTACAAACGTAATGCGCTAACTGCAGTCGCCTTTACTCAAAACTGCTCACACCGTGGGATGAATTATAGATGCTGTGTATTCCCTGACACGATATCTGTTTGTGTTTCCCATGTGGAGAAGCGTGGGCTTGTCAAACCTCTCCCCCAGTATCTCTTACACCGGGGTGGAGAGGGCAGGCTGGCTGGCTCGGAGCTGGCTGTCAGCTCCGAGCTACACTGACAGCTCTGGCAAAAGCCCTTCCTTGCTACAGCAGCTGCCAGTGTCATCTGTCATCCTCCAACGTGCTGTCAGCACTGCTACTCAATATTTAGGTGGGATATTGGTCTATACCTACAAACGTTGTGCCTAAGCTATATAAAAATGTATTTATAAATAGACTTTGCTTATTCATACTCGGGTTGGTTTGTTTTCCTACAGGTCCTCAAGGAAGTAAATCAATATCGTGTGACACTTGGACACAGAAATGCAACAGCACAGGTTTCTCTTCTTGCTTCCTCTTTCTTTATGTTGTATAGCACTTGGAGAGAAGCTGATAGCAGATGTCTCTCATCTAATCCTAAATCTTTCTTTCATTGATTTTCAGAAGTAAGGTAGAACAGCTCTGGAGGACTTGGCAGTGCTGGATTAATGGACTTGATGACCTTAGACATCTTTTTCCAACCTAAATGGTTCAATGATTCTGTTATTAAAGTATTGTATTACAGTATTGTATTTGGATTTTCAGGAGTTGTACTAAAAATATGTTTAGATTGTTTACAAGTCTTATTGCTTTTTGTCACAGAATCATAAGATAAGCTGAGTTGGAAAGGCCCCCTCAAGGTCATCAAATTCCAACTCCTGGCACTGGACAGGACACTCCAAGAGTCACACCATGTTCCTGAGACCTTTGTCCAAAATCTTCTTGAGCTTTGTCAGGTTTGGGACTGTGACTGCTGCCCTGGAGACCTCTTTCAGTGCCCAACTACGCTCAGGGTGAAGAACCTTTTCCTGATAGCCAACCTAAACCTCCCCTGACTCATCTTCATGCCATTCCCTTGGGTCACAGGGTCACAGAGTGAAGAGATCAGTGCCTGCCCCTCCTCTTCCTCTCGTGAGGATGTTAAAGATCACATTGAGGTCCCCCCTCAGTCTCCACTTCTCCAGACTGAACAAACCGAGTGACCTCAGCCCCTCCTCTTAAGGCTTCTCCTCTAGTCCCCTTCACCATCCTCATTTTTTCAACTTGGAATGAGTTTTTGAGGGAAAACTTAGGGAAGTTTTTCCATTCCTTCAAACTTTTTGAACTCGGATCTGCTTCTAGAACAGCTAATAATAATAATTTTCTGTGAGATGGATTTCATATTTGGTAATACAAATGGGAGCATGACATTCTCACAGTAAGGCATATCCTCATAAGAAAGTCTGAAGCAAAAAGATATTTCTAAAAGCTAAGACAAGCCAGAATTTTTCTATTTAAGGCTGAAATCTGTGCTCCCCAGGCATAACACAGTTCACACTTAGAATACATCACCACAGGGACTAGAAATTGATTTCTTGATTTTTTTTTTTTTTCCTAGCAGCTTTTCTAAGTTTATAATATGTGACCTAACAAGCAGTTTCACAGAAGCATAGTAAATTTCTTATTAAATAATCTATTCCCCAGCTAGCTATGAGTCAAGGAACATATGAATATTTTCTATGCCATCTCACAATTTATTTTTCCTGTTAATGTACATTTTTGTGTACTTTAGAAGAGAGAATCTAATGCTTAGCCCAACAATTAGGTCTCAATGATTGAGGGTTTCATTCTTTGTATCCACAGGATAGTCATCAATGTTTACCATGCATCACAAATTTTAAACAGATGTGCTGAGTTCTGCTTGGATCACAGAATGATAGAATCATTTGGATTGGAAAAATTCTTTTAAGATAATTGAGTCCAACAGTTAACCCAGCACTGCTAAGCTCTCCACTAAACCATGTCCCTAAGAACCACATCTGCACACCTTTAAAAACCTCCAGGCTTGGTGGCTTCACCACGTCCCTGGGAAACCTGTTCCATCACTTAACCCTTTTGATGAAGAAATTTTTCATAATATCCAAACTAAACCTTCCCTGGCACAAC
Source organism: Brachypodius melanocephalos (assembly GCA_013398615.1). Taxonomy (NCBI): domain Eukaryota; kingdom Metazoa; phylum Chordata; class Aves; order Passeriformes; family Pycnonotidae; genus Brachypodius; species Brachypodius melanocephalos. The sequence continues at coordinate 872,227 of VZSR01000055.1, read as the reverse complement.
TTGAGGCCATTTACTCTTGTTCTGTCACTTGTAACCTGGGAGAAGAGACTGACCCTCAACTCATCACAACTTTCTTTCAGGTAGGGTCCTCTCTGAGCCTTCTTCTCCCCAGGCTAAAAACTTAGAGTTTCTACAGCCAGTCCTCACGAATCTTGTGCTCTAGACTCTTCATCAGCTCTGTTTCCCTTTTCTGGACACGTTCCCTGTTCTTTCATGTCTATAGCAAATTTTTTTTTTTTGATTGATTTATGTAATTGAGAGTATCTGTAACTTGACGTGTAATTCTGTAGCTGGGGACTGACTTTTAGCAGGTCTCTTTTCATCATAAGGACAGATCAGCACCTCTTCAGATCTCCAGGAGTTGTGTAGCAGATCAGTGGATCTGCAGAGGCACTGCACTGAAAATATCTGAAAGGAGCAGGTAGCAAACCTGATGGGGTTGATTTTTCTACAGAAAGCATTGGATATGACAAGTTTGGTGATGATATTAATTAGTTGTACTCCTGGGTTGCTATGAAGTTTAATACATTAGTCGGTCTTATTCTTTAATGTAAATGTAAATCTTGATTTTGCCTGGGAAATTTATATTAGTTCAAGTGTTAGGGGGATTATATTGTACAGCTACAAATCAAATAACTGAACAGTAAGTTCCAGACACAAACCCTTATAAAATTCATCTTGTAGCATCAGTAACAGAAAGACAATACAGTCCTTTCTCTGCTTGGAAGAGAAAGGATATCACAAACAGTATGAACTCCAGATCTATTGCTTGGAAATATAATATAATTAGAACACTTTTCTCTCAGATGATTAGTCTTGTAGAAGAACACTGCCTGCTACTTTTTTGTAGGTAGATGGGGTTAGAAATGATTGTGAAACATAATCTGTGAAAAGGCTTATTAGAATGTGTTAAAAAACTGTGTGACAAAAACTTCTTCCTCTTGCTGAGCTTTGGGACATCTGCTCTTTTAGCTCACAAACATATTTTCTTAGAAGCCAAAAATCAATATGAAGCCCAACATGCAGAATCTTCTTCATAGCCAAAAATGTTTGAAATAAAAATTTATCCAAATATGCTCTTCCTTGTATTTTACAGAAATATGGCAGCCTTACAAATGCTGTTCGACTGATTACTGCTCCACCTTGCTGCTGTGTTAGTTCTAACCCTCTTTTTAAACCCACAGCCAGATCAACTCGCTTTGGTGGAAGAACACAGCCCTGCTGAAATGTAGTCGATGGCGCTCAGCAGCAGGGGTTTTTTTTCCAAAATTTTTGTTTCTTTTGGAGAGCGATGACCATGTTTATCTTTAAAATAACGCCATGAAGCATTGCCCGTTGTCTCTCAAATTTAAGCAAGGTTTTATGTGGTTTGCCTAATTAAAGGGGCTGTTGGTAGTGCAGATGGTCCCCCTGATGGGGAGGATGCTGTCATGGTTTGCTCTTAGGTTTAAACTCACGTATTTGTATTATATGCAAAGGAGTAGCCTACAATTAATGCTTTGACATTTTATTTCCAGCTTTTTTAACTGGTTACTCTTTGACAATATTAATAAGAAATTGGGTTCTCAAGCTGAGGTCACGATTCAAAGTTCATTGAAATCAGCAGATAATTATCTGAGTTTTTAATTTATGAGGAAATACATTAAAATAATTTTTAAGTTCCTATGGCTTGAATACAATTTTAAATATTTTCCCAGTGGGTGTTGAGCTGAGAGTTTGGACTTCAGTCTGTTGCAAATGAAAAATAATCGTGTTCATATATGTCGAAAAAAAAATTGATATTTTTGCGGTTTAATAATTTAAGTTAGTGTCTCAGGTAAAGACTCTTAAAATGTGATTTATTTTAATATCATCACTTAACATGATTTGATCTCTGTAGGAGGAAGACAGTTCATTAGTGAGGTCTCTATTTCTCAGCTGGCTCCACCACTTTGCAGCACAGTACAGTTTATTTTTTTTTTTTAGTAGGTCATCGGTTTCCACAGTAGGTCATACTTTCTGCTAAACAGCTTGGCCTCCTATGGAGAGAGAATCTGTGACCTTCTAAGGCTTCCTTGCTCGGGAGGTGTCAGTTCTGCTTTAGAGAATAACTGTTTAACCAGAAGAACATTTTCACTGGTGAAGTGTTAGGATGTACAAATTATTTCAAGGAAGTTTCTAACCTCAGCACTTCACAGGAAAGTGCAGCAAAATGTTGTTGAAAAAAGCCTTCTTTTCATATAGAATGCTGACAAATAAAACAGTCCCTTTCTGTAACTCCAAGGCTATTTGTAAGTGTTTGAGATTAACCAAATTTTTGCATTTTTGTAGAACAGAGATGGAATTAAGGGGATTTCTTCTTCTTTCTTCAAGCTTCATCATATGTTCATATGTATTTTTGATATAAGCTTTCAAATTTTATTCAATTTTTTTTTTAATGGAAAGGAGAACTATTAAAACTCTTTTTCCTTCTCACCTCCACAGTGCTTATTGGGCTTTATTTTGTTTTCTTTGGGCTTTGTGTGTGCACACACATTTTGTTTGTTTTAATAGAAAATAGCTTTCAATTAATCAAAACGATGGGGGAAAGAGAATAAAATGGGATCTCTGATTAATTTCCTAAAATTTCTCTGCAGTGCTATTTGTCTTTGCATTTCTACATTCCTATAATCCTTTCTAAAATATCTTTTAATTAGAAAGGGTGGAATTTCATTTCTTTGCTAACATTGCATACAGCAGTGATATGTATGATACTGCAGATTTATGAAGAGGATACTCTTGTATTTCCAAGACACTATATATGGCAATGTAATGAATCCTCTGTTTTTTATGTGTTCTGTTTATCAGCTGATACAAATAATTTAGAAGAGTGTTTTTTTTTAAACTTATCTCCTGGAAACTGACTGTATGAAATCGTGAAATTAATCTGCTCTTCTAATCTCCTTTACATCTTGGTTGCTTTTTATTTGCTGCATTATATTACAAGCACATTTTTCTCAGATATTAGGTGATTTCACAGTTAAGTGCTTGAAAAGCAAGGACTTCTTACAAACCTTTTTGTTTATGAGAACAGAGAATCTTCTGCATCGAGACTCAGAAGCTGACAAACTCTACAAAACCAGATCAAATTCCAGAGGATAAAATCACCACCCACAAAATATTTTCTGATTTTTGCTGGTTTATACTGTCATATGGCATTTGTCCACATTGATGAAATTTAAAAGTAGTAAAATTAGATACTTCATTCTGCAATGTATACATCTTTGTTAAGATGGAATACCACAGAGAATCAGAGGACTTTTGTGCATTTACAGTGTTGTTTTTTTGTTTGTTTGTTTGTTTTTTTCCTTTAAAGAACAAAGAGTGTGTCAATAAGATTCCTAGAAAATTTACATTAGTACTTTTTGCTATTGTTTTTACCGGAAACATTTCAGAGTATGACCAGAAACTTTATTGATGTAGGGCTCAAGAATACACTCTCTCTTTCACAGCTAGACCCAGCTAGGTCCCTGGAACATGTGTTTGACTGCGCGTCTTCTCTGAGAGTTTAGTCTGGCAGAAATATATTCAGAGAAATGCATTTTCCATATGGGGATTTCCCTTAAGCAGAGCCCCTTCCACTCAGCATAGTACACTGAAATATTCCATCCTTCTGTGATATTTTCGTAGCTGGGACTCTAATCAAAGATTCAGCCCATGCTGAATTCCCATATTTCTTGAGGAGGGTTCAAACCCACCTCATCCTTCAGCAAAAGATTAAGGGGTTTAAGAGTGAGATGAAGTTTTTCCTCATGAAACTTTTGCTCTCCTTTGCATCTGAAGGTGGACATTTGAACATGTCCATTGCTTCCTGTTCCGTCAGTAGAGTATCTTTGGACAAATGCTTTCCGTTTTATTGCACCTTCTCTTTGGGTGTTTATGAATGAGCAAATTGCTTTTCACCCATATCAATTCTACAGTTAAAACTTGATCCATAAAAGACATTTATTTGAAAACTATCACAGGTTTTGATTCTTTTTGTGGATTCTCTCTCCCTTTTACAGCTTTTTGAAAGAAGCCATGTGCATTTTTGTAACATGTAAGCACAGCACTAAATGAGTCCTTTTCAAAACCATATTGAGGATTTTGCCCATTTCTGCTGGAAGCCCAAATGTGGTTTCTCTGAGATATAGTAAAAAAAAAATTAAATTCTGAGTTTTTATACTAGCTGTTATTGCATTTTATAACAATAACATATGTCAAGATAATCCTAAAAGAAATAAAGTGGAAAACTGAGAATACAGTTATAATCTTAATAAAGATATGAGAACAATATTTTAAGTATGTTTGTAGAGAATTAACTGATATTTAGGAAATTTATGTACAAAAAAGATAGTCTTATTAAATATTTAAAAGTTATTTGAAGAAACACCCAATATAAAGCAATTATAAACAAAGGTGATTTAATTTCTGGAAATTGCTGCTCAGCCACTTAGGGAAAAGAGGGAACATGTTGTTAGACTGCCTGCTTAACAAGTGCAGTAGCTTCAGTAGCTTCTTAAGTTATTTATGTTCAGTGCTTTGCACTGTACTGAAATCCAGTACTATCCATACTTAGATGCATGCTTTTATGGAAGTGATAGCCATGTGAGGAGCATTCTAAATGTTTACAACCATAAATAGTTATTAGTGCTGCCATATGCTTGGGTTTCCCCAGGCATGCTCTTTTATCTTCCCAGAAAGTTTCTCTCTAAGCAGGAGCCCACCTTGGCCACCTGCTTGGCAATCTGGATGGAAAAGTGGTGTTGAATGAGCTACTGGGAATCCCAGGATCAGAAATAAAAAAAAACGAGTCTAAATTCAGGATTCCTGTGTGTCCACACTCATAAATGGCCGGTACAGCAAGTTTGAGGTACTTTCTTGCATGTCCTTAGAAGCATCTGGCATGGCCAGGGACTTTCTCTGTTCATGAATAGCCACAGCAGATGATTTTTTCTTTTCTCTGCAGAAAATACTTGGTAGAAATTTGAATATCTTATTAGGTCTTAATGTCCACTCTACCTATCAAGTTATAACTTAGAAAAGTTCTTTGGTAGGCCAAATCTCAGCTCATATACCTTTAATTAAATGAAGTTTCTTATTTTATTTAAATATTCTGATTAAAGAGTAAGTCCTTGCTCTCTATTCAAAAATGGGGTCTTGTCCTGAAATTGTATCTGTAAAAGCTGCAATGTCTTGGCTAGTACAGATATTCTTTACATAGAAAGATCACAGATATAAAGTGTCTTTCTGCTAGTATGAAATCTTGTAGCCTGGTGTGGTATGATATGAAAAAAGTACATTGGGGTTTTTAAATTTTTTTTTAATGTTTTAAGGGATTATATGATAATGGAAATTGTATCAATGAGTGTTAACAGTTTTTTATTCACAAAGGCTTGAATATGTCTTCTCTGAATCTTTTATCAAGATTTGACAGGCTGAATAATAAATTCTGTCTTGTCATCACTGTTTCAAGGCTTAAAGACTGTCTTGCAAACCCAGCTCAGATAGGTAATTTTGTTACAATTTTCAATAAAATAGCATTTGACTAGAATAACATTTTAAAATATTTAGGAACGATCAAAAATCAAATGGCTTTTAAAAAAGTAGTCAGGAACTCTATCAAGTGGTACAAGATCCTGGCTCACTGTCTCGAGTCATAATAACTAGGGAGGGATTGCATGTGCATTATTGTAAGCAATATTTACTTGCTAAAATAAATTATTTAGAAAATATATTTTTAAACATGGTGAAAATGAACATTGTGTCACATTATGATGATTTATAAGAGCAAAGGATATTGAATGTTCTTATTAAGAATCACAGTAGACATATAATGAACAAAATCATTAATAATTAGTTTCATTACCTGGATGCATTTTTTGTACATTTCTCCTGTGTGCTTTTGAATAATTTAAAAATATGTCTGACTTTATTAGAAATCTTGGGGTTTTGCCTCAAAATAATTTCCTCAAATTGCAAAGAATACATACTTTTTGAGGTGTTTTATCTCTAGTATTATGGAGACTATTAATGAGGAAATGTTTATCTATCTTTTTTTTTTTCTTTATCTTGTTTTTATATTTCATGTTAATAGCACAGTCTTTGTGGTGTAGTTGTTGGAGCACAAATGAGAGACTAAATTTTACTAGATTTTAACCCTACTTTACCCAGTCCTAACTGCATGTCCTTAAGCAAGGCACTTATCTCAGTTTTACAGGCAAGAGAGGTTTTTGCCCATCTACCCAACAGGGATGTTAAGAGGATTAATTTGTTAAAAGCATGAAGATACAAGCAAAAGCAAAATATTTTTATTAAGGCATTCCACTCCAGTTTGAGTACAGGATCCTAAAGAAAACAAAGTTTGGAAAACTCAAGACATTTGCAACGTAGCATTGTAGACGTAATCACAAAAATCTCTTGTGGTTGCTTTTTGGAGGTTTAAGACTTCAACATTTCTTGGATTTTGTTGCCACCTTTGGACTTTGTTGCTTTAACTGATGATTCTCAGTCCACTTCAGTCCATGAAAGAATTGGTGGTTTTAAGCTTCTCTGGAAAGCCTTTTAAGCTATTTTACTGTATCCCCAAATAATGGATGTTCATGTATTCTCTCACTCACTTGTTCCTTCATTCAATTATTCAGTTTCAGCCAAAGAGTTGGTACCTTGGAGTAGTCAGAGGACAACTTCTTGAGGTGTTTCAATGACACTGTAGCACTCAGTGTGGCTGCTTTCTGCAGTAATTTGTTTTGCTCGAAGGAGCCCATCCAAGGTTTGACAGGGGAAGGTCAAAGGTGTCCCCCCACATTGGGGTCAACAGTGGTGCCCCTTCTCGCCACAGCTATTTGTGGGCTCTGGCACCTGAAGGGAGTTACTCCTGCCTCAAAGAACACATGTTTCTTTCTCTTCCCACTTTGCCTTGGGTGACTAGAAGAGATTTTTTTTTTTAAATTAAAAATTCTCCTATTTCATTTAGTATGAAGCTTTCGTGGTGGCAAGCCTTAATCCTTTTGTTTACATGAACTCGGGTTTGTTGTTCGGGTTTTCTTTACCGTCCTTCCCAAGTGTGCCATGTGAATAATTTTCTCAGGTATTTCTTGTGCCTAGGAAATTATCTGTGATTCTACTCTGCCTTCCAACACAGTGTTTTTATTCCCTTGCCATTTCCATTCAGCCAGGCTGGAGCCAGGCACGCACACATTTTGTTTAAACCACTGTCAGGTTGTGGACCTGGTCTTGGAGCTGTTGACCAGAGCTCTTAAGAGGGGTGACCCAAAATAACCTACAGGGCTGTGAAGGGGTGAGGCTGAGAACAGCAGTTCAAAATGATGCAAACGAAGTTTGCTGAGTGTGGGAACTTCCTCTGTGGGCAGGTATCCTCTGCTGTGATACTGATGGAAAGCCAAGACAAATGCATTGATGCATTTTTCCTAGGAAACAGGCAAATAAGAGGGGTTTATTGTATAAAGATTAGTAGTAATATTGACAGACTCAAAAACCAGGTTGAGCTGCTAAAATAATTTTTGGCAAGGGAAAAGAGAAGATACAAAGACCCCAAAATAATGCATACTTCATTCTTTTGGTGTTGCCCCTATTGTACCTATGAAAAAGTCACGTGCTTGAGTCACAGTGATTAATTACCTCTGGTCTATCAAAACCCAAAGAAAAGAACAAATCTTCATTCGTTGTTAGGGTTGATTGGACTCAAGTGACCTTGCATTGAGCTGCGATTTTCTTGCTACATGAAATTCAGCATATTGAAGAACTTAGTATTCCTGTGGGAAAGTAGAAGAAAACAGAAATAAATTTTAATGTTTTTATTAACAAAAAAATATTGCTCATGCACAAAACAAGAACTCAGTGTTGTTTTGACAGTCCCAAAAGATTTTTAAAGGGAAACTAATATGGCTTTAAAGATTCAAGAAGAGGTGGCTTTGTTGTAGCACTTGAGTGTCTCCTTTTCACCTTTTGAGATCATTTGTGCAAAGAAGTGAGCCTTTTTCCACTTATGTGCAGGCAAGCAAATTCCTGAGGATTTGCAGGCTGAAAAGTATGTCTTTGGCTGACTGGTCACTATTTTACATGACTGATCTCAAGGGCTGTGAAAGTAAATAGACAAGAAGATAGTGCCAATGCAATATTTAAAAGCACATGTATAATATAGATATATGTTTAATATACTTTAAAATACTCAATCAATGATTGTACTATGAGTGAATTTGACAAGAGTCAAGAACAATGTTAATTTAATTTGGGTGAAGTGAGTTTTGGCAGACTATCAATTGAGTTTCCAGAGGGATTTTGCTACAATATTTTTATTTGTCTATTGTTCAGAAAAAAACCACTCACATCATAATATGATAGGAAATTATAGATATTCTCTCAATGGCTGAATGCAACGAAGTGTAGTTAAATAATCCAAGTTCTGAAAAAATGAAATTGCTTGATCAAAAGCAACTTGAGGTTGTAACTCAGAGATCGTTTTCTTTTACTGTTCGCTTTAAAAGTTTGGGAAGCCCATTTCAATTTAAATTCTCTGTTATTTCTTCCATGTGCTTCCAGAGTGTTTCCTCCTTCCACTGAATCGGGGCAGTTTCAATAGGAGTGATATCACCCCTCTGGGCCTGGCACTGTTACTCATTTTTTGTGTTTATGTGACTGCCCAATCTATACCAAAGAGACTGATGGAGCCCCGCTGGTCATAAGTGCTGCTGGCTAAGGGAGGAATGATATCCAGCCTCTTTCAGCAAAGAGGTGATTAATCCCTCTAAGTGCAGTTCATATTTCTCTCTTTCTAGGGATTTTTGAGTGGGGTTTGCTGTCCATGACTGTTTCTTGTTTTACCCTTGCTTTCTCTCTATGTCAGGAAAGACTAAAGACCTGAATTTTTGCCCTGATGGGGATGTAGTAAGTTTTATACTTCCCAAAATGAATGGCTGTGGGTAACCACAAGGTGCATTAAAACCTTTATCTCAGTGTTTATGCGTGCTGAAATCAGGTTGAGAGTTTCAGGGAAGGGTGGAGTGGTGAAAGTGTTTCTCCCTCTCTGCCCATTGGTGGTGGGGGAACCAAACCATCCTAAATTTGCTTTTTGCCACTCCCAGCTTGAAAACCAGGTGAACCTGGGTTAGAATTTCCCAAGTACAGGATGTAGCTTTCAATTAGGTGTGTCACCTTTAGAATGTCTTCGCCAAATTTGGTCACTGACAGAAGTTTTAAGTTTTTTTTCAAAACAGACTGGAGTGAGTGTGTCCTAATGGTACTTAGCACATACACAGGTGCTCTGTATCCAGGGCAGGAATTGTATTATTTGAAGCTAAGTTAGTATGTTCATCCGTGAACTCTAAAATTCCAGATTCTTGCCTCACAGCTCAGGTTAAATCTTGTTGGTCTGAAGTATTTTAATATTCAGTTTTAATCTATTACTGCTCCAAATTTATTATAATTAATGCTGCTTTTTCATTAACCAGCCATGATACTATTTTCTGAAGATTACAATCTGTTAGTAATGCATTATTTAAATGTGAATAACAATAAAATAATAGAGTTTTACTGTACCTTTGTTATTCATTTGCATATTAATTGTTATTTTTGTTTTCAATAGCTTGTGATTTAAAAGTACTCTGGGAAGTGAATATAGTTTCAAAATAGCTATCACAATGTACTGAACATTTGCTACTGATTAAACGATTTTGACTATTGAAAGGAAGAAAACATAATTAATTTTTATTATTTAATAACTAGTGAACAACTACTGTTTAATAAAATATTTACAGACTTAAATATTTAAAGTGCCTCTAGTAAAACGTCAATTTTTTACTTAGTGTTGTCACAATGTGTCACTCTTCCTATGTCTACAACTCTGTTAACATAGGAGAAGTTAATCACTGCTTTCAGGTTCTCTCAAAATATTTATATGTAAATTACCTCTTTTGTTTTTTCTTTATTGAGAAAGGTTAGTAGATGTCTAAATAAATATAGAAACACACCTCAGTAGAATATTCCAATTTTATATCTGGTTTATAACATTACCTCTTTTCATGTCTCTAAGAATCTGCCAGGCAAAAATACTGGTTTTTTAAATTATTGGACAGGTATTTTTCAAGTGGCTTCTTAGCATGGATATTTCTATACATATATATTTATATAAGTATACACACATATTTCATTTACTGGTACTTTTTTCCATGTATAAACAGCAGACTTCATTGCTGATGCCTCTGATGAAAAGGTGTTGAGCTCCTCAAAAAACGAAGCAGATGTTCAGGTGAGGCTTTTCTATTTGTTCTTTCTGATCCCTTTTTTTCCTGCTCAAGTGATGATTGTAATCAGTGTAAATTTTGGACTGGATCTGACCCTCTCTGGTGTCTTCCACTTTCTGTAGCACAAGCAGAGTGAACAAACAGCTCAACTCTTGAGCATGCATTTTGGGTAACAGTTATTTGAGAATAACAGAAAGCAGTAAATCCAAACCAGAATCATATTAGACACACAGTTAAAAGCTGTGGAAAAAATGCTTCCCCTTCACTGTCAGATTGCCCTGCTCTCCCCA
>VZSR01000055.1:822595-861578 GCA_013398615.1 Brachypodius melanocephalos | reverse complement strand
TTTTTTTTTAAGTAAATGTGTGCACCATCATCTTACTGAATACAAATTTAGGTTGATCTATTTTTTTTTCATATGTTGTATGGCTATTCCTCTTTTTGTACATAAAGAAGGGAAGTTTAAGGTTTGAGACGCTATGTCTTCATCAGAAATCAATATAAATAAGAAGTTCAAATGTTTATTTCAATACATTTTACATCTATATTTAAAATAAGATAGAGCCACTTCTTGCCTTCCTTGGTGTTTGTAAACTAGAAAAACAATATGAATATGAAGTTCCAGTGTTTATTTTAATACACCTTACATCTGTCTTTAAAAGTAAAATTAGACAGAGCCATTTCTTGCCTTCCTTGGTGTTTGTAAACTAGACATGACAGAATTAGACTGATAAAGTTTTGCAGAGTGTATTATAATACTGATATCTCATATTTCTCTTGTATTCATGTCTAAAAAAGATCAATGAACTATTTTAAGCACTTTTTCATGTTTTCTCCCGTGTATAAAATCTATGATGAAAATTATTTTCTCAATCACTGCTACAGCGGCTTCATGTATTTCACTAGCAATTGCTTTCACCTTTGATAAAACTGCAGAATATATCTCAATTACAAAATAATTTCTCCCAGTATAAGGTAGAACATTTTGAAACTGTAAGTTCAGTAGTAATTTCGTGGTAAATCTGAAATTTTCTTTGCTCTGTTCCATGTCACCCCCTCCACTTGAGATTTTCAGTTCTTAACTCTTTAAAGGTCAGATTTTTCTGTTTTCTCAAGCTTTTTAAGTGGAATAGCAGGACTATGAGCATTAACAGTAATCAGAATTTGAAGGTGCAATCATAACAACCAGAACTGAAAGAAACATTCATAAATGCCTTCTGAAGTTAAGAAATGTGAGAGAAATAATTTCCTAGTGGACACATATAGTATATTTGAAAGAATTTAATCACTTTAAATCAAACATATACATAGTAAAGAATATGACACAATTTTGCACAAATTTGTACTGCTAGGCAGAATTTCACAGTGAATACGACGTCCATAATAATGTATGGCTGTGCTGCTATATTAAATGCATTAAAACCTGTAAAGCTGAGCTATGTCCCTAGATTCCACCACGGTAGGGTTACCAGGCAACTTCGGGGCAATCTGTTACTTTGTAAGTATTAAAATAACAATTTCTGAAAGTTCTGATTAATTTTAGATATTTCCAGATTGGATTTAGATCTTCTGATCCATTTTACTCATAATTTATTGTGCATTTGTTGGGTCTAATTTTGCAAAGTCTGTGAATTTCCACCCATTCACTTTTAGAGCCTTTTCAAAAGTATTGGATGAATAAGGGAAAGATATTGATAAGCTTGATTCATGTCTTTTTATATACCCTCAGGCACCTCCTCTGCAAATCAGCTTAGTCATGTGATTTCCCTTGGATTTTTGATTTAGTTCCTAAATCTTACACAGTAAGAGTCTTCATATCACTTTTAGATGACAACACTGTTCCTTTCTTGAAATCAGTTCAACAGCCTATTTTCACTTTTTCTCTTGAACCACTCTGAAGTACTCAATATCTTATTTTAGATATTTTAAAAAAAAATCCTTTCCTGAGCCTGAAGATGAGTAATCAGTTACCTGTAGTTGTTACTTGTAGCCCAGCTGTAATTTTCACTATTTGAAAACGTCGACTTGTTATTTTTCACACTGAGAAATAATTATTTGAAATATTTTTCCATTGCTATCATTGGTCGAGCTGAGATCAAATTCTGTGCTCTTTTTTGTATGAGCACTGACAAGTCTGTAACTCTTAAAGGTAAATGTTATTGGTGTTGGAGTTCTGGCCCCTCATTCCAACATTTCAGTCTGCATTTGTCTCATCCTAGTCGAAGCTGCTGGGTAGTGGTAGACAAATCTCTGTTCCAGATACCTTCTTTTTCCCCAGTAGCCTCTAACATGCATATTCTGCTCTGGAGAGAGGCAAGGAAGGAGGACTGACTTTCCAAAACAAGAGTCATTCTGTTTTCCAGCAGACAGCAGAAGCAGGCAAATTGGGCCAAGATCTTAATTTTAGCACCAATTCATCATCCAGAATGTATGTTTCTCCTTTAACTGCTTGAAGGCTGTTGCCACTCTCAGATAGGTTCTTGTTCTTAATTCTCTGATAAATGGAGGATGAGAATAGGTAGAAAGATAGAAGGGCTTAACAGTAAGCCAAGAAAAAAGAAAAGGTGGGAAACTTGTCCTGTTTTTCAGCAAAGACAGACTGTCCAGACTCCAAAATATGTGAAATGTAATTTAACTTTATTGATTGATATTAAATAATAAGGTATCATGAGGCACACCCGGTTAATTCCTCTGATTTCGTGGAAGAGGGGATACAATCAATTTTGTACAATCTGGTTCAGCAGCTTGGCTTGTATCAGTACAAAAGCTGTGCTCAGATCAGCAGTTGTGTATGATCAACATGCTGAGATGATAGCAAAGATTGGAGTTTGGTGAGCCTATTTGCTAGGGAATATGTTACCTGAGCATCAGAAATACACGTGAGTGTGCTGGCTCAGTATTTTTGTCTCACAGGAAGCAGAGTCCAGCTTTCTCCAAAGTGACTACGTGGATTATTTTACTGTCTTGCTGTAGGACCAATGATGAGGATCCTTAAAGTTCATTAGTAGTGAAATCTGTTTTCTCAGCATTGTAGGAAGTTATAGAGATTTCAGACGATTGGTTCAGTGCCAAGGCATGTCTCAGTTTTGTTGTTGACACTGGGACTTACTAGAGGAGCAAATATTTATTCTTTCAAGAATACATTCCTTCTCTTGCATCCAAATATCACTATCAGTAGCCAGACAAAGAAAAAACTGTCATCTACTCTAGCTGACTGCAAGTTTGGTTCCCCTTCCCTTTTCTTCCCCCATAACATTTCTTCCCCTCATAAGCTTTATTCAGCTAAAAAACCCCAACAAGAACAAAAAACAAAATCCACAAAAAGCCAAAACCAAACACCTTTCTGAAAATTAAGATATATAACCCAAGGGTCGCAGGGCTGTTCTACAAACTCCTGATTCCCTCCTCAGCTCCCACTGGCATCAGGTCTGCACATTCTGCACATATCTTCTCTGTAAATATCTCTGCTCAGAGAGGAAACCAAAGAAATTCTTAATTATCTTTTATCCTCTCCACTGAGTCCTGTTGGTAAGACCTGAGGTTCCCAGTGGGTTCCAGTAGCAGGTGAAGGAGCTGTGCTCACACTAATAGGGAAGAGAGAAGGTGTAGATAACCAGGCAAACTACAAGAGTTTGTGAAATTCTCCAGGACAGGTTACACGGTAAACAAAAGCAGAACTTGGGTAAGCACGAGGTAGCAGAACTGTTCTCAAGCATTATCCCACCTTTAGACCAGCAAAAATTTTTGGTTTCAGTTTTGAAACTGAAATTTTCCTTGCTGTTGCTTTGATGCTTTTAAAATTATTTTAGACATGCATGGCACAACTGAACTTGTCATTACAACTTGTTCGGCTTCTGTTGCACTGATGTAAAGAGAACCACAGAATTGTCTGAGTTGGAAGGGGCCCAGCAGGATCATCGAGTCCAGCCCTTAAGTCAATGGTCCATACAAGGATCAAACCCACAACCCTGACATCATTAGCACCATGCTCTAACCAACTGAGTTCATCTAAGGGTCATGCTATAAAAATATATATGGAGAGAATAGATCATTAGAAAAACCTGCTGCTTCTATGTGGAAATAGTGTTTCCCTTTACAGGAGCTGTCTGGTTAACACCTTTCATTTTGAGGTGTTTGAAAATTTCCTTGATGGGCCTCTTCCCCCATTTAAAAAAAAAATAAAAATATATATATTTTATATATATATAAAAATATATATATTTTAAAAAAAATAGCATAACCTTTCAAAGGCAAAATCTCTTCCTCCTGTGAAATGGCACTCAGGGGCAGTGTCTGGTGCAGCTGGGAGCTTGTTTTCCCAGCTGTCAGTCCCAGGCCTGATCTGCAGTGTGTTATTACTGGATTTCTGGGGTAATAAGTTGGGAAATGCTGCCTCCACCGCTTCACAGTCCTGGCTCGTGTCTGTGCACTGTCAGGCTGCCACAGCCACTGCCTCTCTGTTTGTTTTACCTCTCTGTTTACCTTCTTCCCTGCAGGACCTGTAAATTTGATATGAAACTGGGAAGAAACAGAGCCCAAACTCTGCTGGAGAGAAATCCTGTTGAGTTGCTTTATTTTAACTTAAATCCTTGTGGGGGTGGGAGCAGGAGGAGGAAGTTGCTAAAAGAGTTCATGCTGTTCCATGTTCACATAGATTCCTGCCAGTCTGTTCTCCTGGCCTGGAGGTTCAAAAGGGTAATAGAAAAACCTGGAGAAAGGCCAAGAAGACAGCAAGGGAAATCCTTGCTGCACTGTATCAATGAAAAGAAAAAATGTTTCTATAATTTCCATATAATACAGTTTTTATATAGTATTGAGGGGCTATTTACCTGATCAGAACAGAGAAAGACCTATTTCCATTCATGAAGATGCAACAGTACAGGTAAGCAGTATTCTTTGATTTATTTCATTTAAATAAAATATATTTGGAAGTAAAATAATATCTAATATTAATAGATATTCAGATATCAATTCAGAATAGATAATTTGGTTTTAATTATTAGTAATAAGTACATCTCTCTAGGTCTCCTGGGAGTAAGAGTGAAAAGGATGATTAGTGAGATGGTTGATGGGAGGTTCAGGTTAATGGGAATCCAAGGGCTCACCAAAACACTGCTATTTATTTCCCATGAACTGTGAAGTGTTTTTAAACTTTTAAGTGTTTTCCTTTCACCCAATTCTGTCCATTCTCAAACTTGAACAAAATAAATTTACAACATGCACTGTTTCTGTCAAAGGAAAACCGTAGTGTGGGAGACCAGACATCACAGAAGGAGGACTTAGTATTACAAGTAAACTTTATTTTTTTAATATCTAAAAGTTAATTTCAGACTGGTTCCCTAAATGATCTTCCATCTCTCAGTTGTGCCATAAGGCCATTATATTTCTGGAAATGTGGCTACATGGGCAGCAAAAAAGAGATGCCTAAGATCCTCATCCCCTACATCTTGAATATAGAGCTCTGAGATGTTTTACTGCATATTTAATGTTATTTCTAATAAACAGGAACAAAAGTCCTAATTTTAATAGTGTTTGCATATTCAGTGAGAGTCTCTACATAATGAAGCCAAAGCGTGGATCTCCATGGATTTGATGTGCTCTAATTAGGCATTTCCTGAGCATCTCACAATGTTTCAGTACTGTAAACCCAAGGAGGCTAGAGTGGGAAAAGGGGAAACAAACCTGACAATGATTTTACTGGGGGGGATGCCCTTGTATGAGTTAGACCATCTGAATGTTTTGAAGGAACCTGAATATTAAATCCCTGTTTTAAAAGGGTTGTTTTATTTTGCACATGTGCATGGTGTTGTGCTGAATGAGAAATAGATGTGTCCTTTGCATACTTTTTACACTTTTTGACCTGTTGCTGTCAGCTGTGAGATTCTGTCCTGAGGTACAGCACACGCTCAAGTCAAAGAACAAAGGTTGTCCAATGATCTTCAAGTACTGATTTGTTGGTTAACCTTTCCTTCCTGTTCACATCTTGTAAATTAAATAATATTGGGGAATGGATTTTTTTTTTTTTTGGCAGGCTTTTTAAAGGTTTTTTTTGGATGTGGGTTTTTTTGTTTGTTTGTGGGGGTTTTTTGGGGTGGGGGGGTTGTTTAATTTTTTTTTTGTTTCTTTGGTTGATTTGTTTTCTTTTTTTCCTTCTCTTTAAATACAACAAATCTACATGTATAGGCAGTAGCCAGGAGATTACTGCATCTTGTGTAGTACCACTTGAAATGAATTAGACCTCGACTCTCAATTAACTCTGCTTAAATTGGCCAATTCATGTTCTCTGTAAAGGAACCAAAACGTTTTGTGTATGTTTCATGTAGGTCATTGTTTTCTTCTGCTTTGGCTGCAGAATCAGCCAATGCAGACTGTCTCTGATCTCAAACTTCATTCAGTCTTAGCATAATTTAGCAATTTGTTGTCTAAGAGACTGTAACTAGAATACTCCTCTTCCTACAAAGAGTTTCAAAGTACTTCACTGATCATTTTCTGCTCCTCATGCTAATCTCTGAATTCCACTGAATTACTGCTGTTTGTACAGGGAAAAAAAAAAAAAAAAAAGTAAAGGAGAATGATGTTCCCACTGCACTATATACAAACAGAAACTGAAAAAAGAAAACAATGGATAGAAAAACTAGCATCAACACAAGTGAAGGCTGACTAGTAGAGGATGTAGTGAGAAAAAAATAAAAAAGAAAACATCATACATAATCTCATTCCTTTAGAACTCTTTATTTTCAATTAAGTTCCTGTAACAAGTTCCCGTAGCTCCTGAAGCACAAACTGATATCATGACATGTACTACATTTCAGGGTAAATAGAAAGCAGAGAAAGAGCTATGAAATGCAAGATTAAATTGTAGCTGTTAACTGCATAAATTAACATGCATCATAATATGTAATTAATATGTATCCCCAAAGCAGAGAATGTTTGCAGCAACCAGCAGTGGTCTGGTTTGTAATTACTGCTCCAAGAAACAGATGAGACTGCATTAAGGGTCTGGTGGCTGATTAATGGAGATTTCTCTCATACTCTGTTGTTACCTGGCTACCAAGGAGGAGAGAAACATTTTTCTATCATTCTGTGTTTAAAACCAGAAATTTGTCCCAATTCTGTTTCAGTACACCTTTTCTCCATTATGAAATCAGAATATAAAGTCTTGAAAGACTTTTTGTCTTTTGATCAGCTGTAATCAATGCAGTCAGAATATGTAACAAGCATTTTCTTGGTGTTGCAGTTGTCAGCCTCTCCCTTCACGTTTTTACCCATGCTGTTCTCTGGAAATAATGCAGGAGCTGCTAGGGAACTTTGAGACTTATTCAGATTTTTAATTCACATCTCATGTGGTGTTATAATTAAAAAAAAAAAAAAATCCTGGGTTTTTTTTTCAGGAATTTTTTTTAGATAATTTCTTGGCCTTTATCACATTCTTTATTATTTTGTTATTCCCAAAGGAAAAAAATTATTTTCTCCAACTTCTGCAGGGAGGAACTTTCAGTCAGTCTATTTTACTTAAAATCTATTTCTAATTCCAATCTTGAAGCAGCATAAATTATACTTTAGTTTTCTTTATCTTCTGCCCACAAATTTTATAGCTCTTTCTCCTTGTATTTAATTTCAGTAATACAAGATTTCTTTACTAGGAAGGGTTGTTTCATTATTCTAGCTTCTTCTCTGTGAAGTAGAGCCTTTTTTATTTGAGGAAGCAAAATAATTGTCCATCTGACTTAAAGAAAATTCCCTGCCTGTGAACAGGTCAGTGATTCATATTCTACAGGAGTCAAGGTGGAACCTGTTAATGAACACAATGTCTCACTTCTGAGCCTGCTTGATGATGCTCTTCAGAAAGAGATGCCTCATGAAAGGAGAGATACTGTTCTTAAAAGGATCTGGGAAGCTCACTGTGACATTATTAAAATGCTCTATTTTTACATGAGGGTCAAGCTGGAACAGCTCCAGTGGTGAGGCTGTGGCAGTCATCCTACAATGAGCACAGTTGGGTAGGAAATGTCTCCTTGACTTCAATCCCATTAATAACCTCCCACATGAGGGAGGTTTGCCAAATGGTCTGTAATAGATTCCTTTTAGTGTTATTTTCTGTTGCTCCCGTCATTAGCTCGTGAAACTTCGGATCACGAGGTCTTTTCAACCTACCTCAGGTAACTGGCAGGCAATTCCTTTTTGCTTTGGATCTTGTTTGCTCCACTAATGGCAGTGTCTTTAAAAACAAAGTCATTTGTTTCTGCTCAAAAGAAATATTAGGCTGCACGAAATACTCGGTTCAAGAATTGTCATCTCTTCTAGATTCATGGGTTTTTGGCATCAAATGCTAAGGCTTTAAACCCCTCAATTATCACTATTAATTGTTCATAACATTTAGCTTGATGGTTCAGCAAAAGTGCAAATATGGATGCCACAGAAGTTGTTAATAATTAATTATTTTTAATATAAAAATGTTAGAAATTGGCTTGAATTTATTAAAATCTGCCCCAACTTTAAAGCTCCTTTTAGGAAGCAATCTGATCCAAT
This sequence comes from Brachypodius melanocephalos, assembly GCA_013398615.1. Classification (NCBI taxonomy): domain Eukaryota; kingdom Metazoa; phylum Chordata; class Aves; order Passeriformes; family Pycnonotidae; genus Brachypodius; species Brachypodius melanocephalos. The sequence continues at coordinate 853,395 of VZSR01000055.1, read as the reverse complement.
GTGACCAAGAACACTCAGGATCTTAAAAGACCTAATTTTGTGATAAAAAGCCCCTGTTAATAACAGTGTTCACACTTTAAATTGCCAAATAAGAAATACTGCTAGGGTATTAAAATTTTGTAACACTGACTGATGTCACACGCTTTTAGTACTTCAATTATTGCAACTCATTCTTATTTAACTTCTTCAATTAGATTCTGGTGTCTCGGGAGATGGCAAAATGTTGGTATTAAGATATTACTCCATGGATTATCTCTGTCCATCACTCTTCCCTTGCATTACATCCCTTCAATTAATCATTGTACCTATTATCAAGTGTTTATTGGCATTTGTATGTGTCCTTTTATATCAAGATTGACTACATTATGTCTATTAGTGGAAGAATTTTGTTTGTGTTCCTGTGTTCCTTTAACCACATCGTTTTGAAGTGCACAGCTTTGCATTACTATACATCTTCATAACACCCAAGGCTCCTCTGCTCCTTTGAATATCTTCTATAATCTCTTCTCTCTCACCTTTTAGGTTGTCTTCTCCTTCTCTGCAGAAGTGACCAGGTCCTCCTTTTCTGCCTCAGTCTGTTCTGACCCCTCCCATCCACTCCACTGTTCATACCATCCCATTAATTCAAATATCCTTCCTCTGCAGCCCCCACCTCCTTCCATGGGACATCCTTCTTCCAGTCTGATCACCTCACACGCCTTGGATCCTACTCTCCAATCCAAAGTTTCTTAGTCTGTGTTATTCCTAGTCCCTTTCTCCTGCTGTTGTTGATTTCTCCCTCCTTTTTTAAATTCTCACAGATGCTGCTACTCCAGTACTGATGTCTTATTTCCTTTGCTGGCCACATCTACTTTCACACCCACAAGGCTTCTGCTCTAAAACAGGCTTCAAAATAAAATCCTCACAGAGGAGTAGGACACATTTCCTACATGGATTATAGATTACCATGTCTGCTGGTTTTGATCCTTCAAAATAAAGGTGAGAGGCAGGGAAAGAAGAGAGATTCCCTGTCATAAAACGATTGTTTAAATGATTTCTGCAGTTACTGAGTTACTACAGCTTAAAAGAATAATTCACATGAAAACCAAACAAGAGCCTTGCAGTAGTAGAAGCCTTGTAAGATATGCAAGACACACCAGAGTAAAATAAGAGGGAATATTGTTTCTTGACTTGGTTTTGATGATTATCTTTAGTGTGGTCTCACTTGCTTTTCAAGAAAAGGAGACTTTTTTTCTAAATTATAGATGATTGTGATTTGAGTGTCCAAAGCCTTAGGCAACAAAATGTTTCTGGACTCAGCAGAACAGCTTTCCAGCAGAAATATTTCTCATAAACCCCTTTATTGTAAAGATGTAGAGAAGTTCTTTCTTCTTATTCCCTCTGTTCTCAATTGTATTATTTTACTCCAGAGTAGATGGTTACCTCCATAGATAGATAGCAAGCATGCAAGTAAGAGGGTTTTATGGCCTTGAAATCTGCTTCAGCTATGATTACAGGAGTTTTAAAATCAATCATAATTTATATTTAGAGGATACCATTACTAGCTGAAAGTTGTTAGATGTTAATCAGTAATCATCATCATAATATTTTAATTTATTTCTTGCTAATACCAGTTGTATCAGCAAGTCACTGGTTTAGACTTCTACCATCCTGCAACCTTTGTAAGGGCTCATCAGTGGTGGGATTTGACCTTTTAATATCCAATGCCTGATAGAGATAATGCAGGAATAGGCTATAAAGGACTTCAAAAATGAAAACAAGGGCTTATGTTTGTAATATGAAACAAATGGAAACCAGCGAACAGATGACAAAGCAAAGGGCTCACAGAAACCATCTCTTGAGCAATGTTTTCTGGAGAAATACTGATTATGTGAGATTGCCTTTGTCAAGACCAAAGGAAAAAGGATTGCAGATATTGATTATGATGAAACTTTAGACCAGAACTCTGTCTGTGAAGCCAAGATAGGAAAGCTGGTTCTGAAGTGTCCAAGAGGACACATGAGAATCTAGAGCAGTCAGAAGTGTCACAGACAGGGTGCTGGCCACAGAAAGAAGAAAGGCTTTGGGGAAGAAGAGTAGTGGTAGAAGAGTCTTGAGTTACTGTGGGATTGTGTTCTGAGACTTGGAAGGGGGACCTGAGATGTAAATAGAGTAATAACAATAATGTGCAGCACCAAATGCTGGTGTGTCTGTGTTCCAATTGTTAGGTTTGCAGCTCTGGAACAGCCCCCCTCTGGGCTCTTTGATAAGGCATTGAAACTTTCTGTGTCTTTGTTTCCCCATCTGCCAATGAGTGATAAAAATCCAGTTCACAGGTGTATTGTGTGGCTTGGTTAATGAATATTTTGAAGGTTTTTTTTGCAGTCATCAGATGGCACAACTATAGGAATGCTAAAGCTGTTAGTTAGTAATCATCACTGAAACCACAAAATCAGAAAAGGCCCTGTTTTCTGAATCTCCATGTACTTAATGTAAATTACCTTGTGATATATATCAAAACTGTTGGGTAACATAATAACCTGGGACCAGAACTAAAAAAAAAAAAAAAAAAAAAAGAACTAAAAAAAACTCTAAAAAAGATAAAGTGCAACTGATTTTTGTTCATTATTCACATCATGATGACAGCAAATCTAGTGTAAAGAGAATGCTTAAAAAAATACCTAGAAGAATTAGGTATGCAAAAAGCTGTGCCGTTTATTAACAGGAAAACATCCTGACAAAAAAGCTCTGAAATGCAGGTTTATAGAACCTAATGTCATGTTTCAGCTGACGGAGAATGCTAACTGCAGCAGGAATTAGGCACAACTAATAATATGGAATGAAAAATGAATGTTCATGAAAGTATGCAAAAATACATAAATAGACTATATTTCTAAAAAAATGAAGGAAAATGGGGGAAGAACCACCAGCAGTGAGTATGTCACATAAGTCCTGCTCATATTCTGGATTGATTGATTTATTATGAATTTTATGTATTTTAGGTGTTGATAGAATGTCCATCCCCATCAATCATTTTAAAGTGTTTATTGCGAAGTGCACAGACACAGAGAAATGTTTTTTAACCCTGAGTTGCAAAGACTGTTTTTCATGCTTTTCTTTCTTACCATCCTTGATCTAATTTATTTCCTCTAGCATCTTCTCTCCCAATTCTAAATCCTTATTTCCAGTAATTTATAGTGCAATATAATTATGAAAAGAATTCTTAAGATTGATGTTATGTATTATTGGATGTGGCTGTTGAACAAATCAGCCTGTTCTGTTTGGATTTATTGTTGTGTACACTGTTTTGTGAGGAGTAAATTTTCTCCTTCATGTTGGCTGCTTGTAACCTGTATTTCTTGTATGCTCCCATATGACTTCAGACTTTAAAAAGTACAAAGCAAGTTTTTTTGTTGACTCATTACTGAGATAATTCATGTTCCACTCCTTCAAAATAATATTTGGAGGGTGAAGCTAAAGGTTTTGGTAGCAGAGCAGAAGCAGAAGGTGGCAGAACCAGGGTATCTTAAGTATGACCAGGAACCTCTCCCACAGAACCCACTCTCTGATTCACTTCCAGAGAGTGGGTTACAAGGAGAGGCCTGTAATGTGACAGATTGATTTGACACCCATTAATTAAACGTTTTCTTTAAATAGAAAGTAGACTCCTTTCTTTCTATTACCATCCATGCAATTTAATCCTTCCCTAAATTCAACTACAGTTGTTGCAAGTAGTTCATTTTTTCCCTCTTGTAGAATCAGACATTTAATATTTTCCCTAACTTTTCTTTATAGGCCCTGCCAGTGTCGAAAAAACTGAAAATATTGTTCCTGAAAATTAACATAAGATTATAAAATAATTTTCTTTGTTTAACAGATTTCCCGTATTTGCCAGGAAATCAAGCCTGACTTTGTGTTGTGGGAGACGAGCTGGAATCTCTGTGTATCATCTTCCAGCCCTCAGATGAGCAAGTGGAAAATAAAAGCATGGCTCTACATCAGCATGCTGGCACCTTGTTTTAGCTAATGAAACAACAGTAAAACTCAAGGTAAACTATCTCTGCCAAAGCTACCTGAAGTTCATAAGACTAATTAAGTTATAAACCCAGAAGAATATTTAAAATATGCAAAACATCTATTGATCTTGAGCATCTGGTGACTTGTCAGTAACCACAGACACTAAACCAGCCTGCTTTAACATGCTGTTAATTTGCAGTCTTTGATTAGATAGATTTTTTGGTATGTATCCATAAAACTACAAGGATCTTTCCTGCCATTCATTATATTCCTTTTAATAAATGACCTCAGTTTCGTATGCCAGCAGGGAGGTTTGCAACACTGAATGTTCCTGTCAATTGAAAATTGATCTTTTCCACAGGATGTTCCAAAAGATTAAGCAGGTATCTTTAGGCATGAGACCCAGGTCACCTCCATCCTGTAAGTAGCATGTGTAGGTTTTTTTGGGTTTTTTTGTTGTTGTTGTTTTTTTTTTCTTTTTAAGATCTGCAACTTCAGCCAAGAAGAGTGTCTTTGAGATGACAGGATTTTACCTCTTCCACTAACTTTAAAACAAAAATGTAACTCATCAAGCAGATAGATACATGAAAAAATAGTCTCAGTAGAATATGACTCAGTAGAACAGTCTCAGATGGATAATGACTACACTTGCATCAAGTGGAAGAAAGAAAACCCTTTCTCTATAGAGATGTTTCATAGTATATTGATCCTTGTGAGATTATTTTTTTTTCTCTGCCTCAAAACCTACTGCCAAACAACGAACCTTTTTGTTTCAAATAACATATATAGTTTGTGTTTTGATGGACTAGAACCGTGGGGCCGGGTCACGCTCTGTTAAATGCAGTCAATGGCAGAGGAGTAGAACTTGGAATATGTCAGCTGAAATTTTGTGCTGTCAAAACACCATTTCCAAGTATGAATTAACTGTACAGTTAAAAACCCCACCAAATCCTACAAGGCATCCTTGGAAAAACAAACAAACAAATAACAACAACCACAAACCAAACCCAAACAAACCACAAAATCCAAAACAAACAAACCACAAAAGCAAACAAACAAAAAACTCACCAAAAAACCCCAACCTTAACCACCTCCCCCATAAAAATCTTATATACATTGTGATTATCTGGAAACTGTGGAAATTGTTGTAGTTGTGGGTTGCATTACAATTTATAAGTGGATACAGATTCATAGAAAGATACTTAAGCTCGTGAGACCTCAGAACAATTTTAGCCATCTTAAGATATTTTGCTCATGAAACACCACAATACTTCTTAATATCTGTCTTTAGTGAGACATCCAGGGATCTCTTTTCAGCTCTGTTGCTTTTTGGGCAGAGCACATTCACTTGGTGCAGGCTGAGATTCTGGGTCCTGGGAATGGTTGTGCTTAGCCCTGCAGAGCAAAACCCCTGGGCTTTGCAAATTCCAAAGTCAGCACTGTACCAGGAGAGTCTGGAGGGCAGCAGCTGCCCAGGCACAGGCAGCATCAGTCACATCCCCAATCCTCTTTGCAAATGTCCGTGCAAATCCGACTGCTGCATCCCACTCTGTCTCTGTAATGTGTGTAATTTAACACTCTAAACCCTGGCAATGACTGTGCCCATAATATTGGATTTGCTTCTGAGAAATGTAGCTTGAAATGCAGGATCTAGTCCTGGAACTGCTGCAAGGTAGAAGTTAAAGAAGTGATGGAAGACACTGCTTCAATCTTCTCTGGACTCATCCAATTTTATTAGATTAATATTGATGTATATTAGATGAGTTTCTTATTACATGTGGTGAAATGCTGCAGTTTGTTTCCTCTTACGGAGGGACTAATTTTCTTAGGCCTTTGCATTTCCACATGGTGTACTTCTTGACCATTTTTAATTCAAAGCAGCTGTATTAATTCCTTCTACAGCAGTTCTCAGTGCTGCAATTACAGCATTAACATTGAGCTTTTCATACTTGATAACAGATTCTAATTTTATCCCATCTGGTTTACTGTGAGGATTTTTTTTTTTTTTTTTTTTTGTTTTTTGTGCCTGGAGGTGACTTTTCCTTCATCATTTCTTCTGTGCAAGATTGCTGGTAGGAGCTTAAAAGGCTTTCTCTGCTGCAAAGACCCACTGCTGGTTTCTTCTCCACCAGGACAATGTACTAGCAGTTCTCTGGATAAATTGTCTAGAAGGTAATAATTTGAGAGCTCTTGCCAAGCTAGAGAGGTTATTAGCTTTTGATCTCTTTTCTTAAAAAATATTACTGTAAAGTTGCCCAAGTGTACTGGCATTAGATCTCTACTGGGTTTTCTTCCTGAGAGGAAAAGCTACACAAAGATCATTTTTTCATTTACCAAAATAAAAATTCTTCAAAACTGAGGCCTTGGATATTCCCATGAAGTTCCCAGTGCAGGTACTGGGGTGGGGCTGGGCAGATGTACATGAGAAGGAACAAATGCATCCAGCTGCCAAGTGGGAGTGAACAGGAAAGGAAGGAATATTAAGGAAAAAACAAAACAAACAAAAAACCAACCAAACCCAAGCAAACAGAAAAAAACCCACAAAAAACTAACATAATTTCCCTTCATCAGTAATTTTTTTAAAATTCATTTTATCTTTGCACTTGTGTTGGCAATGACATGTCTAGCAGTGCCATAAGATGTTGTCCTGGGTTGTAGTATAGGATTTGCACAGAGTATTCCATCCCCATCCTCATGAACTATTGAATCCAATATTGGAGCAGTGTGTTTTCCCAGGCCCCCTCCCTGTGGGCTACCCTCTGTTAATGGCTCATCCAATGCCTTGCTGCACGACTCATAGATAACTCCCTCCAGGAGCTCTCTCTCTTTTAGGAGCCATCCAGGACTCATCATCCCATTGTGAGATGCTCCACCCAGGGGGAGGAGCCAAGCATTCTCACCTGGATATAATCTGGAATTTGGGACAGTACAGGCAGCCTTTGCCCACTGGCTTTCCAGAGGACCAGAGCTACCAGACCTTTCTGCAGGATCACTGCTTCAGGAAGACCACCTCATCTGGACTGCTTCCATCACCCTGCTCAGGTTGTACTCTGACTCTGTCAGTGGTTTTCTGTATTATTGCATTTATTTTATTTTACTTATTCTTTTTTTTTTTTCCTTTCTTCTTATTAAATTGTATTTTCTGACTCAGAGCTTCTCACTTGTTTTGCTTTCAAACCTCTACAGATGTTCAAAAAAGATGAAGTGGTTTAGCTCAGGTTTAGGCTCCTAATGTGCCCAGGCAACCACCTAAACAAAGACAAAAGATGAGAATTTTTCTTTTTTTTTTTTTAATACAACATTTTCTAAGTGCTTTTATGTCTCACTTGTGCCCTCACTTTGTGTCTCACTCTGAATGTAGAGTTTCTGGGGGCTACCACAGAGTTTTCAGCTATTTGTGAACTTGTAGGGTCTATGAACTTTGCAGGATGATACTCATCCACTACTCAAGATGATACCTTAGGAATATGATACCTAGAGAATGTTGTTTGGTCTGTAGCTCCATATATACTCCTCACCTGCAGATAGATTTCCAGCCCTTTTTTTTTCTTTTTTTCCAATGTTAACAAATTGGAAAATAGCTGGATAATCAAGGAATATGTATATTCTTTATTTGTGTTGAATTTTAAGCATATTAATATACATGCCAGGTAAAAGAAGCCATAAGTCCTTGTGAATTTATTGAAAACAAGTTCAGTGTTTCTATCTTAGCCTTGCAACAGAATACATTATAATATATGTGATATATAAGCTGGTATTTTATCAGTTTGGACATCACTAGAGTTGGGCCACTCTCACAGCTGGTGATTGCTGGACCTCTAAGTATAGTTAAGGTCATGACTGTATTTTTTATATGTATATATTTTAGGTTTGTCTCACTGAAAGACAGTGAAATTGAGACCATATCTAGAACCTATTTTCAAAATGTGGGGGAGTGGATCACGGTTTGATCCAGGCTTTATCACTCAGTCAAAGGAAATTTCTCTTTCATCGAAGAAAGACTTAGATATTTTGGATGAGACTTCTTCATTTCAGCTAGCTGACATTGTAAAAATACTTTAGATGGTTATTCAACGGTTATGTGCTCTTTGGGAGTTTGAAATAAACTACAGAAGTTATTGCACTTTGTTCTTTGTTTCCTGTGGATTCTTAAATGCTCTGAGTTTCTTCCTGGTTCTCCCCAGTAGAACTGTAGCTACCAAAACAATATTGCAATATTCCTTACCTGTTGGATTGAGTCCCAGCATAACTGTAATAACTCCACTGGCTTCTCAGCTTTCTCTGCACAAATCTGTCTGGAGTGGGAATCTCAGAGAAAAGCTTTTATTGCCTTTTTTGATTTTTTTTTTTTTTTTTGACAAAGGACTATGTCTCATTGCAAATGATGTAATTTCTGCTTTTCATTATGTATCTTTCTGACTGTAATTTTTTGAATAGTTTTATCTAGTCCTAATAATTCTTTTCAAAGAGCTCTATAATGTCTAAGGTCCCTCAGATGGGGGGGACCTCATCCTCAGTTCTCATCCTCCCCTTCCTCTCTCCCTGGTGGATTTTGGTAACCTAAACTTTCTTCAGAAGTTAGAGGGGTTTTTTTCCCCCATATCTAACTGCCAGTATCCCAGTTCTATACCATAGCTTTTCTCCTAGCTCTAGTTCAGATGACATTGTTCTACCCATGCTGTCCTAAAAAACTGCATGTAACATTATCCTTCACACGACCACTTCATGCATGTTTTTGAAATGAAATTCTTTCTTTCAACCATATGTTTAGAGTGACCCTCTCATCATGCCTCCCACTAACATTGTTGGTGCAGTGCAATACCTTTCAGAACTGAAGGTAAATTCTTTACTTTTTCTTATATCTGTTGATGTGTGAAAGCAAACACCAAACCTGTAGTACCCCAAAAATCCCTCCTCTATCTCAATCAAGAGGTTCTCATTTATTATTACACATCTTAGAACAATTTAGAGAGATTTTGATTAATAGGAATTGCCTTTTTTTTTCTGAGTGAATATCAAATTAATTTCTTTCAAATAAATTTTTGTGGGGCACCATATCAAATATTTAGCAAAATCCAGAAACATTAAATTTACTGTCTTCACTTTGCTGCTAATTATTTCACTGTCTCTCTTCACATTATCTCCCTCTTCCAAGTTTACCTCTAATATGGCATATCTTCTGCATGATAGATAATGAGCCTGTTTCTTTAGTGAAACATTTCAATTTTGAGAACAGGTGGTCAAGCATCTATTCCACTGACACGAGGAAAAAGCTGTCTTGACTAGAAAATAAGTCTGTGGTACGTGAAATACAGTACCTGCCATCTCAAATTGAATGGAAAATGTTCTGTGTCACTTTAGCTGTGGCTCTAAACCCAAACTGTATCATGAGCATAGCTGCTTTGTTCAGACTTTTCCCTTTATATTGGCAGCTGCTAAATAAAAGTTGTTTCAATTTCCTTTTTTCTGCTGATTGAGTGGCTAGCTCTAAGTCCAGTTTCTGAGCAGCATCTGGCACTTTTTTACGCAGCCATAAAATATTTAAAAATAAGGTGAACAACTTTTGGCAAGCCTGTTACTTGAAACCCTAAGGGAATTCCAGAGTGTATAGCAAGGTTTGTTATCTCCCTGCCAATGCAGCACGTCTAGAAACGTGAGACTGTCTGCTGTGCTAACACCAAGCAGCCAGAGAGAAAGAGAGGACGCTTGTCACAGCACCCTGCCCTGCCTTTGGCTGGACAGGTACTGAGGATTTCATGAGTAAGCAAAATTCTGAGCAATTACAGCTGAGGTGTAGAGGGACACCTCGTTGTGCTGTCACATTTTTTGTGGTGGATCAAAGTGTGACAGATTACATGTGTGGGCTGGAAACTAAACTTCAGAAGGAGGTTGGCCACCCCGAAAGCCGAAACCCGTCAGCTCGGTGATTTCTCGGCAGGCCGCTGCTCAAAAGGGGGAAATGGGAATTAATTTGATTTTAGCAGCATTAATTTTAATGCTATTGAAAAAGTCCAAGCGCTTTGGTTGTTTACTGTTGGAAAGATGGTTAAGGCCTACCCCAGTGATGGAAGTAACACAAATAATACACCAGGAAGCAGAGAAATACAAAGCACAAGGTGCTTGTTGCAGTGGCACCAGGTGCTCAGAGTGATGAGAGACCAGGGAGGGAAGATTCTCCTCTCGGGCAAAAACTGCCCAGGAAGTGTGCCTCTAAAATGCTTTATGCAGCATTAGCAGGGTGTTGCCTGCTGGGAAAAGTTCTTGGATGTAAAAGCACAGCAAGGAGAAGGTTTGATTTAATAAAATGTTTGTTTCTGTTTGTGAAGAGCTCAGGTCTGATGCTCAGCTGGAGTAGGCTGGCACAGCTCCACTGAACTACAGCTGCCAGCTTCAGGAAGTTATCTATGCTTTCAATACTTTTGTGCTTTTATAAGACAGCTCTGTACATTTTTTTTGTGCTATTCCATCTTTTACCTCATGGTCCTTGCAATTTTGTTTGTCTCAGAAGAAGCTGCCGTGTCCCTTTTATCTGTGATGGGAAAGTGAGGCTAGCCCTCACAAAGATGGCAATTCTTAAGGCTTAAATATAGTTATCTGTCCCCTCTGTGATTCTTTCAGAGTCCCTGAACTGTGATAACTGTGGCACTGGCAGAGAAAGGAGGTTGCAGCAATCCATATATGTTAGTGCCTGTGACACTCTCGAGGGGATGAGAGGATTTCAGATTAGTCAGATACATGGCTAGCCCGGAGCTGAAAGGAAAGGGTCCAGGGACAAGTAGTCTGATGGCTATCACCTTCTCTATTGTATCCTCCATGTTACGGCTTTTGAAAGCTTTGGGCATAGGTATTGCCCTTGGAAACTGCTGTCTACCACTGTGCTAGAGACTTTATCTGCAGCCTGATAGGAATATGGTAAATTAGGTTTTAAGCTTTGCATGTAAAATGTAATTTAAGCTCCTCAAGACTCAGTTTTGAAGTCCACAGAGGAAAGGGAGACAAAAATCATTTTAAGTCAGTAAATTGAAGATTCTTCTTTATTTTCCTAATATGCTCTCAGGTACCCTGTAAGTGCTGGTTAGGGGCTTAGGGCATGTATTCATTTCTCTCCAGTGTGTTTTCTAATGTCCCTCTTTACAGGAAAAAAAATGCAGCAGTGAAGTCATTATGCCACTTCACTGTAGACAAGGCAAGTGATTCTGAGGTTTATTAATCCCTGGAGTAACCTAATGGCATATTCTATGTCCTGTAAAAATGGGCATTTTGAAAAAGCTTTGGTTTCCCCACACGAAACACTGCTTCATTCCCATGCTGCCATGGAAAGGTTCAAGACCAGGATAAATGTAAAAAAAAAAAAAAAGCATCCTCATGGGGATAGCAGTCAGCAATTCATTTAGCACAGCTTTTGATTCAGAGTTATAAATAGTGGGAAAAGCAAATATTTAGCAGCTCTGCTGTTCCTTTGTGTATGGGTGCACACATATCAGAGGGGTCCAAAAAGAGAAGACAACACAGGCTGCAATGTAAGAAACTATCACATCTCCTATTGAGGTGAGAAAATGAGACACAGGATGAGTAATGAATGAGCACCCAAGTGCATTTGTGTGTGCTATTTATATGGATGCTTTGGGGTTTTGTGTTTATGTTTAGAGGAAAAGAAAGAAAGGACAGAAAAGAAGGAAAGGCACAAGGAGATGTAAAGTTATGCTGTTATAGCTGGAGTGTTAGAAATGTTTGTGATGCAGATACTTGATTTTACATTCCTAAGACCATATATGAGCAAAGAAAAAAGCATATTTTGTGGACTGCTGGCAGACCCATAAGACAAAAATGATAGGACCAGAATGTACCCCAGTTCAACAAGTGGTAGTTCTGTCAGTCACCCTGGTACCTCTCCCTGTGTCTTTCCCCATGAGTGGTGTTCAAACACAGGTGCCTCCCTGCCCTCTCCTGCCTCCAGGCGACCCAGATACTTTGCATCACTTAAAAAAAAAATAATAAAACCCACTTGCATTCCTAATAAATGTTTCAAGTCCTTAAATGTCAGCTTTGGTCTCATCCCAGTACAATCTATAGCAGCCTGCCTTCTGCTTGGACTGATATCTGCTCAGAAACAATTTTAGAACTGACTTCCAGTCCAGTCTGAAGACAGAAATCCTGCTCCAGTGGCCTTTGAGAAGACTATTTTCTCCACTGAATAACTTTTTAATGTAAAATAACATAGCAAAATTAAAAGGCTTTTGCCTCTCTCAGTCAAAAACATGCAAAGAATACGTGGAAATTCAAGGTGTCTGTGTCTGCATATAAAATGTACTTGCAAGTGCTTTATGAAACATTTTTAAATGTTTAGAAATAATCTAAATATATGTCTGTAAAGTATCATATAAATTAATCTTTCTTTTGCGTTATAGATGCTGAAGTTAAAAAACTCATGGCCAACATGATTTAAACATTTCTGAGATTAAGTTCTTCATTTGCTTGTCTGTGTTCAAAGTATGAATAAAAAGGTTTTGCTCTCTTGCAAGATAGAGTACCCCTGTCACCCAGCAGTGAAATTGGTCCTTTTTAAAAGTGATTTTGAAATGGGTGAAGGTAGATTACATCTGGTTTACAGGTATTAAATCTTGCCCTGTTCAAAATCCTTAAAAACTTGTTAAGAAATTTTTCTTGTTGAACAGTGTATGAAGAAATATCCGTGTTGGAAAGGATCTTCAGTTTACTGAGGAAATTTCATGGACTATAGACTCTCAATATTATGCTATTGTAGGATTCTCTTACAGGGTTATCTGATAAAACTGTGTCAGTAAATATTGTAGTTCGCACATTTTTATGTTTGAGATTAAAAAAGGAGAAGTCTTATACGTTTTCTGCAAGTGTTTCAGACAATTCTTTAATATTTCTTTCTGAGAGCCATCTGGGAGATGCATGCAGCTTATTCAAGTCTTTGAAATTATTCACAGAAGTAATTTGTTACTTCTTTTGCAGAGGGATACAAGAAATCTCCCCCTTTCTCATTTTGATTGCTTCTTTTCCTTTATTATTATTCCCTTGTACAGTTTTTTGAACTGCTACAAAATATAAAACTATTTTTATCACAAAAGAATATTCATAATGATATAAAACATATTTCAATTTATTTAGCCTTTTCTGGGATAAAGTCCAATTACAGTCTTTAAAGTATACCCCAGCTGATATTATTCTTCCACAGAAATTTCAAGATATGTTTTTTGATAAAGACTCATTTAAATAATGTATCTTGACTTTTTGCTGATTTAAATGTTCTGTAAAATAGATGCAGCATTGTCAGTGACTGCTGGGTAGTTACCATATATATTTATGCTCAAGCTGTCTTTTCCATTTTTAATCATCTTATCTCTGCGCTGAGCATTTACATTTTCATGGACCTGAACTCTCTACAGAACATCATATATATTTGTTTTTCATTCATGCTGTGTTCTTAATGACTTCAAATACTTACAGTAAACACAAAACTTGAACCTAGTCAAGTGTTTAGCCAGGTGATTAATTTTCAGCACTCAAAGCTGAGATATTTTGGTGGAACATTTCACAGGAGTTTTTTTCCAGGCCCAGGCAAAACTGAATGCTGTTAAACCCTGAGGCAAACGTAGGTGCCTTCTAAAGCTTGTAGCACTAAAAAGCTCCCCAGACTGAGAGAGAGAGAGATTGTTTTTTGCTGTAGTGAAGTAGATTTTACCATATGATGTGTCCTAGGAGAAACAGGGTTTAGCATGACTCAGGCAGACACCTATGACTAAGTACCAGGAGCAAAATCTTCACTTACCAAAACACATCTAAATTATTCTCTATTTAGGCTGACCCTAAATACAGAATTTTCATCAAGTTCATACTGTGTGGGCTGGTTTATTTGCCCTCCTCCAAAGATGAATTCCTCTCCTGTTCATAAATTGCTTTTTCTTGTTCATTTGTATGGAAAGACTGTAGGTTCCCAACTGTTCTTTTGTCAAGCTGGAGTGTTTGATTTACCGTATACATTTCTTGCCACATATTAAGAGCTGCTCTGAGCAAGTTCTATTCACTGTCACTGCAATAACTTAGCCTGCCAATGTCAAATTTGGGATGTAACAGGTGTAAAATCAATCAGTCTCCTTGCAGAAATGCAGCAATGTCTTCCTGTTTCATTTCTCATACAAAAAAAGGTCTGGTAGGTCAGTCCTATCCTCTTTCAGATTCATGACTGTCTATTGAAAAAAATTACAGACATCATAAACTGCACATTTGCAGCTGTCCCTCAGCTCCTCCTCTGCCCTGAAACCGTGGCACATCTGCAGTAAACTGAAGGAGACTCCCAGGTACAGAGTGGGTTTCAATTATTTAATAATATGAGTTTATTAAATTATGTCTGTCTATTGTTTTCGTATTGCTTTGTGGCTTTTCTGCCACCCTCATAAAATTCCTTTCTGCCTTGCTTGCCAGATGCATGGCTTTGTCTCTAAACCACAGTAAAGATGACTCACAGCAGTCACTCTGCATTTCCCTCTCCCCCTGTTTCTTGCCCAAATTACAGGAAGCATTTTGGATCAAATTGAATCTCTCAGGTTTTGTCTTCAAATTTTTCAAGCTATTGTTGGTTATTTATTATTAGTTAAGATCCTTTGTTTATGGTTTGGGGCTTTTTTAAAAGTGTAAAACTATTTTTCTCAATTTCATTAAATTTGTAGAAGTTTATATACATGCATAAAAAGACTTATTACTTGAACAGGTTTTCAGAACAGTCCTTAATTAAAAATATAGACGTTGTTAATCATACTTGTGCTTGAAATAGCAGAGTTTGACATAAAACTGTTTTCTTGATCCAGAATGGGTTCCATCAGCAGCATTAGTAGTGCGTCTGGAATTACAGATGTAAACTGGGTATGAATATGCAGCATCTGTGGTGGTTTTTTGCTGTTATATCTAAGGCTTCAAATTATTTTTGTAGGGTTCCTGGTGGTTTCCAGAGGTTTTATGTGCCAGTTTATTTGGTTGACTTTTTTTTTAGAGGAATGTAAAAGCAATATGAGAAGTTCTATAACATGTATGAGAATTTCTTTATTTCTAGGAATAACTAGAATAGATTTAACATTCCAGAAACACATACTTCTGAAATGCTAGGAGAAAAGGCTAAGGTAAAAAAAGAGGAGGGACAGGCTGGACTATCAATCTTTATTTTGTTAAAGATAACTTGATAGATTGTTAGATTAAAGATAACCTGATAGATTGCTTAACCTGATAGATTGTTTTAGTGTTTCAGTCTGTTAATTGCAACTAATCATGGAAAAGGAAGTCTATTAAAAAGGCAAAAAAAATCTACAGTGGTTTGCTTTGTGATGGGCTATTGGCTTGTACTTGGAAACAGCAAAGGTGACAGCTGCCATTTCATTTTATAGCTCCTTTCTTTACTATTTCATACAGCTGGCTGGAAATGTTCTAGATGTTTTTCCTTTGGTCATATGTAATTTGAAGTTGACCTCAATTGTTTTGGTGCAGAGTTTTCTGCTAGGAAAAGAATCTTCTTTAACCATGTGCTAAGGGTATCTTTTTGCACACTTGCAAAACTTCCCCACCCCTCCTCCTCCTGTACCTGAGTTTTTCAGTAATAGTATGGAAAAAGTGTTTAGCTTCTGCTGCTTTGGGTTGTCTTGACTTCCCGTGGAGCAAGTTCATAAAAGATGCATCCACTGCTCTTTCTGTGCTGTTTTCCCCTCTGTCCTTTTCCTCCTGCCACCTCAATAATGCCTTTAAACCCAGCTGTTAAAATGATCCAAAGCTTGGCCTCTGAATTTAAAAAACAGAGAGCTTTTCTGGGTTTGTGAGCCTGGGTCAACTACAGAGCTAAACAATTTTGTTAATATAAATATCCAATGAGTTGAGAATATTCATATAAATATCCTGAGCTGAATGCTCAGGATTCACTCTGTTAGGAAGCATGAAATAATCCCAAGTGACAGGCTGGGATTAGTCATGGCAATTACAAACAGTGCTGGGGATTAGCAAAGGTGAAGCATTTTAAAGCATTCAATTAGCTCCTGGATACATACTGATGCCTTGCATAAAGTTATTCTTAAAGACAAACATGTCTTTTTTCCCAAAAAGAAACAAAAAGATCACAGACAGATGCAAAATCAAAACAGCCTTCTGGTTTTGCATGTCTTGTTGAATGAGCTTTGGTTATCCAGTTCTAAAAATCAGAGAGTTTAGTAATTCATGTATAGTTTTATGTACACCACCAGTACAAAACAGGCTTGTTTGCTCTCTGTGCTATTTAACATTTTCATGAAATGTGAATGATGATTATGAAAATCACAGAAACATTTGTTCAAAGAGAGGTAAATTCACTTAGACTCTTTCAAAAACTAAAATACTTTCAGGTCGCAGTGGTGCCAATAATAGCTTTACTGTAAATTATTCTGAATAATTCATAAGCAGGAGAATGACATGCTGACAGTTAAGTAATCTAGCCTAAAATATTAGGATCTAACAGGAATAATATGCATAATATAAGATGTTAGTAACAGGACAGGCTTGCAGACCCTTCCTGGGGACACAGGGCTCCTCTGTAAAGGAGGGTTCTGCTCTGCATATGCAGATGTGAGTGAATTATCACTGAGGTATGGAACAAGGTGCTGATGTTCACCCATTGAGGTTGTGAAAAGGAACTGGAGGCTCCTGTGACTGAAAGAAGGTTTTAGAAGACAAGATTGTGTAAGCACAGCTATGAGGTTCTGGGTTTTCATTTAATGGCTGCAAAGGCTGCCTAAAGTTTTAATCATGACTTTCAAGTGATGTGATATAAATGTGAGAGCCTGTACCCACGATAGTCTGGGGAGAAACATCACCACAATTTACAACATGACAACATGTGAGTAATCAGAGGTCTTTTTTCCTCTACAGTCCAGAAGATCCAAGGAAAAAGGTACATATGAATTGCAGTGAGTGTGTATTTTGTTGGATGCATTCATTCATTTTTGGTGTTTCTGTAATTATGGAAGATGATTAGTTTCATGGGATATTTGCAGAATACCTTTGGTTTTGCTGGTAACCTATAAACTTCACATGTGCTAAAATGTGTCTTGTGAATAAAGCTACACAGAGAGCATCTTGGATATTACTGTCAAAAATGATAACAGGCTCCTTTCTCCACCCTGTTTTGCTAATCTGGAGTTGTGTGGGATGTTTTTCCTACTCCCTTTGTCTTAATCACGGTGATCTTAACTGGCAGGTCACATACTGGATCCTTGTCTGCATGTCTTAAGTGCTATATGATTTGATTTCTTTTATGTGTCTTTTTCTATTGTTAATTAAACTAAAACTAACACCCCAGGTTCACAACAGCTTTGCTGTTTTAATATCCAAATTTTCTTCTGTTCTGCCCCTAATCAGAACAACTGAATGCCCTGAGGAAAAATAAACAATCTCAGCCTTTATAGGACTGATTTTTATTTGAAAATTGTCAGAGCAAAAAATACTGCCTTGTGCTGTTACAATAAGCCATGCAGAAGGAGGCAGATCTTGGCTCCAGGGAAGACCAACCTATTTAACAGAAAGATTGGCTAGCCCAAGGAAGCCATTTTTTAAGCAGATTGAGGTTGCTGTGATCTACAGGGATATGTGTGTTAGAAGTAATAAGTTATTCTGTACCCATGACGCTTTCCCCCTGATTGTTTTGTTTTAATTCCAGCAAAAGCCATAGAAAGTCTCCCGGCAGCTTCTGTTGCTGACCTGCTAGGTTTATGGCCCCAGGTAGCCAAACACTTCAAGCTATTCATTTTATAATATATCACTGACAGCTTGGAGGCGAGGACAAAACTTAAAAGTTGTGAAGCTTGAGAGATGAAAAGAGAGCGGCGAAGATGAAATGCGAGTTGGAATCGTTGCTTTTTTTCTCCTCTGCTCGGGGTAGCTGAGTAGTTGCAACCCAGCCAAATCCGTGCAATGAAAATAATTTGTCTCTACAGCAGACAGCTGCTGTCTCCATGCTCCTGTGGTGGGACCATTTGTGTTACACGTGTCCACTCCTGTCCTTCTTGGACTCTACCAAATTTTCCTTGGTGTCACTGATGACACCATCCTCTATTCCTCTGTGCTGCTTGACCTAGCCTATATTTTATTCCCTGCCTTTTAAATCAGCAGGAGCTTTAAGGGCTCTGCACAAAAGCAGGAGTGCGGCCACCTGGTAATGAAACAAACAATGGCTAATAAAACTCATTCCCTCAGGCAGCTGCCTGGAATCATGTATGTTATTTCTGCTTCCTAGTTGAGAGGTACAGCATTACCATGATGAGTCCTAAATTATTTCATTAAGTTTTCTTCACTCGCTGTTCAATCTTTGAAAAATTAATTACCAATTCCTCATTCCGTCAATTAGTGAAAACCTACACAAATTATAAGAAAGAGTTACTCGAGCCATGACTATTTTTTTCAGAGAGTTCTAGCACTATATGAAACTAGTCTACAAAAATTGCAATGTTTAAGCCAGTGATATGATTCTTTCCCATGAAGTATGTAAACTAACATTATTATTGAAAAGGACTCACGTTTAAAAACAACTAAAGGCTTATCTACTTCGTTTACTGGAGTGCCAGGGAATGATATTGGCCATAACACAGTGTTCTGTGGATCACAGGAAACAATGAATTTTTCTGTACCAAAACAAGACTGTCACTTAAAAATAATTTGTGGTGTGTTGTTTTTTTGGGGGTTTTTTTGGTTTTTTGGTGTTTTTTTTTTTTGTGTGTGTGTGTGGGGTTCTTTTTTTTTTTTTTTTTTTTTTCCTTTGTTCCCCCTTTACTTTCATGTTAAAATGGAACTCACATTTGAATAAAAATTAGAAAGAGAGGGATTTTGTCATTTCTAAACAAGGAAACTTTTAAGTGCATGTGACCATATAGAACACTGACTAATAAAATAGGGACTGTGCCTCCTAATTTTGATATGGGATTCCCTTTCCTCCCCCAGAGCTTATCCAAACTGCGTGAGTTTTGTTGTTGTAGCAAAAGAAAGATGGGACATTCTCCAGTACAGTGTTCAATACCAGATATTGGAGGTTTGAATCAATGTTAGCTCAGCCATGTAAATTCCCCATGGAATAGATTTAACACAGTATTGATAATGGTAAAAATAATGTAGTTAAGAAAAGGGCAATGCTTAACTGTAGTCATCAACCACCCACTAAAGAATTTCAGCTTGTCAGTTTTCTTGTCTCTTGTAGCCATTTTCAGTCTATAAACATTTATCATTTTCTTAAAACTCA
Organism: Brachypodius melanocephalos; assembly: GCA_013398615.1. NCBI lineage: Eukaryota > Metazoa > Chordata > Aves > Passeriformes > Pycnonotidae > Brachypodius > Brachypodius melanocephalos. The sequence goes on along the minus strand of VZSR01000055.1, from coordinate 834,131 downwards.
TATCCTTGTATGGTGAGGGTGAAAAGGGTGCTGTGCATGAGTTCAGCTAGGAATTCTGATCCAAAAATCATAGAAAGAAGGATATTAGATCATATACTAACAAATCCTAGTATGCAGTCTTTGGTTTTCTCATCCCCATAGGATTGTTTTTTTATAAAATTCCTAATTTTGGCTTGTTAAATTCAAGGAAAATAAACATGAGTTCTACGTGATGCATCTCTGAGGGTTATTCTACATCTTGGAGACAACTCAGATAACCTAAATGTATCTCACTTTCCAGTAGTTCAGCCTTGTCCTAATAGAAATGTTAAGGGTTTTGTTCTTGTTAATTGTTTTTTAAATGTTACTGAAGCATCACAACAACGCCAACTCCTGCTGTGGTTGTCTCAGCTTAGTTTCTCTGACTTTTCCTTAGAGGACCAATATTCCTGTAGTTTCTGTTCAATGAAGTTTAAGAGCCACCTTGGTTTTTTAGGCCTGGATTTCCTTTACCCAGAATGGCTCTCCTGTAATACATAAAATATTGTACCAGTGATTTGGCATTAAGAGATTTGTGCATAGTTTGTGCATAACCTTTGCATTTTAAGTGCCTAGGCACTCCAAGGTTTCTATTATTTTTTTGGGTTTTTTCCATTAAATAAAATATGTTTTTTCAGAAGAGGCAAAAGTCAAATTTAAGTGATGATGTGTGTTTGGCTGAATGAATATTCTTTGAGGGATGGGGGAAGGTAGGCCAAGTTAAATATGTGTCTGCTGGTAAACAGAGTCACCTGCTTTTCCTATAAAGCAGGCAAGCAGCTAATTTACACTGCCAAAATAGATTTTTAAGTCCCTATTGTCTGATCCCTTTTCAGCCTTTTTAGTGGTTTGGAATGGATCTATAACTGCTGGCAGCTTTCAGGACTCCCTCTGAATCACTGGAACCATGATTTGTTTCTGTTAGATGTGGACCTGCGCTGTTTGCAAAGTCAGAACTGCACATGTACATCTCCAGCCTGCCTGCATGCTCTGCTCATGGCTGTGGCATCTTCTCAGCCAGGCAGTGGTACCTATGTACAACCTCAAAGAGTTTTACGGCTTAGAGCAAATTAAAGCAAAATTAGGTTAAACAATGGTTTTTTTGATCAGAATTCTATCAATGAGCTCTGAGTCTAGTCCTGAGAGGAGTAGAATGGAAAGGAGCTATGAATGGCCTTCTTTGATCTTCATTTATTTCTTTTAGATGAATGAAAAATCACAGGGGAGTGAAAGTGCTCTTGTAGGAATGGTGTGTTCCCATGCTTCAGAGTAGGAGTGAATGTCCTTTGGACTGTACAAGATTTAATACTTATCCTTTCTTCACATCAACAGAAATTGTCCATTACCAGACAGAAATTCCATCATTTATTTCTGTTTGCTTGGCAAAACATTAAAAAAATTGAATGGGGATTAGGTAGAGAGTTAAAGTGATGTAATTGTATGCATGTAAATAATACGTGCCATCAAATTATGGAGCTGCCAAGTATGCAAAAGTAATTAATTCTTAACAATTTATCTGGAATCTAGTTATCTATGGTGAAGATATCTCTATCTATCTATCTGTCTGTCTATCTATCTATCTCCATAAAAATAGCATCCCTACAGTGATGGAATTCATGAATCTGAGAAATACAGACCACTATAACCACACGGTGTTCTTGTATAATCATAAGGATTTCTATATCAGAGACTGTGACACTGGAATATGACTCTATCTTAAGTTCATTTTCCATGAAAGCAAAAGGTCTGAATAAGCCTAAACTTTATTTTCTCCATCATTCTAATTCAACTGAGCTACATCAAAATGTGCATAGAGAGAGAACGGATTTATAGGGCTGAACAGTCCATCTAGGAGTGTGAGTTATTAAAAAATTGTACTGATCTTTCGAAAAAATGTACTGGTATAAGATGCTCAGAATGAAACACTTCTATACAAAGTGGTTATCTTACTGAATGTGTGTTTGATTTAAAAAAAAAAAGGCAAAAAAAGCGCAAGCAAACAGAACAACAGCAACAACAAAATTTTATGGAACTTCAAAAAAACCCCCAAAAAACCACAGAAGCAAACAGACAACAATAACAAACTAATTATGGAAATTCCAAGATATATTTTTTAATAAAGAGGTTTTTAGCTTTTACATAACTGTGATGTCTTAAGGATTTTCCACTTTTAATATTAATTTTTTAAAAGGTATATAAAAAGCATCTTAAACAGTCATTTACTTATAAATTTAAAATTTAAAGGGGTCCATTGTCTGGACTCCTGTGTCTATTTGTATTAAAAAAAGTAAAAATATTATATAACTGCTTAATTCTTTTTACTGTAACATATCTTACAGGAATATTAGTGTATCATATATTAAGAAAAATTCTCTTTCTTACTTTCCTGCATTTCTATTCTATAGTAGAAAGGAGAGTTTATTTTTCCTTCTGGTAAAAATAGAGTTTATTTTTCAAGGAAGAGATAGAAGATATTAGTCCAGAGAATGGATCTATGCCACGAGGTAAAAATCAGAGATGTATCAGTTGGTTTCAAAATAAGGATTGCGTTTTGTAGGGGGTGATATGGGTTGAAACTGTGCCTTAAAATGGCATGCCAGATGTGTAGGTATGTGCTCAGATATGGGCTCTTTCTGTCCCCCATCTAGCATTCATATCCTTCCTGTGCCTATCCCTTTCTGCTATTTGTCTCTTCATTTGTAGTCCCTGATTGCCTTTTCCAACAGATATTCTGGAATGGAGACTGCTCTGGGCTCCTGCTGACAGAGGGAAGAAGGTGACAGCCTCATAAGCTTGTGATCATGACCAAAATTGCAATACTTTTTCATGCTTTGTAGTATTTGAGGGTTCTGAATTGTTTTGGAATGCTATCAGCACACAGGACAGAGGTTAAAGTGTGAATGAGGTGAAAAGAGCTTTGTAAGGATCCCTCAAGGCTCTTTAAATGGTTTAGAAAAAGAAATCCCACTAAACATCATGTCAGGAGGAACTGTTACAGTTTGTTTAGTGCTTCTCTGTTTTATGGTATTTTTGAAAAAAACATATCCTGATGTCATCGTCCCATGGAGGTTTTAAAAGATAAAGTTAACTCTCATTCCAGTAGAAGCATAACTGGGATGATGTCAGAAATGCAAAGAGATCATTGAGCTTACTTATATTTGCTTTCTTAACAACCAAGAATAAAAATAATACACAAGGGGATACTTGTCAGAGTCATCAGCAATGCAGGGAATAAAGTGTCTGTGAGGGCGGTGGGACCATCCTAACCAGGTCAGAAATACACAAATAAGGCAATAAAATCAAAGCTGGGAAGAATTTAAAACTGATAAATATTTTGTACTTGGCTTTAAAGTAATCTTTAAAATATATATTTACTACATCTCTCTCTGTGGCCATAGCAAGGGTTTTCTTCTTGTCAGATGAACAGATTTGTCACATAAACAATTTACCTGTGCAGGTAGTCAGTACAAGCATCAGCCTTTCTCTGAGTCAGTGTTTAGTTTAGATGTTATATTGTGACAAAATCCTTGTATTTTTTGGATGGAACTTGATTTGCATTTTGGTAATCACTTTTCTACTATGTTTTCTCTAAGCTGATTTAAAAATGAGTCAAGGTTCTGTGTTTCAGTAAACTTTTAATGAATACAATGTGGTAATATTTTGCTTAGGGACTAATCAGGGAAAGCAGACAAAACAAAATAGAAACATCTCTCTAGTGCAATCTAAAAATTTAAATAAAATTAGGCAGACCACACAACTCTTGAAGCAATCTATATATTACATGGATAATGAAGAATATATTTTTAAAGTCCAAGGGTTTAAACTAAACAAACTGTAAAATGCATTTAAAAATGCACAAAAGTTCCAGCTTCTTAAACGTCTCTACCCTCAAACTGGAGGTTAAAAGCGAGTAATTGTGTTTCCTCATTCTATTGTTGAACATCAGAAGGAAAAAAAAAAACAAAAACTGGTGGAGGAATCCATTTTGTTGGCAGAAAACACAAATTCTTGATCAGTGCTGATGAACAGGTTAACAAAAAATATGTGAAAGTCACAAGAATTGTATTAAGGGATGCTGGAAAGTAAACGAGATTTTCTTGTTCCAATGTTACCTGCATGGGACACTGAACTTTTTTTTTTTTTTTTTTTTTTTTAATAGAATCTGCTGTGGTTGTAAAGCTGGGATTTGAGATACTGCCCTTGGTGCTGGGGAGGTGATGGAGGAGTTTTCTCTATTTCAAGGTGTCTCTATAGCAGAGTTTATTCTCAGTTCCATGTCCTGGCTGGTATGAGTGTGCTTCAGCTCTCCAGGCAGAGACACAAGGATCTTCTAGAGATAATGACTCTCTAAATTGGGATGAAAACACTGGAAGTTTAATGGGAACTACAATTAAATAGAAAAACTCACTGAGAACAAACCTCTTTAAAAAAAACAAAAAACAAACAAAAAAACCCCAATAAATTAAAAAAGAAAATCAGAATATCACACTTTTGTTTTAGTATCTCCAGGATAGTCTTGTTTAAATTATTCCCTTCTTGTTGAATCCATCAACTTCACTGTGCAGTAGGACCCTGGAATTTTATGGTAGTACAGAACAGGATTTTTGAAAAGGCCCAGAAAACTGGCTAGAACCCAAGTGCTGATACCTTGTTGCAGTTTGGAATAAAACTAGTCCGAAATATAAAAATTTAAAATTGCAATGATGAATAAAGGTAGAATAGCTGGTGCAACTTCTAAGTGGAGGCAAATTTTCACGTGTTTTTAGCTGTTTCTGTGCTTTTTCAGGATGAAGATGACCTGTGGAGATTCTTCAAAGCAAACCACATAATTCTAAAATTGGTCTTCAAAGAAACAATTATTCATTACTTCAATCATTTCATGAATATCTAATCAGTCTTGCATTTTTTAATAACTGAGCATTTTTCATCTACCAGAAAATCACACTGGAAAGTATCAGATAAGCGAGTGTCTCTTTTAATTGTTTATTGACAGATTGAAAATATTTACAGGATATTCAATGCAGCACCATAGCTGGATATGAAGCAATTAAAATCCAAAAGCTTTTCTTGAAATAGTGTTTTATTCAGGAAGCACAAGAAGCTCAGTTTTTCTTTGCAGTAGAAATAATCAAATCTTGTCTCTGAAATATTTTTCTGAAGTGATGTTTCATAAACTTTGCTGGAAAGCTGCTGCTAGTAGATCATAGTGCAGAAATATTTTTCCAATTAGGTTGTATAAATTAATGTGTCTTTTGTTTTCCAAGAAAATCCATATCTCCATTCTTGTTTAAAATATTTTCCTTATGAGTATCATCATGAGGCTCTTTAGACATTTCATTGTTTTAACAAAAATTTATATTTGCTTTTGTTTTTGTTTTGTAAGCTTTCATTCTGTACCTTTCCCATAGGGATGGAGCTGCCCTAAAAATGTTTTTGAAGATGGGTGTATTTGATTTATGCCTACACCAAAAGAAGATGTCAGAAACATGTTATGCGGTAAAAAAAAAAAAAAGGAAGCAAAGTTTGGGGTATCTTAAAATTGTCAAAATGAAATTCCAACGGAATGATTCAACTAAAGGCTTTTTGAATTTGTTTTTTTGGGTTTTTTTAGTTGCAAATATGAACTGCCTTCAGCAGGGGCAAGCATATGGAATTCTCTTGACTGCGAAAATTTCAGCACTGCTCCCTGGCACTTCAGTTGTCTCAAAGATTTTCAGGAACCCATTTGTCACCACACTGGGTGATGACAGACCAAACCTATTTGTCACTGTGAGTGACAAATAATGTGCACCACGAGGGACTTCTTGGCTGCATTTCATTTGTAAATCACAAACCCAATGAGGCATATTTGAAATTCCCCACAAAGACTGAATGAGGGACTTGCTACACATTTTATTTTTATACTCTAGTATGCTAATTCTCTATAATATGTAAGAATAATTGCGAGGAAAAAAGGGTTTATGACATTTTGCTCATAAACTTTTTGAGGAAAATGTAGGCTTGAGGTTTCTCACTCCAAATTACAACACCAAAATAAGTGAAAAATCTTTATTTTGCAGTCATTGGCATGAAATTCACAGAAAGTTGCTCCTATTACTTATTGGCATGAAAAATCTGACCCTGGGAAGTATTATAGTATCTATAGTATACAAATACTTGATAAACAGGAAGCTTATGGTAGGGTAAACATTAATCTTAAAGCTGAGGGCTGCTTTGGTTGTATCACAACAGATTTGGCTGTTTTGTGAAGTTTGAGGCACAGCCACAAATCAGAGACATTGATGGTTTATTTATTTTTAAAATCGCCTCACTCTCTGCACAAAGCCCTCCAATGTCATGACATCGAATTTGGCTTTGAATGTGTTTTGTTCACGTGACAGGTTTGGGTGGTTTTTTTCAACATTTATAATATTTCTATGTATAAAGACAAGCCTCAAATGAATCTGAAGTGTTGCAATCCTTCTGTTTAACACATCTTGAATACATTAAATGCTTGCACAGCGTAATTTAGTGGTATTATGACACTCTCACTACATTAAGTACCAGGGCTCTTGCCCTGACACAGTTGCTTGCACATCCATGCTTAGACATTTTCTGCCATATTGTTTTAATTATATGTTGTCTTATTGGCCTTAAACACCTTCCACTCATAAATTATAGGCTGGGCATAAAATATATATTGGTTTAGATGCAAAAATTCAGCTTGCAAATGCTGCATGGTAACAATACTACCACAGGGAAAAAGAGGAAAGACTACTTAAACAGCTTTCCTGCAAGCTTGATAAATATTTATCTCCTGATGAACATAATTCTGAAGTTCAGGTTCTCAATTTCAAATACCAGGGATGGTCTCTTACTGAAATATATGATCAACTTTATGATGATAATATCAATTAATTGGTATTGCTACCACACCATCATTTTACCAGTAACATCTCCTTCGATCTAAAGCATATTTATTATTGCACATGTATCCATATAAGCAAATTCTTAGTTAGATCAAAGCTTTCTACTGAAGTGCTGATATATTCTTTTCAGAAATCAGTCTTTCTTATAAGATTTTTGTGTGTTTTTTCCATGACTCTTGGAGGGCATGATCTCCTTGCCTAGGCTAAAACGAGAAAAAAAACAAAACTGCATTTCTACAGAGAGGCTTTTATCTTGGCTAACAATAAATCTTCAAATCTTATATTTAGCAGAGGGCTTGTTTTATTTGCTTGTGGTATCTTAATTAATTTGATCCTGAATTACATTCACAGTAATTCTACTAGCACAATCAAACTGATACATTTTCCTTTCATCTTTTTCCCCTGGAATGTGTTAAAATTCTACCTAAGGATGATATAATGTTTTTCCCATTCCAATATAACAGTGTGAATGTCAATAGAATTGAATAAAACAGAATTCCCACACAGGGATTGCATTACCCTTGTTGTTTATGATACTAAATAGCATTATTAATGGTTTTAAATGCAATTCTTCTTTTTTTTTTTTTTCAGAATGTAGATCAGTACAAGTAAGGAGAGCCTTATTTTGGCAACTTTAAATGTATTCCCAATTTACTGACACCACGCTGAGGGAACCAGCTCCTGGCTAAAAATAGTGTGTTTGTATAACAGGGTACCTCTCTGAACACATGCTGTGTGGGAGCACTTATCTGCTTTTGACACTCCACACTCCTGGCAGCCTGGGCCTCACAGCTTTTGGAAGTCACAGGTAAGGGGAAAATAAGAAGAAAGCTGAGCCTTGATTATTGCAGCAATAGTGGAATCAGAGCTGTGGGGAGCCAGTGCTGAGGCCCACAATTGTTCACTTATTCAAAAGGAGTTGTGGATGAGCAAGGGCTCCACAGAAAATCTGAGGATGGCATATGATTTCTAGTAATGGACTAATTTCTAAATTACGTTATGGCAATATGTTGCTCATAGTTTCAAAAGTGATTTTATTTTTTCCCTTAATATTTAGAGAATCAAAAGAGCAAGAAATGATGAGAAAGATTGAATACTTGAAAGCGGTGTTTGGAGCTGGGAGTTTGAACCAGTGTAAGAAATACTGGAACAGCATGAAGATACCATTAGGCTGTAGGTGCACATTATAAGAAAAAGGAATTGATCCCTAAAACTCAAGTTTTCTATTTTTTTATCAGTTTGTACAGAGGTGGATAGTTATTGCCTGAAGTGAATCTGTAGCCTAACCACTAGCACTGCTCATTTTGGGCTCAGAACCCAAACATTAATGCCAGGATAGAAACTGTCCTCTGGCCAGAGACAAAGAAAATAACTACTCCTTTCCTCAGAAATGTCCTACATTTAAGTGGTAAACAACAAAAAAGTAAACATTTTGAAGGCCGATATTGTGACACAATCCAAAAATTGTTTGCACTGTTTAAAATCATTTCACTCTCTGTACAAAGCTCTTCAATGTCTGGGCTTTGAATTTGGCTCTGATTGTGTTTTGTTCATGGATTTTTTTTTTTTTCCTCAACACTCTTCTACAGCATTCACTAGGGTTTAGACCACCATAATAGGAAAAAACAAAATTAAAAAAAAAAAAAAAAAAAAAAAACAACCACAAAAAACAAACAAACAAAAAAAAAACACACACAAAAAAACCCACTTTACTGTCTGGGTTCTTTTTGGTGTTTCATTTTGGATTTTGTTTTTTGTTTGTTTTTTGTTTGTTTGGTTGGGGTTTTTGAAGGAACTGCATGTTGTAACATATAAAGCTAATGGAAAATCAAATAACCTAGTAGTAAAAACACAGCACATCTTCTAGGTCCACATAAAATGAAGGGTACGTCTGTCTTGGAGCGATGAATTGCTTCATTTCTTTGTGAAATTTGTATGTTGCATTTAAATAATTCTATTAAATACTTTTAAAATAGTCTTTCATCAAACTGTAACTGCTCAGGTGATACTGAAGTGATACTGAAAGTAAAGTACTGAGCAATTTGTAAGAGGAAAAAATAGAAATCTGAAATATAAGGTGTCAATAATGTTTCCATCCGTGAAAAGTGATAAAATCATGGTTGAAAATTCTATATGCCAGAACTTAGAAGCTTCATAAGAGTTTCCCCATTGTTCTCTGAATTTAATAGGCAGACTGTGAGAAAAACACTAATTAAAGGAATCTGTGGCTTTTCTCCAGCACTGAATTATGAGGTCATTACTACTTGTTAAAATCCTTATCCCTCTCAAATATTCATAATTATCTATTAGGTCTCTTGCAGACGGGGAGATTATGATAATACATCTAGCTCTTGTTATTAGTGGGCAGTTTCCATCAGTATTCCAGATTAGTGCACTACTCTGAGCCATAGCCACATCAACAGAAGTCACCAGTGTAAAAGATAAACAAAAGTAACTTCTCTGTGGGAAGGACTCTCCTGGTTGCTTTACTTTCAATAGGTTTTTTTTTTTTTTTCTTCTGCATTACTTGGAGCACTTTGAAACCTGAAAATGCAATTTCTCTTGCTATTGATTTTTGTTCTTTCCCATTTAGTAAGCACTGAGGTAGCTGGAGATCTATGCATGTACCTTTTCATGGGGTGAGCCTGGGATATGTTTTATGGTTTTAGTATGTTGCTTGTGCAGCTTGGGAGCCTGGTCTCGGTGTCTGTGGAGCATTCCACCTGCAAAATCAGAATTATTTGCTTACAGAAAGTTCTGATGAACTCCCTTATTTTAGTGGATATGATGCAAAGACCTTAGTCTAAGTCTGTATTCTTTACACATCCTTTAGCTGTCTAATTCTGAAAGCCTCTCTGCATATTTGATTGCTTGAAGGAGTTTTAAGGTGCAAAAGTTTATAGCTTTATAACTTCAGGTTTATGTTAGACTGTATACTTAATATTCTTTACTTATAAGCAAAATTTAATTCTATTTATTTATAGGTTTCTGTTTAAGATATCAATCACATACAGAGTTTCCTATCAAAGCAACATCTATTAAAGAAGGTCAAGCAGTGGAACTGGAGGAAATAGCATTGAACTTACAGTACTGAAGAGTGTGGTGGTTACTCTTTCATCCATCTAAACAACATGGTAACTAAAGGATTTTTACAATGCAGGGCAAGGTTACTAACATAGCTGAAGTGTTTTCATCTTGTTCAAGTTTTGGTCAAATGAATGTGTGATTTCTAGATTGAAATTAAAATTAAATGAGAATAGAACGATGGAATAAGTACTTTAATATTTCTATTCCAAGATAGAATAGTGTATTTATTGTAATACTCCTACTTTTTCACTTTTCAGAGAGAGGCCAGGGGGTCAGCACTATCTGGAGTTGACCTTAGCTTCTTTCCTTTTTCTTTTTTTTTTTTTCCAGTCCATCAGCTTCATCAGTCTCTCTTTTCCTAAAGAAAAGGAGAAGTTCCTTTTGCCTCATGGTATGAACAGGAAAGAAACTGGTCTGTTAAGTACAAGGAATAGGAAAGTGATTTGAAGCTGATAATCTGCTATCAGGTTAATGGCAGTGTAATCTGGCATTGTCCTGGGGATTTCCTGTGAAAAAAATAGCAAATTGTCTATCACAGTTATCACAGCAGCAACCACAGCAAATATCATGGGACAAGGAGAAAGGGGAAGATCACGGCTGCTCCTCTCTAGCTTTGATTGAAAAGTGCAAAGTACTGCAGGCACTTTCCCTAAAAATAGAAGTCCAGGGTGATTATTCCAGGTCACAAATGTGATGATGTTAGAGAGAATCTACAGGTCTTTAATGAAGTTCAGTCTTGCAATTCCACATATTCCACAGGAGAGATATAAACCAGTTTGGGAATGCAGTTGCTATGGGTGTGTGTCTGGGCATCTTGTTCTGGGTTTTTGGGGTTCTTTTTGAGTTTGATGAGGCTGAGTATTAAATCTGCCTTATTTCAGTCTATTTGAGCGCACTCAGAGAGAAAATAGTTCTGTTAGAACTACCTGAAAGTTGGATATCTGTAGGGAAGATGAGCTGCACTGACAATCCTTGTTTAGTCTCAACAAGAGGAAAAACTGTTATAAATAGAATGGTATAAAGGGCCTGTTTAAAATGCCAAAAATCTGGAATTTTTACCAGCATGGCTACTGTTCCCAAATATCAAAACATTAAAATGCAGATGGACTTTTGTCAACTGGGTTAACTCCACTTATGAAGAACAGGTACTGATTTCCATCAGACCAGTGCAGAGTTGCATGTTCAATAAAGGGAAAAAAGGATTACACTCTACATCCTTCATTTCTTAAATGGGAAAATTACCTGTATTTCTTAGGGTTCATTTTGGAGTTTAATAAATAGCAAACACATTCAAAAAATATTTTTCTCAATAAGAATTGGAGATAAAATTATCCTCTCCCTTCTGGGCTAAACAGTGGTATAACAAGCTCAAGTGATATGACCTTATGACATGAGTTATATAGACTCAAAACAAATATTTAGTGAGTTAGTTACATGTGATTTGTCTTGAATCAGCAGTCTAACCCCTCCTAAATTCTAAGATATGTGTGTCTAGTAATGAAATTTGACTCTATAGTGGGATG
>VZSR01000055.1:812073-822495 GCA_013398615.1 Brachypodius melanocephalos | reverse complement strand
AAAGAAAAGATATATCCTAGGATCACAGTTTCTGTGAATTACATCATTGTTAGTCTTGGGTTTATAAAGCCAGCTTAGAATTCTTCAAAATGCATTAAAGATTGAAACCAGTTCTTCACAATATTGTTAAAGCATTGTTCTTTGACTTTTCACAGCCTGATGTTAACTAAAGGAATTTTTGTTGTTGTTGTTTCCCACACCATGTGACATAAGAGGAAAGAAAAAGAAAGCTGATCTTATATAAGTGAGCATTTTTAAACATCATATTAGGTGGATAGATTTTTGATTTTAAAAGTAAAGTCATAAGGGAACCAAGTACACATAGGACATCAGCATGATCTTTACTCAACTTGTAATTTTCCACTATTACCAAGAGCTTTTCAATGGCAGATTCTAATAATTGTTGGATAGCGCTGCATTGTGTTTCTAAAAAAAACACACAGAAGCAAGTGGGTTTGCCTATATTTGGAATAAATTTGTTTTATATGCAGATACTGAGACAATATATTCAAAGTAGCATTAATATTATTTACAATAAAACATTTCTGTTATTTTCAATCACATAATCAACTGTCTTCTTTCCATAGGTCATCCAACAATATAAATGCCTAAAAATACTATTGGTCCATTGATGTAACTTGGTCATTGAGTGGAGGAAGAAACTGAACTTGCAATCAAAACCAGAAAGGTGGATGATCTTTGTGATTCAGATGCAACTATGTGTAGTTTTGGCTTTTAGCTTCTCTCTGATTCATTGCTTACCACAAAACCTTTCAGAAGACAGGAAGTTATAAATAACTTAAAATGAGGCAGGAAATTATAGGAGATGTGATTAAAATGTAGACTTTTTTCTAATTCCTAACCATCATGGATCACAATGAAGAGATTTTTTAGAATTGTGGTGGGGCAGGAACAGTGAACGAGGCTATGGTTGACTAAATCTGCTGCACAGCAGTGAGAGAACTACTGAAAAGTATTCTGAGGATCTTCCCTGGGTTCTTAGAAAGCTTGATGAGTGTGATTTCTGGTGGGTGGTGTTCATAGTTATGAAAGCAGTTATGAAAGCTATTAGACTGTTTGCTTCTGGTGAGCACAGACATCTGTGAAAATCCCATGAAAATCCCCCTCTGGTGCAACAGATCCTTCCTGGATCACCTCTCTTCTACAATCAACATCTTCTATTGCTGTAACTCAGATTGTATCCCTCTGGGCAGCTGGAGGTCTGGCCTTAGGGCATCCAGGACCTGCAGGTTGTGTGCACTGAAATTTAAGGTTTGTGACCCGATCACGTGTAAGCTTGGGATCTTGGACTTGTTCCAATTATGCTGTAAGCTACAATAACTCTAATTGTCATTGTGGAGAAATGTATCAAACAGCTCAGCTACTTGGACAGCACACAGTTTAGAATTTATTAGCTGCTGCTCTGCTCCTAATTTAGTGCCAGAGTCTCATCTCATTGAAAGTTTAATTGCCATTATTAAGTAATCATTTTGATAGGTTATTCCATTTTCTGCCCTGTTTATCTTCTGTTCTTAAGTGTCTTGCTTTTGTCTTTCAACATTGCCATCTCAATCTGAGCTCCTCCTGGCTAATTCTCAATATTTTTCAGCCTTTTTTAATGGCACAATCAGTGCTTGATAGCATCTCTATGTCTTCTGCAATTCTGTCAAATTGTCTGGTAGGAAGAGACTTGAGTACTGCAATTTCCCTTCTGAGCTCCTGCTGTTGCACCATTTTGACACATGAGGTTTTTTGTCTTCCACCCTGTTTTTCACTTTTTTTTTCCTATAGAATAAGATTCTTTTTATGTTTAAATCAATTACTCATTGAAAAATTATCTTTCTGAAGACATCTCCTATGCACAGAGTACCTCAAATATCTTCTAGGGTGTGTATATGAGATAAGGAATTTTCTAACTTGCAATCATGGTCCGTAGTGGGTGAGTTAGCAGGCAAAGCCATTCTTTTATACTGGTTATTTTTTCTATCACAATCAACTTGAAAGTGCTTCTGCCCTGTCATTATGCATATCATTGGTTTTTTCATAGACATTTACAAAAGGAAATGAAAATAACCTAGGACCTCCAAAATAATCTGATTTTTATTTCACAAGTTACACTATTTTTATCACTACAGTATCTTTTGTGCTCTTTTATGCATCCTCTGGTGTGTGCACATACATGCAAAAAATCCCACTCATAATGTCAACAAGATCCCTGCAAGGGATATGAGATGTGATATGCAGCAATGGATTGTTATTCGAGTCTTTGGAGAGAATGCTAAAGATGAATAGTAATAAAAAAATATTTATATTTTCTGCCTTATTTGATGCTTCTTGCTCATTCTCCTTTCCAGTATTTCATATTAGTATTACTGACCTCAGGCTCTATCTATTTCATTGCTTTAATTACTGATATTTTTGAACTACCAGGTAATATTTGAGGCCTTTTTCTTTCCTGATGGACATTTTAATGACCACGACATGATAAAAGTTACTGGGCACTTAATGGATACTTTAACTCCACTGATAATCTGTGTACAATAAAAGTGCTTTGCTTTATTTTCAGTGTCCTGAAATGCAGACTCCTGGCAGGGATCCTGCAGACTTGTGGAGAGAGAAGCCCATGCTGGAGCAGGTTTCTGGCAGGGCTTGTGACTCCATGGGGTTGTAGGAGAAGTTGATGGAGGGCTGTGTCCCATGGGAGGGAGCCCACGCTGGGGCAGGGGACAGTGTGAGGAGTCCTGCACCTGAGGAGATTTCAGTTCTCACTCATCATCTCCCTACACCACTGTGGAGGTGAACAAATCAGGAGAAAAGTTGAGCCTGGGAAGAAGGGAGGGATGGGGGGAAGCTGTTTTAAGATTTGGTTTTGTTTCTCATTACCCTGCTCTGATTTTGATGTGTAATCAATTAATTTCCCCAGTTCAAATCTGCTTTGCCCGTGACAGGAACTGCTGAAGGATCTCTCCCTGCCTTGCTCCACCCACGAGCCTTTTGTCGTGTTTTCTCTCTCCTGTCCAGCTGAGGGGAGTGACAGAGTGGCTTTGGGAGACATCTGACCCCCACAGGATCAACCCTCAACAGGATGGAAACTTAACAGAGATGGCACCAAACTGCTGAATGGACCTGATCAGATTTTGGGGATTATGAGTTTTAAAAAACCAAAATGAAATATAAAAGAGAATGCTTCTCTCAACAGGTCATTATTCAATGACCCAAAACAGCTCAGAATTATATATATGACTAGACAGAAGTATTTCTTTTTGCTTGCTCTAAAGTAGTTTCTTTTTCCAGGTGATTCTGCCCAGCCAATTTTCTTCTCCTGCCTGTAGTTCTTCAAGAAATGGTGAGTTAGAATGAAAGCACTGAGTGGCTAATTTAAGAATGTCTGATCCAGATGGAATTAATTAAATAGGATTATTACTTTAATTCCAATGCTTTTTATTACTGTAGTAAAAATGTGGTTTTATGTGGTTTTTAAACTCGTGTCCGTTGTTCCTTCATAACAGCTGTAAGAAACTGCAGTAACATCTTTTCATTTCTATGATGCCACTTCTTCCCCTCCTGGTTTGCTTATTTGAGAATTTGTTTCCTCTGTGTCACAATTCTTTTAATCTCATGGAGATAAATAACAACTTATAGCCAGTCAAAGATCATTTCTATTTGGCTTCAATATTTCTGTTTTCAAGCTTGCTCAAGGTATGTATGTATGTAATGTAAATCTCTGTTCCAGTGAACAAAACATAATTTTTGTGCCCTATTTTGAATCTGAATTGTCCGTTCTGTAAAGAAAAGGGAAAAACCTCAAAAACAGATCAAAGAGAAAACCTAATTATTTGCATGAATGGCAAAAGAGGATTATAAAAGCCCTTTTCAAGTTGTCAGCACTGTATCTTTCATTATGTACATGCTAAGGATGATTATAAAGAACTGTAGATTTTATTTTAAATATATTCTCTCTGTGTGTGTACATATATATATATGCAGAGATGCTGTAACCCTGTTCTAGTCACAGGCTCTGCAGTAAAGACATGTTCATCTACTCTGGAGAGTGAATAGACCCACTGAGAAATTCTAGTCCTGTATCTGTTGCAGAGTTTCCATTTGCCCTTCCAGCACTAGGGACTGCAAAGGTTTGAGAGCGTGGCAAGTCTCCTGGCTTGTTAATATCTTCTTCATCCTGCCAGCTGGGAACTTAACCAGACACAGTTTTATTGTGCATATTTAAGTCGGAATAATGTCTCACAGATGCTCATGTATCTCAATTCCCATTTATGTATCATTTTTACTACCATCTGATTTTGTGACCTGCAGTTCGTATTTATTGTCATTACCCAAGCCATTCAGTCTTCTTTAATAATACTAAACAAAAAGTGTGAACAATTATATAGGTTCTTAGAGAAAATACACACAATCTGAACTGGCTATGCACAGCTGTTATCATTTAAATCCCATCTATAAGTGGAAACAATTATCTTTAAATTCTACGTGTAATAAAACCAGCAGAATGCTTCTGGCCTTTTCTGAAATTCGTCTTTGGAAATTAATGCTGAAAATGGGTGTTTTCTTCATTATTGTTTTCCTAATACAAACTGTGGGGTGGAATGTACTGTTAGTGTGGGAGTGAGATCTGAGGCCTGGATCCCTGTTATTCAGAAAGACAGACTTTATCCTGAATTTGAAACAAATTTAAAAAATCAGATTTGTGGGAAGAAATTCCTGATTTTAAGTACATCCCTTACAAGATGTCACAGCTTTGGGTTGGCAACTTTTAATAAGCACGGGTGTGCCCAGAGAGGTTCTCAATGGTGCCTGTTTCGTGACTGCAGTCAGATCTGCACATTCAACACACCTAAAGGTCTGCAACTGAAGTTTTATTTTCCCATTTTAACATGTCTTTTCAAAAACCTCTTCCCTATTACCTGCCTTTCTGCTGTTAATGGTGGATGGCAGCTGTCTCAAGACCTCGGCGCTCCGTGCTTCTCCTGTCAATGAAAGTGTTTTCCTGTTGGCATTGACAGACAGAAATATTTTCGTGTCATCCTTATGAAGTTTCCTCTGATGGACTGGATGCAACTGTTTGCTCTCTTAACTGATTCCACTCTTATTTTTAATTTGTGACATAACAGCTCAAGAAAAAATATTTACATTTATCTCAGCTGTCTCTCCAACACTAAACAGAGTACGTGTATTCACGTGTAAGGAACCAAGCAAAGGAATGCACTTCGTGAAGTTATCTGCTGTTAATAAAACCAGTTTATTTATTATAACACCTTAAATTATTTACAGTGATCTGTCTTGACCCAGTCATTTTTCTTTTCTCTCAATGAGAGAAAAGGATATTTATGACAAAGGAATGCAATGAATTTGTTCATATCTATTTATTTTTAAAATACATCCTTTCATGGAGATGTATGTAAATCAGATTCCTGATGAGGACAGCCTTCAAGAATCAAGTTTAAACTTTGAGTTTAAACTTTTGAGTTTGAAAGTTCAGATTGAAGTACAACATGCATCCACCAGGGAAAGAATCAACGTGTCAAAATGTTTATAAGGTGGTCGTAAACAGCGACTGGTTCTGAACATCCAAGAAGCATCTAGTATGGGGCAGAAGCTTTAGGTAATGAAGTCAAAGACTGAATTTAAGTTTTGACTGGATTGAAATAAAAGCAAAGAAAGGATGGAAGAAAGGCTATAATTATTGGAAGAACATAATGTGATGCTTAGACAGGATGTGAAATTCGCTGAGGAACATATCGCGGCTATAATTAGAGATAGTGTTTCAGTCACTTTAAAAATGAGTCATTAGAGAATGCATTAAAAAGAAAAATTCTGCATCTGTTGGGTCTCCCAGTTGGGACAAAAACATGAGACCTGAAAGGGAAATGCAAATTCTTTCTTCTGAGGGGCTCTGAGGTTAAATTCCAGAAGTGAAGCACAAATAAAGCCTTGAAGTTGGAAACAAATGAAAAAAAAACCAAAAAAAAACAAAAAAAGAAGCTTGTAATACCTTCCATACATACTTTTACAACATATACAAGAACATTGATACTTATCCTGCAAGGAGTTGTAATTGACTGCTTAGGAGTTTTACAGGATATGCCTCTCATCTTTCATTATTGCTTACAATCGTAGGCAGAGGAAAATAGTTCCATTGTATGTTTTGCTAACGTATGCTAAATAAAAATATTTGAGTGACTTGTCTCAGTTCTTCTGTGTCCATCTTCAATATGAAATGAGCTAGAAGGGGAACAGCTTTTGCTATTCATTACTCGTCTACAACAAACAGTTTTCAATTAATTTCTTTTCTAATTGTGCTAGGACTAGAGGTGAGAAGCACAGATGTCAAATTTTGATTGCATTGGCTTTTGCAAAGAGATGAATTTTCTTGGGGAGGAGAGGTTTGTGGGAAGGAGGTCAATGCATGTATCTGGCAACACATTGCTTTCAGGCTGTCTGCATGAGGGAATGTTCTACAATAAAATACATTGCCTAGCAATTTTAATCAAACCAGAAAATAAAAGGAAAATTAGCTACACATTAAAAAAAGACAATGCTACTATTTGGTCCAACAATTTCCTCTTTTTTCAGCCTCTAATATACAAAAGTTTGTGGACCTCTTTATTTCAGATGGTCATAATCTGTTTTGAAAAGTGTTTTTCTGTGGAGTTTTGCCACAGACTAAACTTGTTTAGACTTGTAATATAATAAGCTGACTCTGTGTCAGTGGTCTACTTGGACCAAAAAAAACCCCAACGCTAAACAAACAAACAAAAAACTCAGAGTAAACCTGGAAGATTTGGGGTTTCTGTAAGCACAAAAACAGTATGGTTGTGAACTGCTGTGGAACTCAAGGGTGTAACACTTTCCTGAGTCCATTTAAGATTTAAAAAAAAAAAAAAGGTATGTGCTGTACTTTGGATTATTTGTGTAGCTTGTGAAACTTCTTGATGAGCACAAATTGTGAAGACCAACAAATAGTTTTAGAACAATTAATTATTTCAGCACACAAAAGGTAAGGTGAGATAAGTTTGCAGCCAGTTATTTTGTCTGAATGTGGTTATTCTTATAATTATCAATGGAATAATTATAGTAATGGCGTTTCTGCTCAACTTAAGTTTTCTGCAAGAGATGAGTTCTTTTAATTTGCTTGCCAGTTAAGCCTTAGCTCTAAGGACGTGCAGAGGAAATGTTATTCTAGGGATGGTTTGATACCAAAGCACTGCATTTGTCTGACACACTCCCTTGTGGAGGCTGAGCCTTTTTCTTTCCTGCCTTTCAAAACTCTCTTTAATAGCATTCAAGAGAAAGCAGCTTCTGGGCTTTAATGAGAAATGAAAACACCTAAGAATTAACTCAATTCTCATAATAACTGCTATATATTTTTATTTTTTTTTAATTTAGCTTTATTAAATAGTGGTTGGAAGACAAGTTATTGACAGCTTTCATAAGACCCAAAGATGTTTATTTAATCTATTAATCCTGCCTCTGCTAAGCTGTCACATAGACGATCTCTTGGATAAGACAACCTCTTCCCTGAGAAACTAATAGAAAACTTTTGTGCAGTTGTATAGGTTATCAAATATAATGAACTCTTTATCCCTCTTGAAATGGATAAAATAAAGGTTTAATTTAAAATTAAAATGATTTTACCTTTACATATAATCTCTAGCCAATTCTGGTCTCTATTTATCAACCTAAGTGAGACATATTGTCTAAAGCATCCAAATATTTTTAGCACCCTTTGCTTTTCCTTGGGAAGAGGGGGGAGATGCTCAGCAGGCACAGAGGATGCTCCATCAGCTGTCTGCAGACTAATGTTGGCTGTGGCCACTGCAGGCCTGGGCCTCCAGCTGGAGACCCAGAGATAAACACAGAGTGGAATAATCACATTACAACTATCTGGATACACTTCAAACTAAAAGGTTTTCTCGGGGAGAGGAATTTTGATGCACGGTGTCTGTAAAGCTGATTTAGAACAAATTGTTTGTGCACACTGGAACAGGAGCAACCTCCCTAATACATCTGATCATGCTCCTGTGTCAGCATTCCTGCATTGCTGGTGAATGGGATAGGGGGAAGGCATGTCTCCTGCATGATTTTAATACTTTAAGGAAGAGTGGAATACAGAAAATGCAAAATATGAGGGAGGGAGAGAGAGCAAGCTTAAGGTTTTATTTCTGTCTATTCTTCTTCTTATTATTATTATCATTAATTAAAAGAAATTTTTGGGTTTTGACAAGTGAGAGAGGACTGAAAATAAAGCTGTGTTTTACATTTTGCCTTCTAGTGAACCTGAGCGAGACGTTCAATTTGCACTTAGGTTGCCATTAAAAGAGTTGCTCTGCTTTTATGTAAATGGAAATATTAATTGTCATGCTTAAATTCTGAAAGTGCAAACATTACAACACCATCTCAGTAACAACTGTAAGTTGGAGGGTGGTTTATGACTAGTGTATTTTAAGGCACCCACAGGTTCTACAATTATACTGAAGATGTAAAACAAAGATACTGCAAAGTAAGGATGACTTAGCTCAGACAAAGCAGAGTTTGAACACCAGGGCTAAAACCTGAAAAAAAAAGTTAGCCAACTCTTTTTCAACAGCTAGAGAGTAAGTTCTCATAAAGGTTCTCTCATTAATGAAAGAGTGCATTAAAATATTGATGAAGCTTAGTGATATACTTGCATTTTCTTTCTTTAACTACAAAAATTAGGTTTTTTTATTTTTTCCTCATTCAAAATAGCCTTTGCCAATTAAAAGTTTGCTTTCATAGTGTTGAGTACATTTAGGAGGGAATTTTATAAAATTATATTTAGAGCATCACCACTTACGCTGATAATTATTTTTTCCTATTGTCCTTTTGGTTTTTTTTTTGTGAAAAAATTGTCTAGATAATAAAGACATTGTGATAAATGAACATCACAAGCAAAACAGGCAACTCTTCCTTGTTCTGGGTTATTCTTTCACAGTGATTTAGAGATACTTCAGGACGTTAGCAGTTTTGGTAGACAATAGACATAAACTGACCTATAATACCACCTGCATAGTGTTGTTCCAAATCTGATGTAATATTTTTGAAAAATTGACTTGTGTGGGTGATTCTGTTCCTCTGTTGCACTGAGTTGCAGGGCATTGCCTGGTCCTTCTTCTAGCAGGAAAATTATGTTGAGAGCCTGCTGAGAGGAACATATTTTCCTGCATTTTTTTGCTGTATGTTTTCTATGTTGCAAGTGTGTCATACAAAGGTAAATGAGCTGGAAAGACTGCAGTTATTTTGCTTAATAAATGGCTGCTGAGTACATTCACAGAGCAAGCTCTGTGATAGCATTTCTTTCAAAACACAGACCTGAAGATTAGAAATTATTTCACCGTACATATTGGACTAGTTATAACAAAACACAACTGAAGAAAGTCTGAAAGGGAAAAAAAATGATCTTAAGCACTTTCTTTTCCGTGTAGTTTTTAGATCTGGAATATTCCTCTATCTTTAAACAAAGAAATGCAGGAGGCTGCAAACAACCTCTTTGCAAACTGGGCTGCAAGGATTCATAGATTTTTTTATTATGTTTTTTACCCATTGCTTACAGACCATAATCAACTATCTCAGTAGTCAGAAAGTCTTGTTGAGCTTGCAGGTTTTTTTCTCAGATCAAATCTTATGCTGCACCATGCTGTGCAAATAGCTTCCCATTGAAATCTCCAGAGCTGTCAAATGTAGTGGGCCAAATCCTGCTCTGAGATGCACAGACAAGCCCAACAAGAATCCAAAATTCTTCCTCATGTTCTTCATCCTCAGTACACCCCCCTTTTCTTCAAAATCCCACAAATAAAAAAAGGCTCCACCCTCCAAACCACCTCTGCCTACTTAAGGAGTAGTTGAAAGCAGGGTGGGTAAAGAATGAAGACTAAGCAAACTAAAGAACTTTAAAAAAAATTACTTTATTTCAATTTAAAAACCTTTTCTCATGTGTTCTTCCAAATGAATGTGGGAATGAGAACTGTGTAAGAATTCTGGAAGATAACTATAACTAGTTAATGACAGAACTCTCATTCACTGTTCTATGCAATAATTTGATATTTATTTTCCTCTCCTTTTGTGTGATCCTTCATGAAATGGCTGGGGAAATAAAATAATTATGAATCTATTTTCTAACTTTTTCTGTGGTAAGGCAGTTGAATTATGCTATAAGTAATTTATGGGGAGCTGTTAACACATATAATTTTTTCCCCTGTATTTTTGTCCAATGCTTTCATTTAAAACAGTGTGCTAATTAATCAAACTCTAAAGCATTCAAAATTAGCATTTCTATTTTTGTTTTATGATGCAGTTATTAAAATTAAAGTTTTGGGTAAATGAAGTTATATTACTGAATTACAAAATTGGGTTTCTGAATTATCTGTTAAATAGCTACTGTTACTT
>VZSR01000055.1:753964-811973 GCA_013398615.1 Brachypodius melanocephalos | reverse complement strand
ATTTTGTTTGGACTTACTGAAGGAAATGGGAAACTGTTTTAAACGCTGTTTGGCTTTTATCCATCCAAATTGGCCTGTTCGTTCTTGTGTCTTTATATTTTTGCATGTCTGCTGTGAAGAGGGAAAATAGAACTTACAAGAATAGTTAAAAGTCAGTCTGATATTGAGAAAAATGAGATTTATTGGCAGGAGGGAGATGTTATGAGTGAGGCAGTTGAAATAAAGCCATGTGTAGGGAAGGTAAGATAAGGTAATAAAGCACGGGATGAATGGCAATAAAAAGACCAAAGATTCCAAATTTGAACAATAGCAGCAGAAGTCAAGCAGTCAGCGTGTAACGGATGGAAAGAATTAGTTTAATATGCTGGCAAGAGGGAGGCCATAAATTCTGTGAAAAGAAATGGAAGTGAGCCACCATGCTGAACTGGACTACAAAACCATAGAAACAGGGGGCTTTGATGTAGATCTGATGGGGGAATCCTGTGGGGCAGAGGCAAGGGAGAAGAGCTGGATGCAGGGATTTCAGAAGATGGAAATACTGCAGAGGGCTGTGCTCCCCTGATGGAGTCAGCCACGAGAGCTGGATTGGATTTGGTCATCTGGCAATCTTAATAAGCACCTTGCTGCCCTAAGAACAACGCTTTGGCTCCCTTTTTACTTTTTGTTCTGAGAGAAACTGGAGGAAACCTCAGGCACGTAATTGCCAGTGCCCCTTCTCAATTCCTGGATTCAGTCTCCATGCTCCAGTCATTAAAGCTCCCTTCCCACAGTTCCATCTGTCCCATGAGCTGTGGGTGCATCCCAGTTTTCTTTGTGATGAGTTTAGTCACGGCGCTTTTTCCACTGAGGTTTGAGTTTGGGGGTGTGTCTGTTGCTTGGATAAAGTTTTTGCTGGCGGGGAACAGTTTAAGAAATGCCAGAACGGTTCTACTGCCCTTCCCAAAAGGCAATACATGGATGTACAGGCACGTGTACGGATCAATGACATCCCTTAACAAAACCCTGTATGCCTTTTTTCTCCCTGTCAGGATGCATTTTAAACAATCCCACAGCAAGGCTTTCAGTTCTGTGGAAGGCACAGCTGCTCAAGTCCTGCATGCATTTCTTTCATGGTGTTATTAGCACAGTTTCCTGCAGTTTACAGGCTTGGGGCTAATATTTAAAAAGCTAGACAGTGTGGGCTAAATGACAGCTTTTTGTCAGTGACCAGAAATCCTGGTATATTTGTCACTGAAGACTTAGAAAGGTACAGAAAGGGGAGTGTTATGCAAAAACCTGTGTAAGGTAGTACATTGAATAAAAAGTAACTTTTCATTTAATATTTCATTTTTCAGTACACACTGAATATACTATTTTTAAAAGTACTTCAGAATATAAGTTCAAAGGCTGAATTTTCTGTATTTCTAGATTTGGTAACATGATCTTGTATTCATTACTGCCTGATTAGACCTTGTCCAAGACCTTTGAAGCTTTGGAGGAGTATTCATTCCAAACAAAAATTTTAAAAATAGGGTTTTTTTCAGTAGATTTCTATAGCTAAATTCCACACGTTTTGAAAACTGTGCCTTTAAAGTTTTGTTTTTTCTCTGAACATTTACAAGTATATTTAATCTTTATGAATAAGGAATAAATAAGTGCTTGTTGTTAAGTGTTTATCAAAGAACAGAGACAATACATAGATTTTTCTATATAAAATAAGCTTGAATTAGTCTGATTTAACCTTGCTGCAATTATCTTAAAGTAAAATTAAGACTTCAAAGAAAAGATTTGATTTGAGTTTTGATGGTGCTTCTAAACACATGATTAATCTTACTTGGCTCTTTATTGTCAGTCTTTTACAGTTCATTTTAACACCTGTGCTTAAACAGGACTTCTTTCTGCACCTGCAATTATTTATTCAGCCATTTCACAGACTTTTTCACCTTCAGTTAGTTGTAGGAACACTTATGTCAGAAGATGTCTGTGTAAACACCTAAACTGCATGTGTACCATGTTTTCATATACACTGATATTAAAATTCAGAGAAACATAATTTTTTCCAATAAAAAAGGGGCCCATGGAGAGTTACTCAAACAATATGAGGTAAAATATAATTTCTGCCATTATTCTGTCCTCCAAATTATGTGCTGAAAAAATCTAGAAAAAAAAGCCTTCAAAGTGATAATTAAAGTGACAGGTGTATGTTGGTCAATATGGAATGAATGAAATTAAACAAACTCCTTGAAGGAATATATAGAAATGTCCAAGAGGTGTTACTAAGGAATTCTAGTGGATTACAGGGATTGAGCCTCATGTATGGGTGAAATCATCATTGTAATCACGTTTGAGAAAAGCAGTTTAATTATATTTCTTGTATTGTTTTTATGGAAACACAAGTAAAGACCGTATTTCTTTTAAGGGAATCAATTCTTTTGAGCTTCGTGTAGCAAAAGTGAGTAACACTGTATTGTAAAGAAAGGATTTAGCTGTCACATTCTCCATACATCCCTCTCAGTGTCTTCTGTGACAGATCCTTGCTCCTTCTTTCTTAAAGCTTGGTATTTTTTATTTCTGTTGTAAACAAGTCAAGTCTTTCCTATTATAGACCACTTCGAGCAGCTTATAGGTAACTGTTTTACCATGTCCTTTTCTGGGTTTTTTTTTGTTTGTTTTTTGTTTTTTGGGGTTTTTTTTAACATTACATAGACAGTTACTTTTCTAGTTATTGTAAATCACTTTCCTTAGCGTTCTAACCAGAAAGTAAAAAGGAAAAAAGCTAACTGCAATATGGAAGAGTTACTTGTAGGCCAAGTGAAATTTTAAATAGCTAGTGTTATTTTAAAACTTGACAATCACTTGCAGTCACTTGCAGCACTAATGACTTGCAGCACTGAATTTGATATGTCAGAGTGGTGAAGTCTGATGTTTGCAGTGAGTCTGTCTGTACTCAGTGTCCCTTTTTATTTGTATTATGTAGTGCTTGGGGGATGCTGTTTAATTATTCAATATCTGCAGAATTCTCAATCTAGCCTTTCATATCTGACATAAAACTGACACCTCCCTACATCTAACCATAACTAGCATAGTTGATTTTCTTGCTCATCCCTTATTTGACGAGTTTAATTTAAAATTTCTCACTTTCATCCACTTACAACTGTTGAGGAAGAGAACACATATCTTGGGAAGAGGAAGAAAAGCCAAGCCTCTCTACTATTTACTAGACTAATATGCATGGCTTGTGCAAAACAATGTATTTCTCAGCACTGAACTTTTTTTTCATGTAAAGAGATTTTTTTCAAATCCACCCCCCCCCAAAAAAAAAAAAAAACCTTCCACATTGGAAAACTTACCTTTTTATTTTCTCCTATTTATCAATTTTCCTTATTAAAAATCTTGTCTTTCTTAAATATGTGTAAGCCTTCACAGCTATAAAAGCTTAACTTCTGGACTGGTTTCTTGCTGACTATCAGAGTAGATTGAGATGAGTGACCTGTTCCCAGCTCTTCTGGGAAGTCACATTAAAGAAAAGAGAAAAAGTCAAACAGGTTTGTCAAAGCAAGAAATGAATTAGACTTAGTGTTTGTTCTTATTGAAGCAAACATAGACACCTGCTTTTTTTCGTCTGAACTAAAGGAAGTGTCCTGTTTGCTTTGGGGAAAGAAGCAGACTCATTCACTTCTGGTATTTTTTGTTGTAGTCTTCCCACATTTGTTTTCAGAGGTGCCTGTTAAGCATGTTCATATCTGAAAGTATTAGTTTGCTCTGGCTGCACAGTAGACATTCAGTATACCTCTAGCAAGATTTTCTTTTTCTGTATTTTCTATATTTTTCTATATTTTTAACCTGCTATTTCCTTTTTCAGTGGAAAGAATATGTGACGAAAATGGCAACACAGAAAAGGAGTGGCCCTTCCAGGTCTATCCAAAGAGTGATCTGCTCTGTCTCTCCAGCCCCGCTGCTTGCAGTTCATAGAATACTTCTGGACCTGTATTTCTCTGTATTTAGAAATACACTGGATTTCTCATTAACGTGTTCAGCGTCTCCCTGAATGCAGATACATCTACAGAACTCGTGGCATTTGCAGGAAGGAATTCTGGAGCCTGAGTTCCTTTGGCATGAGGTACCTTCTCTGTTCACATTTTCCTTGGACATGCAGCTAACCCATCTCAGCAGAGCCCTTCCAGGCCTAGGCAGTCAGTCTTTTAACCCAGACAAACCTTACCCAGCTCTGTTTCTCACGTGCCTGCTTGCCCAGGTCAGCCATGTGGTTTTTAAAGCACATCCCTCCTCGTTGTCCCGTGTCTTGTGGTTCGTCTCTGATTTAAGCGCAGCAGGCGATGAGCTCCGGGCGCGCACGGAGAGCAGCTCCAGCTGCTGCTGAGCGTCCTGGCAATGGCACCTGGCAAGAGGCACTTTGAAATAAACTTCCCTTGAAGCCTCCACCCTGGGAGTGTAAGCACCAGCTGTTTCACTCCACAAACCTGCTAGTGAATAAAAAAAAAAAAAAAAAATAAACCCAAAGAAACCCAAAACGCATCTGTCTATCGGTGCGTCTAGACTTCCACCCTTCCGGAACAAGAAAATTTCTTAGCTGTGCATATCTGCTGCTACATCCTTGAAAACCTGAAATATCTCAGTAAAAGCAGCATCTTGCTGATTCCTGGTGGCTGTTGGCAAACATCACTTATCTCAGATTAGGTGACAAAAATATATAGAAAACCCAGGACTTAAAAGCATAGTATCTTTTCCACGATGTTTCAGCATCTTTCTCTGTATCTATAAAATAGGTGAGCTCTGCAAGGGCGATTTAGCTTCAAACTGAATTAATTTGTTGTGTGCTTCCCATGCTTTTATTTCCTTGTCTGAAATGGCTGGATGTGGTTCTCCCAGAAATATCAAATCCACCTTGTTAGGCTTTTCATTATCTAAGTTGTCAACTGGCATAACCAAGAGTAGCTGAGATGTGTTTCCAATTTCTAAAATTTAAGGTTTGAAAATAAATATTTCCATGTTAAACCTTACACCCTTAAGAGCAGTCTGCCATTTTCCAATATTTGGAAACTCTTCAGAACAACCTGATGCAGTTGAGAAGTTGTAGAAGTGTAGTCACCTATACCATTCTTGAAGAAAAGAATATGTCTTGGTTTAAGGATTTATTTTTATTTAAAATATCTGACCTTGATAGTTTGATTTTTTTTGTATGCAATTGATTTGGGATATCTTTATAGGGCTGTGAAAATTGCTTGTTTTCTTAATTGATTTGATGAATAGAAAAAATCTTAGACACAAATCAACAAAATAATCAGATCCAAAATATTTTTTGCAAGGAATGATATTTAATTTGACCCCCCTTCTCTGCCTCACAAACATCTTGTTTCCTAGCACACATGATAGAAAAGGGCAATACCTGTGAATAACAATTCAGCATATAACTACTCTGTCTGAAAAGTTGAGGGACCCAATTCACTCCTGTCTTCTTTTTAATGTCTCTTTTCTCTGTCAGAACTGCCAACTATTCTGTATTAGATAAGAATGGATTTATTTTGCAGACTATTTAAATACCTGTTTGACTCAAGAATACTTTTTTTATCATGTCTAGAAAGTGCTAGATTGCTCAAAAAGCAGACTGAACAAGCTGAAGCATCAAAACCATCAAGTCTCAGAGGATCTGTATTAAACCAGTTTAAAGCATGAGAGCCATTGATTGTGGCACATCACTTATAATCCTTTCTGACAACCCTTAGAGGTAGTGAAAGGGCTTTTTCTGAATCTTGCCAAAATAAAATGTGTGGAAGGAACTTTGCCTTACACTGATCTTGTAGCTTTCTAGAGGAATATGCAGAATTCTGGAGCAATTGAGCAGTCTGACTTCAAAAAATGGGAAACAATAAATGGGAAACCTTAATGAAGTTCAAAGACAGGAAGAAAAAAGTAAATACAGTGTTTAAGGCTGAGCAGAGCACATATTCCCAACGGCAAGTCCCTGGGAGCCCTGGTTTACCTTGGAACAGCATGGGCTTTTGGGGAGTTTGTGGTTTTTTGGGGTTTTTTTTGTTTGTTTGTTTGTTTTTTTTTTCCCCTTTTCTCACCACGGGACAGTCTGTTTGTCACTGTGTTCCTTGGCTTTCCACTCCTTGGAGCATATTGCCAGAAATGAAAGATAACAGTCCAATTATATGTTCTAAAATCTGAAAAAAAAAAAAATCCAACCCCAAAACTTTAAGGCATTATTCTATCAGTCTTTTGGTACCATATACAGCAGTAAGTTTTCCTGTTGGTTGGTTGCTCACTAAATATGGAAAATATGTGGGAAATAGGTGATACAATTCTTTTTTAATAATGTGAAAAGAATCATTGAATACAACACTGAAATTTTGTTGTCTCTGTGACATTATAGCTTTTCTTTTCTCTGTCAATTTAGGAAATATTCTCACAATTAAGAAATATTCTCACAATTTAAGAAATACAAGGTGTCTATAGCTCTGTCTCTTAAAAAATGAACAAAACCAAATCCATGTCAGTTTTGAAAGAGATTCATGTGGTTGTGGATGTCGAATGTTTTCACAGTCTGCTGCTACACTCTAATACATTTTTTTTCTTAGGACGAAATAAACATATTGTATTAGAGAAAGAAGAGTCTGTGAAGGATGCAGAATTATTATATCAATTACTGAATATGATTTTAAGTATGAATGAGAGATTTAAAAAAAAAATACTAAAATAGAAACCTCTGGTTTCTCAGCTTAAAACAAGACATCAAAGTTTCAAAATAGATTTGTTCTGTACTCTTACAATATGAGGAAAACAGCTCTGTATTACTCTGAGACAGTAGCCTTTGTGCTGAAATACTGAGGTTCTAACATACTTCATCTCCAGAGCATATTATAGTTGTTTTTTTCCTTTCAGTTTTCAGACCTCTGTGGTGCCTGTAGCCCCACTTGCAATTTTGTATCATCACTTAGATTTCCTATACATGGAGTGGATCCTGTCAGTGGAGCTGCTTCATTTGGAGATGCTAAAGTGAAATTCCTTTCAAAATAAACAGGTCACCCAATATAAATTGATCACAGGTTAAAATTCAATAAAAACCATGTGAACAAGAGAAATATTTGCAAATGCACATGAATTCAATAACAACAATGCAAACTTCTTTTCTAACCCTGGCAAAAATTAACTTCCTATTTGAAATCAATTACTACACCAAGCTGAAAATTCTGAAGGATATGTAGGAGGAGATGTATTTGCATATTTAACCTTCAAAATACGTAAAATATGGTTTTGTTATTATTGTCATTCACTCTTGGATAGATGAGTTTATTTTAACTGAACTTCTCCAGTAAAGAAAATTCTAACACATCCACCAAAACAGACTGATTAAATAGTTTGCTTGGTAGAATCATAAACTGCTTAAAAATAGGGTGGGAAGGGTTTTATTTAGTTGTAGCCACAGTTAATAAGCTTTTGTATTTACATTATCACGCTGTTAGATATATGGGGATGGAGAATATTAAACCAGAATTGCTTGTTCTGACTGTAGTGCTACAAACACATTTTGTTTTGGGCTGAAGACTAATCCAGATTAAAATAGGACTTGAGAGACAAAATGTCTAATACTTATTTATAGAAAAATAACATAAGGAAAGAACAAAGAACAATTTAAAAAGCATTACTGAGTAATCAACTTTATCCAACATGCAGCAGCAAATATCCCTTGGCACCTTTGAGCAGAACGGAAGAAACTCTGGCACACAACCAAAAATCAGTTAACAATTATCTCTATTAACACCGTGACAGAGGCATTATCTTTTAGCTCACTATTCTTTCTATCCTAAATACCAAAAGGAGATAATTTGAAAGCCCATTGTGTGGTTTTATAAACAACTAATGTTACTAAATAAAGGCACATCTATTACCTGTGTTCCCTGCTTGCTCTCTGGCAAGAAAATTCATGTTATAAGGTGAGCTTAAGCAGTATCTGGCAGTTCTTCAAGATAAATAAGTATGCTGGTTGAATTTGACTGTTGATCTGTACATGAAAGTAACATTATTTTCAAGACATGAAAAACTGCTGGCTACTAAAATGATCAAACAGGTGGTTACAGGTAGCAAAATGCCAGAGTGGGGGAAAAAAAATTGAAGAAGATTAATTGGAAGAAGGGTTAGCTTGGCAGAAATAAGTAATCCTATTTAAGACTTCTGTATCTGCAGGGCTGCAAAACCCCTTTTGTTGCAGTAGGTGCACCAGTAGGGCACGGAAGGATTGTAATAATCACCCTGACTGACTAAATATGTTTGGAAAATCTTTCAGAGGATGGAGTGATTTAAGAGCCTGACAGGTCTTCTCTCAAAGCATTTTGGACTGAGCATTGTAGGAGGTGGGGAGTAATCAAAAAGGCTGAGAACAAAAATAAGAGCAGGTTTCTCTTTATGTTTCATTTGCATGGGTGTAGGGATTTTGTTTGTTGTTTGTGGGGCTTTTTTTACATATAAATATTGTACAAATGGGCTGAAATTTTGCTCTACAAATTAAAACTTATAACAGGATCTAACCACCTTTACAAAAGTTACCTGATACAAATAAAATTGTGACATTAATTCTCTTTGATTTCTAATTGATCGTTACTTTAAATGGAGCCTTGCTCTACCTGCACTGCTGCATAACTTATTTCACTTGTGGCTGAAATGTTCTCCTTCATAAGGCTTTTTGATGAGTAACTTCTGTTTTTACAACAAGAAAAAAAAACAAACAAAAGAAAACCCTAAAGGACTTCCCCCACTACCCCCACCAAGGAGCTATAAGGGGTCCAACCATCTTACAGAACTTTTGTCCGTTATTAATGTAACACTATTCTTATTATTGAAATCTTCTTACAGTGGAAACTTTAGCATTAAACATCCCAAGTTTCCTTCAACTAAGAATGAAACTTCCAAAGTTGATGTTTTAATTTCTTCTTCTTCTGTGGTTAGTAAGAAGCTAAAAGCAATGTGATTTAAGTGACAAAATAATGATGAGTTTGAAGGACGGAGCAGACCATTGCTGACTTCTAGGTCATCTGCTTTCTGTTTTCTTATTGCAAGTGGCAAAAATGTTAACAAAAGTATTTCAAAAGTATTTTATTCCAGGCTTAGATGATTATAAGACAAAAAAATATTTCTAGAACAATTCAAACCTGACTTTTAAAGAAGTTTTAGGTTTTTTATCAGACTCTTCCACCTCTTTTTTTTTTGGTTTTTTTTTTGAGAGGGGGGTTGTTGGTGTATATTCCCTTTATTTTTATTTAAATAAGAACTTATTTTGGTTGAGAACAAGAATTTGAAGAATAATACATATTCAGAAATGTCTGCCACTGATCTGAAAACTGGCCACTCTTCTAAAGAGTTATTTCTTCTATTTGGTATTATTTAGGCATACAGAAGCTAAAAAGACACCTGATTGGAGTTTTGTGACCATGACATTGGTACCAGAGTCTCTATTTGGGTCTTGGAGTCACTTGGGACATCTGCTTGTCTGCTCTTTTGCACTTATTTGTTGCTCTCTACATCAGACATTCATTATTTAAATTTTTGTTTTAATTCTTGCAATCTACCAGCACTGGGATTCCAGGGTTTCTTATCTGGTTGCTCCATTTATTCTACTGTTATATTCTCAGGGCATGGGTAATTTGGACTAGTGATAAACAGGTTATTTTTCTTGGTGATAAATACTAAATCAGTAACTTGATTTCCTCTATGTAACTTTGATATCAAGTAATCTGTCTTTATCCTGATTTTACTTTCCTCAAGAGAACCTGTTTTGACTTATATGTAGGTAAGGTGGGAGGAAAAGATGGTAATAGAAGGCCAAGGTAGAGAAAAATTCTATTGGAATTGTCTTTTATAAATGGATTACTGGAACACTTTGAGGATTGATCGGCACTAAATTTCCTTTGAATGGAAATAGGGTCAGGGATAAAATTTCAAAGTTCTCAGAGAAACATGGGCAATAATCACCCTGACTGACTAAATATGTTTGGAGAATCAGGCTTTAGAAAACATGAGAAATTAAATGCTACGAAAAAACAGTCTAGGAAAACAGCAGTGTTTAACCTTCTGTCCTAGGTTAAAATGTAAGATGTGCCCAAAGTATGTATTCTATCACCATCTTCATGGGCTGTTGACCCCAGGTGGGGCAGTGTTTCCCTTATCCTCCGTTAATGGGCCCATCAATGCTGTGCTGCATGACTCACAGATAACTCCCTGTGGGAGCTATCTCTGTTCAATGGGCCATCAAGGACCCACTGCACGACTCACAGAATGATGTCATCCCATTGTGAGATGCTCTGCTCAAGGGGAGGAGCCAAGCATTCCCACCTGGATATAATCTGGAATCTGGGACAGCACCAGAGCAGTTACTCACTGGACTCCCAGAGGACAGGAGCTGCCAGACCTTTCTATGGGATCACTGCTTCAACACGACCATTCATCTGGACTGCTACCATCACCCTAACTAGCAGGGTGTCAGGTTGTATTCTGACTCTGTCAGTGGTTTTTTTTTTTTTTTTTGTACTATTGTATTTATTTTATTTTACTTTGTTTTACTTCTTTCTTTTCCTCCTATTAAATTGCATTTCTGACTTGGAGCCTCTCACTGGTTTTCCTCTGTTCAAATCGGAACACCTTCTCAGTTCCAGAGGAGCCTTTGTTAGATCAATACATTACACTTTTGTCCTCCTGGTGACACGTGTAAGTTGCACTCAGAGATGCCTCTGCAAAGAGCACTGACAGTCCCTGATGCAGCGCTGGCTGTGCAGCCCCTGGGCTCCTCACAGCTCTCACAGAGTCTGCCAGTCCACTATTCACACTAGTGCTCATCTCACCAGCTCCACTGAAACCTGAGGGAAAAGGGAATTGTGTGTTTTAGTTACAGTTGTGGTAATTCTGCTGTGGGTTGCTGGATGTTGGCTGTTCTCTTCTCCGCTTGCTTGCATGGGGCACCATCCTTTGAGTGCCTGCCTCCCACTGCAGCTGTGCAGAGCTTGAACAGCTCTCTGAACCAGAGTCCACATTTGTTCTGCGGGAATCTTTTCATCCTAGCGAGGAGTTCTCTGTGGAAAAGAGGACAAAATAAGCCTCACGTCAGCTCCAATGACATTTTAAAAATAAGTATCACAGGCAGATTTCTGTATTATATTAAATATGCATGTATGTCAAAATGAAAAGTTTATGTAAAAAAACTCCTGTTTTTTGATCGTCTGGTATTCTCCCTCTTCCTTAAAATTCACTTCACAGGGAGTGTCGGGGGAAGGGCTCTTTTGGTGTTCTGCTTTTGAAACAGACTGTTCTCAGTGTTCGTCTGTTCCCACAGAACTAAAAAATCAATTTCTTGATTATCGCTGAACTGTGGCAATTTTAAGCCCACTAGTTTATGCAAGCAAAATATTCTGCTTGCTAACTTGATTATTTTCACCATTGTCCAAACATAAATGCACATTCTTTCTGATCATGCTCTCACTTTTCACAGAGAACTCATAAATAGAGCATCTAAGTTGTTTTGCTTGTTTTGGGGTTTTTTTGTTTGTTTTGTTTTTTCCGAGTTTCGTGCCATATATTTGTTGTATCAGAGAGCAATTCAGTTTGGAACAAACCTTGAGAGGTCTTGAGACCAAATTCTTGCTCGAAACAAGGAGAGCTAGAAAGTCAGACCAGGTTGTTCAGGACCTTTTCTGGTTGAGTTTTAAACATCTGAGCACTGAGATTCCACAGTCTCTCTGGGCAGCCTGGGCCACTTCCCACGTGTCCTGCTTGGAGGAAAAGCTTCTCCTTCTCTTGTTTGAATCCCTCTGGTTTCAGTATCTGCCTCTTGTGTCTTCTGCTCCCGCCTTGCCCCATGGTCAGAGCACAGCCCAGTCTCCCCAGGAACCACCCCATTAGCATGAGGGGGCTGAGGTGAGCTCTGAATCTTGAACAGTCCTCTTCTCTTCCCTTTCCACTTCCTTCAGAGTAAGTATTTTTTCTTTATTTTTTTCTTTTTTTTTTTCACTTCTTTAAGTTACTTTTGAAAAACTTAATCTTTGAGGTTTTCATGTGGCCACCTATGGAGGAAAGACCAGAGGTGTTCTGTATATGTCTAATTGACATCTTCCAAGAACTTTCACATTAATATGGACCTTTGGAAAAACCCCTTCAATTCCACTTCTTAAAATCTTCATAAAAATCTCCATTATGTATTTTTGCTTTTTTTTTTTTTTGATATATCCAAATTGACTTTACAAACATTTCAGATATTTCTAACTTCTGTTTTTGTGTAAAAATTTTATAAAATTAAAAATTGAATAGTTAAAGTTGAAGAGAAGGCTCACATGAGATATGATCAAATACACCAGAACTCTTTAGTTTAGGGAATTGAAAGGAAAATCAGTAATATTGGGTTTGGGTTCTTTTACAATGCAATTTATACAGATAAAAAGGAAGGTTACAATTGGACTTATTAGGGAGATTAATCAGGGTATGAATGTTAGAAGTTTTCAGTAATTACTTTCCAGATTTCTCTCAGTCTTCATATCATTTGAGAAATGTTTTGGCTTAGACACCCCCCTGCCCCAAGTTATTTGCAAAAAACTGTTCCGAGAAGGGTTGTACAAATCCGTGGATTATGCATTCTCTCAGTCAGTTGTGTATGAAACCTCTATGCTTACCTGTTTTTAATCTACCTAACTTGTGAAATAGAGTTCCAATATTCTGTTGTACCACTGAAGATATGAAATGACAAGTTAAATGTCTCAGAATCTAAGAGCATTTTACCATAAACAAACAAACAGAAAAAACCACAAAAAACAAACAAACAAACAAAAAACCCAAAACAAAACAAAAACCAGCTAAAAAATCTTGTAATCTCACCGAAACATTACCCCATTTTCCTTCCCTAAGACCTACATTCCACTTGTTCATGCTGATTGGCATCCATCATAATATCACTCCTCAAAAATGTGTTAATTTCTTATAACTTTATTCCTCCTGTGTTGGATTTGTCTGTGGTTTGTGTCAGGCTACCAAGTTTTCTAGTTATCTGGAACACTGTTTATCATTAAAACAATGACAGAACAGGAGCTTCCTTTTTGTTGTATGAAACACTGTCTAGGTGCCAAGAGATTCAGGTCCAGGGATTTGAAATTTTTTTACCTTAACTTTTCCCTAATTAGTGATGTAAGTGTTTTGTACACAACTTCTTTTTAACTCATACGAGACAGACATCTTTATTTTCTTCAAATGGTTCTACTAGTTCCTCCTCCTGATGTACTGTGGCATTTTTTTTAATTGGGGTATCATTAAGATCTCCCTGTCTGAGTAAAATTTCTCTAGAATATACCTAATATCAGCTTTTTTCCTGATATCATCTATCTTTTTAGAAAGCTTTTATCCACTTTCTTTTTCTTTTTTTTTTAAACCTAGTGTAACCATCTGTCATTCTCAAGAATGTGAGGTATCTAGAATTCCATCACAAGGTTTTATTACACATTTGCTAACTGTTATTCAGATTTGGTTTTATTGTTTTTTCAAATTTAATTTAAACCATAATAACACTTACTTCAGAGAAAAAAATCCTCTCTCAAGCATGAAAATATTTTGCATTTATAGCAATAGATGTAATTGTTTCATGAACTATTGCAGTACTAACTCCTAATCTGGGGCTCAGTTACTTGTTTTCTGCCAAAGTTATGCCTTGTTATGTTAAATAGAAATGAGAGTGGAAGAAAATCCAGCAGAAATTCCTAAATCATGCTGGCTTGTCTATTGAGAGAGATCCCAGAAGGGAAGAGAGAAGGCTCCACAATAAGGTGAAAGAAACAAAACAGTATGTAGCCTTCTACAGAAGGAATAGAAAATGAGAAAGACTAAAAGGAACAAAGTACTGAGAACCTACAAAACAGTGTGACTGTCTCAATGACATTTAAAATAGATTTCTGAAGCTTCCCAAATAGGGAATTGAAATGTTACCTTCAATTTTAAGCAGTGCATATTTATGTTGAGGAAACAGAATGATTACAATAAAACCAGTTTAATAATGGATTTGTTGCTTAAACTGCTTGAGATAAGTAATAACACAATGCTATAATACTATTGTGTATTTAGTTATAACCATACTGTTATAGAGATGTTGTTCTGCCTCCCAATTTACTAGAGGTGCTATGTTTGAGGGACAGTGAAAATAGAAGAGAATTGCTGTTTAAAAGAATTCTAAAATATGGCTTCTCACTCTGTTCCTCCAAAGTTTTAGTGAAGTAGTTTAATACTGTGAAAAACAGCTTTTCCTGACCTTAACATTTTTATTTTAAGAGATTCTTTTAAGCTTTCAAAGCCATAATCCAAGCCCTTTAAGTATAGACATCACTCGGAAGTAGCAACCTAGAACAAGGTCTTGCTACCCTGACTTTCAAATTTATTTTTTTAAGAACAACCTAATCAGTGACATAAATTGGCTGTGGACTTCCCTACAGCTCATTTCCTTTGCTTCAGTGAAAAATTTGGTCAGGTTCTCTGAGGATGCAAGGCCTGTGGTTTGTTGGTGTGTAGTCAGCCTTTGCCACCTTCCAGGTGTGCCCAGCATTGCACACAAGGAACCACATGCTCCATTAGCCCTTTTTAAGTATTGTTCCAGCAGGGGAGAAGTCCCTGGATTTGAGGAAGGCTGATAAGTTTGGAGAAATCTTGATGTTAAAATCAGCAAAAATACAGAAAAATACATGAAGTTCCTTGGGGATTTTACAAGGTGGCTTTC
This sequence comes from Brachypodius melanocephalos, assembly GCA_013398615.1. Lineage (NCBI taxonomy): Eukaryota > Metazoa > Chordata > Aves > Passeriformes > Pycnonotidae > Brachypodius > Brachypodius melanocephalos. The sequence continues at coordinate 797,239 of VZSR01000055.1, read as the reverse complement.
TATTTCTCTTCTTTTGCCACTGCTGTAATTGAAACTGATTTTTTCTGCAAACCTGCTGTGCCTTAACTGAGATATACTTGTAAGCCTTGCTCCATAAAGTGTCAGGCTATAATATTGGTTCAGAAATAAATCTTTCAGTAATGTGAATGTCCATACCATAACCACACACAAGGAGACACAAGGCTGATCATCTGAGCTCATCTAGAAGCAGATTTTCAAGTTCGCTCGTTTTCTGTAGCAACAAATTTCAAAGTGGAGCTACTTGGAGTGCCATGCACATATCACCAGTCTTAGCTTGGCATCAGAATGTCTTCAAAGAAGGAGCGCTCATGGTTCATTACTGCGCCTGAATTCATCATTCCTAACACCACACAGCTTGGGGCACATTGGACTCCACAAATTAAACAGGTAGTCTTGATCTGTTCCAGCCTGGTGCACCTGCAGCAAAAGCACCTGGTGCACAGAAAACGTGGCACTGGGGATTCATTAGGTGGCATTTTCCTTCTGAAGCAGCATTGATTAACTCTGTGTTATGCTAATGAACTGCTGGAAGCGCTATCAGTCAGCAGGATGGGGAATGGGCAGGTAGAGGAGCTGTAAGGAGAGCATGAGCTTCCAGGTTTTCATCAGGTTCTTAGTGAAAGGTTTACTGATGGGAATTTCTGCTTTTGGTGGTTGTTTGTGGTTTTCCTTTTTTTTTTTTTTCCCTCCCTCTCTCTGTGGTTCTTTAATTTTCTGCTCAACTATTTTACATTTTATAATAAGTTTTGTCACAGAAAAATCAAAGCAGCTAGTACTGAACTACACTAAACAATATTGTAATGTTTTGTCCTACTTTAGCCACTGATTTAGCTTTACTTTGCTACAGGGCATGTCAGACATTGTACACATTTCAGGTTTGCTTGGAGGGAAACATTAGAAGCCAAGCCATCCTTAACCTCAAACAATAATTATGGGTGCATGGTGTACAGACAGAGTCTTCCTTCCCCAGTGGTGCAGCCAAGTCTTCTGCTCACCCAAAGCCCCGTGGACCCTGGGAGGGTTTTGCATTATTGATGTCCATGTTGATCAGTTTGTTGTGCCAGAACTGCTGGAGGTTTCATTCTTAGTTTTGCAATAAATGTACAGCAGTGTTTAGATTGTCTAAAAGAATCGGGCCCTTTCCCTCAGCTCTGTTCAGCCCCAGTAAAATTTCCAGCCTCTCCTGGTGTTCCTGACTAGTCAAACATTAACAAGAACGTGTATAAAGTTGCCTGTATCTTCTGCTTCCCTTCCATGTGCAGACAGAGTTGTGCAGTGAATACTACAGCCAAGTAGGAGTCTGAAGGTCAGACTTGATAATTAGCTCATATAAATAGCATTGGCTTATGTTAATCACAGAAACACAGAATCATAGAATCCTTAATGTTGAAAAAGACCTTTAAGATCATCAAGTACAACCTTTTTTTTTTTTTAAGGAAAAGGCAGATTCACTTTGAGGATGGCATCAGGTTTCTAGCTTATGAAACAAAAACTCCCCAAAAGACTCCCAAATGGTGATATATCTATTTAAATCTAGTTATATTTTAAAATCTGTGTTATAAATTGGTGAAGGAGTTAATATAATTCTATTTCTTGACTTGAATGAATGACAAATTGGATTCATTGATATCAAAAAGGGGGGCTTTTGCTTTATTTCAAAACCAGAGAATTGAGTGACATTACAAAAAAAAACCCCCAAAAATCCAAAATGGGAGAACTTTTGGTCAATGCTTCATTCCAATATAAATTTAAAACCTGACTGCATTCTTCCATTCTTTATCTCTTCTTGCCATTTTGTTCATATGAAGGATTGATGATATATGGGATTTACTGAGGTGAAGGAAGAATAAAATGTTTGGATCTTGAAAGGAATGGCTATTGTGGAGAAATCTGCTTTGAGCTCTGAAATAAAAGAGCATACTTTCTGAACTTTATATTCAGGGGAGAGATGAAGGGGACTATTTCTTGTATATTTGTGGTAAACTCTGGTTTAAAGTTTGCTGTTTACTGGTTTGTTTGTTCATTTATTTGTTTAAAAGGCAATGGGAGAAAGTGCAGAGAACAAGCCCGAAACATCATAAAACGCACATGATAATCTGGATTAAACTATTATCCTAATTGAAGAAATGTGTTAGTTCTGAATGGAAATAGTTTATTTTCCTATTAACACTGTTAATGCTAAATACTGAAAACCAGTTAAAACAAAACAAAACAAAAAAAAAGAAACAAGACAAAGTTAAAAAACATACAACCACTCTTAAAAAGACTACCTGTACAGTTGAGGGCATCTTTTGTTTTCCATATGAATTTAAAAGCTAGATGGACATATCAGTTAAAAATGGATGTCAAACATCTCTAAAAAGCTATTGTATAATAGAAACAAAAATGAAAGATATTAATTAATGCCTTTATATTCAAAGTACCTCAAAAGAAGAGGAAGACAAATGCAACATTATCTCACAAAATGAGGCTATGATTTGTAATTTCAGACATTTTAATGCATTTTCTCTTTGGGCAGTAGGAGCATTGATTTAACAATTGAAATCAGTGTAGTCTCAGCCATTGGCTCAGAATAGAAGTTCTTTTTCTGAGTTTTTGGGTACATGGATAGTGCAGCACATGGCTCAGGGATGGGAGATTCCTCAAAAACAGAATGGTTAGGATGAAAACAGCAAAGCTGTATACATTTTCCAAGGACTCAAACATTCTGTTCTGTGTTAACACAAATTCCAGCATGGTATTTTCTTTTAAATTTGCTTTATGCAACACATGTGTACCTGAAAGCATATTCCTGATGGGAATAGTAGTTAGAAATGGTTGAGTGAGGTTCTACCTCCAAGAGAACCTGTTTCTGCTGATCTCGTTCTCTTGAGTTTATTCTAAGTAGTGGATCTGTTACCTAGCTTTTTAAAAAGTGGAAGATCTTGTTTTACTTTGACTGCCTTGTTGAAAGTATTTGTTCTTACATAGAAACACATGATACAGACTTGCCTGGATTATTTTTCCTGAATGCCTCTTGGAAACTGCAGTTTTCATTATCGAATTTTTCATGGGATGATTTTTCATGAGCTCCAAGCTCTTCGGTGAGAAACAGCAACATGGGGAAACACTGTTTTGCATAGATTTACCAATGTACAAAGAAAATCTGGTCAAACTTGGCCCAATGTCACTGAAATGTCAGCCCTGAAATGCCAGAGAACATCATATTGCTATTTTGTGTGTGCCAGTGTTGTCCTGTGATCATAGCTCCACGTTGTACACTTACAGGGGAGTTGGAGATCAAGGACTGTTGGAGATGAAGTTATCAGCTTGTATTTGGTATTCTGAATGCTCTCTTGGTTCACATAGTGGAATACATTGAGGAAGCAGCTGTGGAACTATAGAACCTTCCCAGTTGTTGAGAACAGCTTCCCAACAGGAGTCCACTGGGCAGTGGTTTGACCAGTCCTCCCAGCCTGCTTGAATTAGCTATAAAGAAAATTATACTCATTATTCATCACACAAATGTTTAAGCTGATTTTGAGTGTTCATTCCTGGGGAAGGAGGGAGTTGTTTCATGCAGAGACCAGATGTAAACATGGAAAGATCTCTTCTTTGTTTTGCTTGATGGGTTTTCTATGCCTCCTTTTCACACGTATCTGCAGTGCTCACCCTTTCAGCTTTGAGTGTTCCCCTACCCAGTGAGATCAGTTCTAAGAGGACCCCTCAGAACACTGAATCCTCTGTTTGTTACTGATGAGAACCCTGCTGTCAAAACACCTGCATGCAAATGTCTCTTAGCTGATTTCTTTTATTCTCTTTAGGTTTGGGGTTTGGAGTTCTTCGTGGTTTTGCTCCTTGCCAAAAATGATTGTGAATCCTGTTGCGTTGGTGACACGAAGAGCACTGGTCAAAATGGGTCAGCCCAGTCAAGTAAGCAGACACACTTGATGCTCATCCTTGCCTTTATGCTTGTGTTGAGCTTAATTTTTCCTTAAATTATCTTTTTTTTAATTTTTCTCTGGCAGCCAAGGTGGATTTGTTCTTGTGCTGGTTGGAGGATATTTCTGGCTTTGTTTTCACAATTTCTCTAATCATCTGCCACTGGTCTCTGTTGGAGGTGAGTTACAAAGCTCCTAAGTTTCTTTTGCTTTTTTTTGCAGGGTGCTACCAATCAAAAACTTGCACAGGTTCTATTGGACATTGCAACAAAAAGGAGTCACAAAACACCTTTATCATGATGTCAATGTGCCATTCCAGTGTTACTGCCATTGTTTTCTCTTCTGGAGAAGAGGAGCTGCTTTGGAGTTAGTTACAGGTCAGTTATCTATTAGAGAAGTTTTAAGATCTTGTTATCTGTGTGCCTGTGCCCTTTCCCTAAAAGGGAAATGAAAGAGAAAGCTGCAATTTAAAACTATGACTGTCAGTATTGATATTCAAGGAACTGAAAAATAAGTTTTTCTTTTTTTAAAAAGCAAACCCCTGTGGGGTCTCAAGAATTTAACCAATCACTTATGGTTTTATTAATCTATTTTTTTTGTGTGTGTGTGAATGGTTTTTGCGTTATGAATGCCATAAAATGTACATTGGTGTTTGCTGCAGATCACTGTTTGGAGGTTTTTTAAAGTTAAAAAGCATAGTGATAACAATTCGGTAATAGGGGCACTACAGTTTCTCTTGCTGTACAGCAACCACAGAAGAGGCAAGGCAAATTTCTACAGGAATTATTTCAGCTGCAATGATGATAAACTGTTGGACAGTTTAGTAGGATTCAGATGGAAATTTAGAATATTTTATATATGTCATCATACAAGTGCTGTGAGGTGAATACTAATGTTAGCCACCTACCAGGAAAGGTACAAAAATCTTTAACACCTTGGAAAAAAACCCAAAAACTTTCATCTGCTTATTGCAAACTTTTATCACATCAGCTAATCTAAGGTCGTTCAATAATTTATGCTGCTGACCTAATTTGCCATCATACAAAGATGGCATTAACAAACAAGCTCAGATGTGTAGGGCTCCAGGCAGGGCACCTTTAGGAGTGGATATATTTGGAAAGAAGGCAATAGTTTTGTATATCAGTCATTCTCTCCCCTTCAGGGAAGTTTCAAATTTTGGCAGTGGATAATGTCTACATATAAAAAAACCTACCTGGTCTAAACTCATAAGTTTTTCTTCTTTCACCTTGCAATGTCTATTTGTGCTCAAAAATTGCTACTTCAGACTTCTCTCAGTAGTTTTAATGAACAATGAAATTTTAAATAGGCGGCTGAGGCACTGGCCAAGTTCATTTCCAGTTGACTCCAGATATTCACTTCAGAATAAGCCTAGATACTCATTTTTCCACAAATCAGGGAGGATATTGTCAAAAAAGTGACCTTAGGAAGAGTGTTTCTAAGCAAAGATTAATCTGAGCAGGTTTTATTTGTGGCTGGGAGGGCGGGAATGTGTGTGTGTTTTGTTTTGGTTTACTTTGGTTTTAGGGGCTTGTTCTGAGTTTTTTTGGTTGGTTGGTTGGTGTATTTTTGTTGTTGTTTCTGTGTTTTTATTGGTGTGGTGTTTTGTTTACTTTTTTTTTTTTTAATTCTTATATTAATGGTCAAATGTGGGTAATTCTTAGGTACTTATACAGCTAGAGGCAGAATTTTGCATTCTTTTACTGAGTTACTTTCTGGACACTGTTTTAGTTCATACTTCTCATCCTGAAAACATATCACAGTCCTACTTGTAAAGGACAGTAAATCTCTCAATAAATCCTGAAAATAAATCTTTCCCTATTTTTGAGGTTTGCAAGCCCAGGTGACTCCTTAATGTTGGATCCTTTGTCTGATGTGAAACGTTTTAATGGATTTTTGAGTACATATGTAAACATACAAATTATTATTGTAGGTTACAGAGATGTGAAATTTTAGTAGGAACAAATTCTAAAGAGGTTGTGCATCATAAAATGAATTTTTTTAAAAAAGAAAATTTACTGCTGTTAATGGAAGAGTGTCTGGGCTACGTGCAGTATTTCCTACTCCTCCACATTTACCACATTAAATATATCCATTTCAGATACTTCTAAGAGCTCCACAACCAAAATATTAAAATGTCAAACTTTTTCCTAATACATGCCATGAAATACATGTGATTGGAATATGAGAATAATCTCACATTAAAGCTGTTATTCCAAAAAAATTTACTATTTTTAGGACTTTTCTTTTACATATGATTTATTTTAACTTCTCCAATTCTGTGTTCACATGCAATTTACTATTCCAGTGTTCAGAAAGAAGTTCTTAGTGAAGACACAAAATAAAACTCTTAATAGTCTTCAAATTATTGGGGTTTTTTTTCAGTAAATCTAAAAAGTTTTTGTGAGTGTGTCATTTGTGTGCACAGCAAACAGGCCAATGCACCTGATATTCAGAACAGGTGTGTAACAACATGCAATATTTAGCACCTTGGAAATTGGCAGGGGATTTTTACGCCAAATTTTGACCTAGAAAACTCATCCAAACTAGAGCAGCTGAAGTTGTTAGGCATTAATCAAGTGCCTCTACAGTGACAGGTCAGTACTGAAGGTATAATTCACGGAGGAAAACTAGCTATTGTTTCATGGGAGTAAAAATACATGGTGGAGGCAAGGTAGACAAAACTCCTTTGCATCAGAAACCTTTTCCTTGCGGGGAGGAAAATAGGAAAACTGAGGAATACTGGATCATGAAAGTGACTCATAGTATTTAACTGTTTGGCTGGCAACTATAATGGAAGAAGAACTTCATAAATTAATCTGTAATTACAAGAAACAGTCTTGGAAGTTTTGCCACCATTTGAGGGTTCAGAAGAACAAATGAGGGCAAACCATAACACCCACTTCACAGAGGGCAAAGTCTTTGAATGGTCATACCCTTAGCTGTCTGAAAGTAACATTCATTTCTACAAACATTTGGATAATCTCAAAATGAATAACCTAGAACAGCACATCAATATATATCCAGATATTGAACATAAAAATAAAATAAGTCTGTTGTGTCTAAAAACTACTTTTTGTCTTTATGTGTGGTATTAAGGTTTGTGTACCTGCCATAACCAGTTGCCTTTTCCTGCATGAGTTCATGATCTGCCATCTCCATTCATTGTCTTCTTTGTGGTTCTACCAGCAGATGTCTGGGAAAGGAAGACCTTGCTTTCCTTTCTCTCTACACTTGCTACTGGTCTTGGACTTCATTTTTCCAAAGTTTTCTGTCTGTTCTGATTTGTTGCACAGGTCAATTTGTGCCACTATCTGTAACTGTCAGTGAGTAAGAACACAAATTTGGGTGTGAATGTGTCATGACTGAATATATATACCTGATTCTAGTTCATCACATTGATGTATTTCCTCTTCATCTATTTCTAGGTCTATAAAATGTAAAATTGGGAAAAAAAAAAAGTCTCATGATCTACTACCAGCTGATTAATAATCTTCCTTTCTCTAAGGGGAAAATGATCCATTTAGACCAAATGTATTATTTAATGTTGGGGGGGAGGAAAGTAAGCGAAATAGGATGAATTCATCTGCTTGATGAAGACAGAGTCTTCTCTTGGGTCAAAGATGGAGGTTTTTGATAGAGGATTCTGGAGTGACAAGTGTCATCTGAAGAGTTTAGATTTGAAATTGTTTCTTGATGAAAAGACTTTTTTAACACAGAAACATTCTTCCTTTTGTCAGGTTTTTCAATTTCATTTCAATGGACACTTGCATTTGGTAATTTACTGGTGTTTCATTGTCTTATTCCCTCCATAAATCCTGAGTGAAGTTACAGATCTGTGTGGTGCTAGCAGCAGCTGAGCTAGCAGGGATATATAATGCACAATAACAAAGGAAAAATGTCCTTAAATAACATGGGAACAAGTAACCAGTGGCTAATAGCTTTGGTAGCATCATATGGCTTAAGTTTTGCAGATGAAGTTCTAAAACCAAATGACTCAAAACAAAACAGATATTTAAATTTTAAAATACATGAAGAAAGAAGTGAGGAAGATGTTAGGTTTGCTGTTCCTGGAGAAGAGACTTGGGAGTAGCTTGTCATGGTTTTCCAGTACTTTAAAGGCAGATGCAAAGCTGATGGAGTCTTCGTGAAGACAAGGAGTGACGTGTACAAGTTGCACTAAGGAGGAGTTTTGTCTTGACACAAGAAATAAAATTTATGCGGTAAGTTCCATCCCCTGGAACAACCACTTCAGGGACGTGAATGAGTCCTCATTGCTGGAGGTTTCCAAGCTCCAGATAATTTCATTTGCCTTCCTTTTACCATGAGCTTGGACCAGATGACTTTCTGAGGTCACTGTCAATCTAGACTGTTTTATGGTATATAAGAGAAAAAAAAAATAGGAGTTAAGAAAGCTGATTCCCAAACTAAACTTTTTGGTTGTGTGCATGTGGAGGCAGTTTTCTCATAAAAAAAAAAAAAAAAGTTGGATATAAGCAAGACAGTTTCTTCATATGTTTGGGATAATCATCACATTTTGTATAATGAGTTTGAAAATTTGGATTTAGAGAGGAATTTCACTAACCAAAAATACTCCTCCCCCCCAAAAAACCCCCTTAATTTTATGAAAAAGTTCTATAAATATAAATATGACTATCAATATGAGAATAAGAAGAAAATTATCAGTATTCAACTTAAGTAAGAAAAAGAATGAAACACAGTTTAGTTTTTAACTGTGTTTTCCTTGTCTTTACTTCTAAACCAAAGGACAATAAGCAAAGTGGGGATTAATGTAAACCAGTGAATTTTATATTAATGTACATAACACATTATCAAAGAAATTTCAGTCAGAAAGTGGTGTGATCTTGTAAAATCATTTCTGTATATAAGTTACTCTAAAGCAGGCTAACATGTTTTCACTGAGAACATTTGATAACACCACATCTTATATGGGTGTTCCCACAGGACTCTGAAAGAAGCTAATAGAAAAAAATCAGTAAAAAGTAGTAACCCTGTCAGCACAATTGATGGGGCATCTACTTTTCTGATCAACACATGCATAGGGAGTTTTAGTGCAGAGGGAAAAAAAAACCACAACTAAACCAAATCAAACAAAAATCCCATTATTCTTAAAAAAAAAAAAAATGGAAAAAAAAAAAAAGTGTATTTTATGGCACATAAAAGTAGTAGGCACTCACCCAGGTCTCTGCTTTCACATATCTCAAATGTAATATTTTTCTCACAGTCTGCCTGCACTCTTATATGGTATTAACCCATGCCCCTGGTCTGTTTTCACCACTGGGTTTTCCCATCCAAATGAAACACATTGAGAGTCCATAAATTACAGAACAAAGGCTGGCATATGCTCTTTACACAAACTTTATTTCTGGGCCCAGTGAGGATAGCTACTAAAAAATCTAGCTATTAAATACTTTTATTCAAGACATGGTTATGCCATCCCAAAGTTTTCTCTGAAGGAAAAAGAAAAACCACTTAAAGGTTGTTTACTGACTGAAGAGTGTATGATAGTAAGTACAATCCTTAAAGCATGATTTTTCCTCTTAAGCTCTGTTGAGTTCTAGGTAATTTTCCTTCTCTGCTGTGTAAAACTGAATATGGTACAAGGATGCTACAAGTATGTACATCGATCCAAAATATGTGTATCCTCTCTGAGCTTGTTCTTAGTGCTAGGCCAAATATTTTAAATAATTGATTTTACATTTACATGTAAAGTCCTAGAACAAGAACATTCAGGTTTTGAAGTCAAACACTAAAGTTAGAAAGAAGCCATAACTAAAGTCTCCATTCATTTTTCTTGTGGTGTCATTTTTGTTTTTCATTGCTGTGGCCATTAATTACATAATAATTTACTGTAAACCTCTCTATGAAAGCTTAGCACTGCACAGGGGAGAGAGCATTTACTAAATGGGGAACTACTAAATGATTCTTCATTATGCTCCTCATTAAGTAGTGGTGCTGTATTTTTTTACACACCATCGAATTGCTGCACTTTATACAGAATTATTAATTTCCCTCATGGGGTTTCTTTGGTGTTTATCACCATGATCTGAAGCATTCACAGTGGTTTATAAAATTAACTAAACAATAGCATGTCAGGTTAAGCAACTGCTTTGCCTTTTGTCTTACAAACGTGAATTTAAGCGCAGAGAGTTTATGGTTCAATTAAAGCAGCTTTTATTTTATGTTATAATCTGAGGTGCCCAACATTTCCTTTTAAGGTGTCATTGCACCACTTCCCTATTCGAGTAGCCAGTAACTTGAGATACACAGCACAATATGCACTGCCTGGTACAGTGCACAAGGATTTGTGGCTGTGGGCATCAACTGTCAGGATTTATTTGTTGTGTGGCCTCAGAGGTGTTTGCTGGTCATCAGGGGAGGGTTCTCTACAAAGACTTCCAGCTTCATTTTACAGCTCTTCTCTTTTCCTCTCATGTGCCACTTTAGCCTCCAAGGTCCTTTCTTTCCACCATGGACTCTTCCTCTCTTTTTATTTCCTTCCACATTTATCACACTGCTCTAGAAACTCAACAGCTTCCACTTGTACAGCAGTAGCAAGGAGAACTGGTGAGACTGACTTCCTCCCTCTAACCTTGTAAGAAAGGTTTCTATTTATTGTATTTATCTGAAATTGAGTTTGCTACACATTACATATAGTGAAGAGTTTTACTACTTCCGTGCTGGGCAGCCTTCTTATTTTGGAAAAAATTTAATAAGTAAATGAGAAGGCATTTAAATGATTACTAGTAAATCTTGCACTGCTGAGGACTGACAGAGTTCTGTTCTGGCATTTCATGTTTCTTTTAGTTACATCAGTAAATTATTGGGGGGAAAAAAAAAGTATAGCATATTCCCAATGGCCCTTGTAATCTTCGTAATCATTGATTTTGTAATTGTTTATATTTATTTATATATACTTTATATAAATACTGCAGTTATTTGTATTCATTTATATATACTTTGTAGTTATTCTGTTTCTCATAAAATATATAAAACCTCATTGATTGATACTTGTTTCCTAAAACTGAAGATTTGGAATATATTTTGCTGTAACTGGTTTCAACTTTCATCCAACTTTATGAATGTACTGCTGAGCCAAACAAATCCGTGTCTGGGTTTCTTTTGGATGGCTGAATAAACTCAGATGAACACTTAGGTGCCACAACATAAGGAGAGACAGAGAGATAACTGTTATGAGTAAGCTGGTGATATTTTACCATCTTTCATCGCAGTTTTCTTTCCTTAAAAGCTCAATTTCATTGAAATAAGGAGTCTTAATGGGCAATGACTTAGAAATCTGCTTCTCTAACCACGATTACATCCAGAATGGCAGACCAGCATAATCGTTGCTGGTCGCTTTGTCTCACAGTGGTGTAATCCTACTGATGCTCAAGTTTCAGGAGCCCAGCCAGGTCTCCTTCACCCCTTCACCTCATTTTGGCTTCCCTGCTCTGTAGCCCATGGTGCATTCTGCCCAAATCTTTGTCCTCTCTCTCATAGCTTGCTTTCAAAACTTCTAGTACGCCTGCATCTTTTGTAACTAAAAGGCTTCTGTACACAATGTTCTCTTCTAATGATGCTCTTAAGTAGATTTTTCTTCCCTTTTTCATTTTCCCCACTCCCCAGGATGGTGGTTGTGCGATTGCCTCTTATTTACAGCTTGCGTGAACCAAATTCCAGCAGCAAGGACAAACCTCATTTTCCCGTTCCTCGCTGTACATTAGTGAGCCAGTAAATGTGCTTAATTGTGTTTTTTATCTGAGCTAATAAAGCTGTGCCAGGTTGTTAGACATGGAAGACTGCTTAAAGCCAACTTTGTCCCCTCTAAGGGTCTCTGCAGACCCTGTTGCCTGGATACACCGAGCCCAGGGTACCTCAGTGGGCACCAGCAGGGGCTGAACGTGTGCAGGGGAGCTCTCATGATCTGAAATTGCTCTCAGAAGTTGGTGACACTCTGAGTTCCCTTCATCGTCATGAGTTTACATCACCATTATTTCCTATGCCTTAGGATATAAGGAGAAAGACAGATTTACATTTACACTTTTTTTTTCCTTTTCTTCATTTTTTTTTTTGAAGTTCCTTTTCTTTCCTTTCTCCCTTATTCTTTTGTATCTGTATTGCACTTGTCACATTTCTAGCATTTTATGAATGCTCTTTCAGGACTGATTAATTAATTTCTTTTGTCTGTTAATGTATGCAGTGTATAAATTTAACATGCATCCTATTAAAATCCCTTAAACTGAAATTCTTTAACTGCATCTTTGAACTTTATTTGATATGCCAAATACATTTTTAAAAAATGCACGATTCTGAATGAATTCTTCCCGCTTGACCAAGTATGATTTCCTGCTGAAATTTGAATACTGTATACTGGAGCTATCCACAGATTCTTTTGACAGCTTGAGTATATTTCCAGATGGTGTGCAATCACCATTCCTTTTTAAATCTGTTTTTATAATGACAATAATTAAGAATTATTTTCTAGGACTGAGTAGTCAGTACACCAAAACTGAAAAGGTCAAGGAAGTAGTTGGCCACAAAGGGCTGAGCTAAAATTTATTTCAAGACCATGATATATAATAGGACCATGATTACACTCTGTTTTAAATGAAATGGTGTTTTGCTAACTGTTGAACAGTGGAAAAAAATATTTCACCTTTGTCTGTTTTCTGAGAAAGGAGTAGAGGTAATATTATTCTGTTTCAGTAGATTCTTGATCAGATCAAGCTCATTGCCTTAAAAACACTAATTTCAAAAATAAAACCTCTTTATATATATGCTGTAAAATAACTAAGATTAGTAGTCAGATCTTCAGAAAATTAAATCCATGACTACGGGCTCAATCCACTCATCCAAATGCAAGATGAGTGACCGAACTTTGTTTCTCTGGTGTTGTCTAAGTATTTATGCCAAACATCATATTTATCCAGAATCACAGTTATTAGCTATATAGCTGTAATTAGGCATTGTATTTAATTGCACACCATTATTTCCATGTAGTTACCTAATTAAGGTAGTTATCTTTTATGCATAAAACTAATGAGAAATTATTATACTGTGGGATGGTGGTCTGCTCTTGTCTGAAATCACTGCCATTGTTGGGTTCCAGCAGCAAGCCTTGTGCACAGCAGGCATATATTCCTGTTGAGGAAGAAACTTCACTGGTCTAAAACGTTTCACTTTAGTCCTAGGTAGTCCTGGAGTTGTGGCAGGAGGAGGAAAATTACTGAAAAAACATCTGGTTTTAATCCAGGAACTACTAATTTAACAGGTGGACCTCTGCCCTTGGGTATAGTGTATTTATTGCCAGTGATATTTGTAGTTATTGAGTTTGTCTCTTCTGATTTTCATAAAATTTATAAAATCCCATTGAAGGATATTGTGCTTCCTAGGTATGAAGGTTCAGCACGATCCACCTGGAATGTGGTTGGATGTACTGTAATATAACATGCTGTTTCTCTTCTCAGATTAGACAGACATACAGACAATACTGATTGTAATCTCCTGATCAAACCTTGGTTGCTGCTGCAGCGTTCAAATATCCCAATAAACCCAGGGAAAAGCCAGTAAAATTCAGTCACGCAAAACCAAACATGATCAATGTGTATCTCAGCTGAAGCAAGCACTTGGAATGAAAAAAATAATGGTTTTGGCACTTTTGGTTCTCCTAATTTAGCTCCGGTGTCAAAGAAATATCCTGGTAATTTGTAAATCCACTTTTAAAGGCTTAGTTAACAAATATATGTATTAGCAATATGGACAGACCATTTCCTGGAAAAGGCATTGAGTTGCCACAGGACTACTTTGCTAGTGTTGCAAAAGAAATATATCTGACAATTTTACTGGGAAATGGCTTATACATTGATCTGATATACGCACACGCTATTGATCTTTGAGACACCTTAATGGGATTAAACAGAAAATACATTTATTAGTTATAAGACTGAAAATTTTCACAGAGAGAGAAGGACCAGACTTTAAAAGTAAAAAGGTCTAAGTCTGGCTTGAGGGAAAATGTTAATTAAAAGTCTAGAGGGCAAGGAATGAGCATAAAAGCTTTGTGTGGCCAGGTTTTAGAGGAGTTTTATTTATTGTATCCTCTGCACAGTTAGAAAATTAGTAGGAGCCTTCATAGAGGGCAAAGTTAAAAAAGTGTTTGAGGCAGTAATGTTCACTAAGTGCACTCATAGTTTCTCTCACTAAATTAGAGTTGTATGCTTTGCCAATATATGTTCACAGTTATGGCAGTTTCTCCAGTAGGATCACAAATGGAATTGATGGGTTCCTCTTGCCTACAAAAATGTGTCTTCCAGGCTGAAACGTGGGAAAGTGTGAGAGAGGGAGGAAGAAAAAAACCAAATACCAAGGGATAGAAAGGGTATTGTCTTCAGCATGGCGTTTCTATAAACGTTTTGTCTACTGTTAATACTCAAGATTTGCCACAGTTTAAACAGCTATTAAGATGGTAAATCTTAATAATGTGAACAAGCTAAGAAAACTCATTTTGAACCAGTGGTTTTAGCATTTTATATATATATATATATAATATATATTATATAAATATATTATATATAAATATATTATATATATAAATATTATACATATATATATATATATAAAAATTTATTACGGAGTCGCTTTTCAGACATTTTTGTACTTTCTGAGTTAACCTGGTGAAAGTTATTTTGCTCACTTTCTGTTAAGTCCCAAACATTGAAATTACTTAAACAAGCATCATTTATTCTGCTGATGGCTTTGTATACAGAATAACATAATCTGTAAATTAAAGTATCACCCAGTCTCTTTTCCTTTTTTTCTGAATCAGTATAATATTCTACACTACATCTATAAATTCTTGTGTTTACAAAGTGTTTTGCTTTCCCAGAAGTTCCTGTGAGTTCAGGAGTGGTGACCTGAGCCTGGTGCATGAGTGAGTTGTACTGATAAAGCCCAAAATGTTCTTGAACTCTGAAGCACTTTGCAACCAGAACTATCATGAGGAGATTTCTCTCCTGACATTCACTGCCTTTTTTTAATCATCTTGAGCTTGGGCTCTTCAGATTAAGCATGTCTGGTGAATGGTTCTTCCTTTTCCCAGGAAGGAAAGCATTTATTTATTAGGGTTTTTTTGTATGTGAGCACATTTTCATTGTCATACTTGGAGTGTGTTGCAGTGCCTCCAATCCACCAGTGACATTTTCTCCCATTAGTAAGTAAATATTAATGATTGGATGGTTTTAATTAGGGCAAGTGGTGTTTATTTCTCTTTTTGGAGCTGCGAGTAGAAGGTATACATTGAAATTACATTAATTATGTACTGCTCATAGACATGGAGTGTTTTGTATAATCAATTAAGGCATGGGAAAAATTATGTCATTTATGATTATATCTGGGGTGGAAGATATGTGTAAATAATGAATGTTATAGGAATGTTGTCAGTGATTCGCTCTATTTCTAAATATTAACACTCTGAAGATTAATTTTCAAGTATTTACTACTCCTTTAAAGGGTGTAAGACAAAATGCTTCCAAAATAAGCTATCAAACATAAAAAACAAAACTGAAAAAAAATCTCTGCACTGAAATACTGAGAAATGTATACACTGGTGTGCAGTTCTTATCTGACAATCTATAGCATTTCATGGTATAAATAGCTTACTTAGAGTGCACAATAAAATAGCATTTCAATCCTTTATTAAGAACAAAATGCCTACTGTATCACCAAGTCTGCCAGATTGGTGTAAAAGCCCCCACAGTTCGGCAGATTTTCTGTTAAAATTGAACTGGCAAAATGGAGCCCTGAATAAATTAATCTGCCTAACCTTGTCTCTGCCTTAGCTGTGTGTATGATCTATGACTGCTGTGTTAAAAAAAAAAAAAAAATCACATTGTCATCTAAATAGTCAGGCTCTGATCCTGAAAAGACCTATGACTATGCTTAATTTTAGCAACATGAGGGGTCCCAATGGCCCTTTAGTTGCCTAATGAAGTGCTCAAAAATAAGCAGGCATGCGTAATAATCTTTGTTAGGAACTGGGCGTGGGGAAGTCGTAAAAAGGCAGCCGTGTCCAAGAGAGTTAAACATCTTTTCAAATTGCTATAACAGAAAGGGTAAATTTAGCAGAAAACAAATTACAGCCATGACTAGGGAATGGCTGCAGGCTTAATTAGCTGGTTTTTAAAGTGTACATATATATCAGAAAACAATTTCAATGTCATATTACAAAAGAAAATATGAATATAGGATGAAATTAGCCAGAGAATGAGCTCTTTTAGAGTGTTTTTAGGGTTTTAAATCAAGGAGGGACACGTTCCATAAATTTTAGTCATTTCTGCAAAGAAAATGTATAACAAAAATTGTTACAAACTACCTGGAAAATTTATACTGGATGCATGCTGAATTTAACAGTGATTTGTAAGTAAATCTGTTAATTATTCTGTGTAGAAATCATTCTAAAATGCAATGTTCATGAAACTCCAGCATGTGTATCAGTTCATCCTTTGTCCTGTATGATTTTCCTAATGGATTAATAGACCCTTTGCACTCCCAATGTGGATGAAGTTAAAATCTTGTGAATAGACTACAAAGGAAAGCATATAAACTTCTAATCAAGGTGATTTATTTGCAATTGCACCTAACTGTGGAAGATTTATATAAGCTGTGGAAAGGGTGAAAACAGTACCTTTATTGCTTTGAAAGTGGCTCTTTTGTGACCTACTCTGCCGTGTTTGTGTTTATACACAGAATTTAAGTGCCCCAGCTGTGGTGGTGGCAGCAGCCAGAATGTAACTCAGTGCCTGGGAGCTGTGGCACAGCCTGCCCTTCCCTCATTATGGATGGATATACTTCTCCATCCCTTGGCAAAGGATGGCCCTGCTGGATGCTGAAGCAAGTGGGCAAGATCTTCAAGTGTCCTGAAGATTTTCTTGCCTTGTATGTCTCTCTCTCTCTCTGTCCAAAACAACCCCAAACCAACAAAGCACGTCTTGTGATGCTGTAACTCTGCTGCAAAGGAAGGGGCAGGTGTAAACAGCACAGGTCCTGGTTTGTCTTGTGGGCACCTCTTAGCAGATGAACACTGTCCCAGCTGAGCAGGGACAAAACCAGGGACAAAACCAGGACAGGGTTATCTCCTGTGCAGTCTGGGAGGGCAGCATCCTGAGCCTGCTCAAGAATCAACCATCTGTCTGGAAATGCCACCTTCTGGGAGAGCCCTGTTCACAGATGTTTTTAACTTCTACCCAGCTAATTAAGTGGCCAAACCCAAACTGTCTCAATTGGATTATTTTTAGCACTTAAATACCGCAATGATACAGCTATGCCACGGACAATCATTAGAATTAATCTGAGATGTAAAGTAATTTTTAGAAAAAAAATCAACTTCTGTTAGATGTAGAAGAGAGGATATTAGAGCAATATGAATTAAAGGAAAATAGTATTTTAAATATAAATTCATGTAGTATAGGCTGAAAAACATCCAGACCCCTAGATTGTGTTGATTTGTGTGTAGCATGCAATAATTATAGGGAAAAGGTGGGTCAGAGAGGGGGAGAGAGAGGGAGAGGTTCAAGGTATCCACAGGGTGTATATGAGCAGTTTTTTTCCTTTCCCACTGTTTGCCACAGTGGGAATGTTTGTCCAGATGTGTTAACCAGGATGCACTAACCGACCCTCTGCTCTACCAGGCCTGGAATTAGTGCCTTCCTGTCACAAATGCCTCCCTTCTGTACTTATCTCAAGCTCCCAGTGTGGTGGCTTGGCTTATGACAAGTTCCTTCTGTGGCTCTGGCAGTGTTTGAGGCAGGCAACTTTGCTTTTCTATCTATTTTTATACCTTAACTTGAATTTTCCCTAAGTATTGTCCAAGTTTTGAGTTTCTTAAGACCTTCTCCCATGAAAAAGGGTAGAACAATGGAACCATAGTTCTATAGTAAATTTAAGAGATGCCTTCTATTCAGAGCCAAACCCAACTCATGGTTATTTAAAGCAGCATCAATACACAGTGCTTCATTTACTGTTCTGATTCAAAATTGTTTTCAGTGCTGAGTCTGCCTGATGAATGGAGGCAGGCAACTCTTTCTACACCCATAATCTTCTTACAGTAAAATATAAACCAAATGCAGCCTATATACACTTAATATTTCAGTTCATCTAGCAGTAAAACAATAAATAATTTAATTTCTGCATCCATTTACCTATTCCAGTTTTCTTTAAGTTTTTTTTTTCTCTTGTTCTTGTCTCCTACTTTGTAATTATCTATTCTGTGCAGATGCTCTGCAAGTCATGAACACGCTTGCCATCTGCATAGGCCTTCATTTCCAAGAGCAAACTACTCCCAAGACTAGTTCTGATCAATTGATGGATTGATAATTGGTTTGCTGATCTGTGCCTTCCAAAACGTGTGTTGCCAGGGTTCTTTTTGCAGTAGCTGTTTTCTCTAATAAAGGGAAAGGTTATAGCATAGACCATACACAAATATTGCTCTATTTTTCTGTAGCATTCTTGCTCCTCCTGCAGCTGTTCACCTTCCTGCTTGAACTTTAAAACAGCCTTAATAGTACCAATAAATCAGCCTTCATCACTTTGGAGTCACTGACTTAGGAAAAGGGGTGATAGTGACTTATTTGGGTGACTTCTCTTATCACAAATGTCAGGTGATAGCACTAAAAAGGTGACACTGGAGATTTATAGGAATTTAGCTAATATTGTGTAATTATACCTGTAAGGTGGGAGTGGCTACAAAGCTTTGGTGGGCTCCATCCTCATCTCTTCTGACTCCAAACACAGCAGTATCCTAGCCTGGAGTGTTCACCACAATGCAAGAAGTGTTGTTATTAATTCAAAGTTCACAGAACTTGATAACAGGAGCCCCCTGATCAGAGTAGACTGTGGTAGCTAATTCTGAAAAGGAAAATGCTGCAAAGGGAGAAACATGACCCTTTCTTTTGCTAACTGCAAAACAATAGAGGGAAATTGTGCTGTAATTTCTCAACACTGTTTTACTGGGGTGGGGAGAATATACACACAGAAACACATGAGTATTTTTAGTGAGATTAAAGAAAAAAAATTGCCTGCATACATATGAATCATTTGATTAAGATTCTCTCTAAACACAGAATAAAAATGTTTCTAGCACGAAGAAATTGCAAATTACTTTTGCATATGGAATTTTTCAGACAGCCTCTGATTAATTCTGTTGGCACCTGGTCTTTTGTATGTTTTTGTGCCCTTTGCATGTTTTTGTTTGTTTACCTTAACACTTTTTAATTATTTTTTCCTTAGCATTTCATGTATTTGTATCACATTTATAATGTCTAATGACTAAAGCTAGGGAGCCAAACTGCTGTGGATTTCTCAGTGAGCTCTACAAATAATTTACTTGGAAATATTTTTTTGGTGTTAGAGTGATTTCTTTTGTTGTCCTCATGAAAACTTGTATGAACTTCAGATATTAGTGAAGTTTTAGTGTAATGTTTGTATCTTGAGTAATTATTACAGAAGGCTGCTTTTTGTTGGTTTTGGGGTTTTTTTTTCTTCCTCTTTTTTGCTACAGTCAGCAGACATTTTAAATTTTCGTATAGGATGTTATCTCCTTGGCCTGATTAGTGTGAAATTTGGCTGCATTAATGAGCAAAATGAAAAAAGAACATGAAGTGAGTTTTATTACTTATATTGAAGTTATAATCCTTTCCTACTGTAGATGTTCTGATGCTCTTTCACTTGAAAGAAATCAATAACCATTGGAATGTGAATTTATCAGAGGCAAATTCCATTTAATGACAATCTTATTTTGAGTTAATGTTTTTGTTTTCAATAAAAAGCAAGTTGACATAGACTTGACTTCAGCATAAGTGAAGTCAATTGACATGACTTCAATAAAAATTTGTTAGACATAGACTTGATATATATGCTTTGAATGACAATCTAGGTTTCTGTGTGTCCACCAAAAATTAGGACACTGGTCTGGAATATAGGAAGTAAAGACCTGAGTTGTGCTGAACTGATCCAAAATAGTGGGGTGGATACGGATTCCTCTGAATTATTCCTAGAAACTGGGTCTGAATCTCTTGCAGGCCAAGCCAGTCCTTTAACCCATAGGTTGGACAAGTCTGTCTTTTCTTCTGATTCTCAGACCTTGTAATAAAGCACATTGGTCTTAGCAAATGCCAAAAGTTGGAATATTTTGAACCAGGTAGAATGACTGGTTTCAAAATAACATAAGAAGATGTTTTCATAGGTTTCACGGTTCTTAAATGACCTTTATTTGAGGACACCTCCTGAGCTTACACCAACCAGTTGAGCTGATTAAGAGCCTCTGAGGGAAACACACAACTTTACCAAAACTGGCTCATGTGCAGGTCAACCTGCAATTTCTGTCCCAAAGAACAGGCATAGGGACTAGCAGTGTGGTTTTCTTTGATAGATGCCCAAGTCAGAGTGCAGATTTGTTGGCTGTTAGGCTGAGATTCTATGTCACAGGCTTTATAAAATTTTATACAGCCTCCTTCGTTCTTACGGTTACCTGACGGATGATGAACAAATGGAATGTCTATGATGGACAGGGCTGGAATTCATGTGGTATCTGCTGCACAAAAACCTGGCAGCCCTTGTGAAATAGCTGCTAGTGTTGGTGTTAACTGAAGTACCCACTGATGAGTGAGGTGGCTTTAATTTGAGGGATAAGCTGAGGAGTACATTGATTGGCGAGGAGCTGTGTAAGGCCAATTAGTAAAAAGAAATTTTTCATTTCAGAAAAGTAATGAAGGAGAAATTTTACTGTCCTGTCTTTTAATGAATGAAATGGTCTTAGAGAAATGCCTCTGTTTTAATTTCCTTGATATCTGTGCATATCAGACTGTGTTTGTTCAAAAGCCCCACATCCCATATTAGTAATTAATATTTATGCACATGTGCACCATTCACTGCAGGAAGCAGTGCAATTCAGCAACTTCCATTTAATTAAATACTGAAGTCCTTCCTCGAAGTGCTGTGAATAATTTTGTGCTTGGTGTTGCACCAGTATGGACTGTACATTTAGCAGTGCTTCTGATCTGTATTCAGCTGCTATTATTTAGGAGCTTTTGTTCACAAAAGATGGATGTCAAGGGACAAAACCTCAGAGACAAAGATCACAGAGATGTTCAGAAAGGGACAGCTTCTGGTAGTCAGTCAGTGGGTACCAGGGAGAAGACAGCTCATTTTCCATTGGATTGGCATCAGAAACTCAGTATTTGCTTTGCATCCAGGTGCTGGTGGGTCCCAAAGCAGCATGGTAGCCAGCATAATTAACCTGTGGATAACAAGGGAGGGGGAGCAGTGCAGAACACAGAATAACTATTAATTCTGCTGCAATATGCAGCAGTTCTAATGTGCATCTAAGCTCTTCATTTGTGGGAAGGAGAGAAGTCAGTGGTTCAGTTGTGTTAAAAATTAGTCATGAACAAGTTTTAAAGGGAAAAAAAATCTATTTATCAGTGTTACCAGCAACATAAGCAACTACAAAATGAAAATAGTCATAAGGGAGAGTCAAGTCTTTCTTAATATAGCAAAAGCAACTCTTTTTCCTATGAATTTGTGTGTGAATATTTTCCAGCCTGAGAATTGTTCAGTGAAAAAAATCTGCAGGCAATTTTCAAATATCGAAGACAGCAGAATTTTAAGACCTTTTCCTAGCTGAAGGCCTCGAGCAGATGTTGTCCATTCCATAACATATCCATTTCCTGTCCTCCTTCATCCTCTTCCCTAGTTATAGCAGTACCAGATTAATCAATTAGGACTAAACCCCCAAAATGCACATTCAGTAATAAATTTCAGATTATTCACTCAGCTTTAATAAAAAGTCAACCTTCTTATGTCAGATTCTGCTTATAGATAAATGGCTCTCAGTGTGAATAAGCAACGTATGACTGTGAACCAATGGTCAGCAAATTCAAATGCTAGGGAGATGACCCTTTTGTAATGATTCCACCTACAGTGAAAAACAAATTGATTTATGAAGAGGAATAAATTGGCTTAACAGTAGACATGACACGAACAGCAAACTGGCATTATTTTTATTATTGGTTTGAAACTACTGATGCAATTAAATAGCACTTACTTTCCCATCCCCTGCCAGAAACACTGTGTAAGAAATAGAAATAAATATAATCATAGTTTGGCAGATGAGCTGAAAGTTCTTTCTTCATTATGCTCTCGGCATTATTTGGATCACAATGCATGTTTGCCATTTAACCACAGTTAAATTTCATATACCTGCTGATTAATGCTAGATACTGAAACACACATGCACACATCACTTGTCCACATCACGTAATTTATCTAAAATGTAAAATGAGCTTTAATTTTAGAAAGATCTTATTGTATGAAATCTATGTAACGTTGTCCACCTAACAGAAACTTGTGACTTATTTTTCTCTTGGAGGAGAATCTGCTTTGTACCATTTATCAGTTCCAAGAAAAAGATAAACCAAATTGGAATAATTTTTTCCCACAGAGACATCTAGAGTACTCAAAATAGCAGGAGCAGTTGGCTAATAAAGCAAACTGGAGTTCAACTATTGCTGTAGTGTATCCCAGGGTTTTAATTTCATTGAAGACAATTTTATTTTAAGAGAACATGTTATATGGCAAGCAGTGTCCTCATTACCCATGTGATTTTAATATGACAGAATACTCTGAGTTAAAACTACCCAACACTTATATAGTCAGCCAGCTCCTAGCTAAATTGATCCTTAAAGGAAAGCTGTCATGGTGGGTATCAGAAATTGAGTCATTTAAACTTTAAGTAACTACAGAAAAGGAGAATCACTATTACTTCACTCTTAACAATTGCAGGTTGGCTTATTTAAGCTGCTTTTTTATTTGTGAGTTAAACATACTAACCTAAACTTTTCTTTAACCTCTTCTTTTCTCAATTACTTCAGTGTATTCTTCATGGTTGGGAATCACTTTCTCCTCTGGTACATAAACACACATAAAATTTGATCTTCAATTTACATAGTTGAAATAAAAATTACCTTGACTTCTCTCTTTCATACGAAAATGATTTATCCCTTTATAGGATCTACCACATCTAGAAGGGAGAAGTGGATCTCTGTATAGTGGTGCCTCTGCCCTAACTTGCTTTTAATATAAAGTTGTGTAGAAGAACAAGGAGTTGCTGAACTGATGCCCAGGGATTTACTGCAGGTAAGCCTGTGCAGGATGGAATTTCACTCTCCTGGATTCATTCATTCATTCCTGGGTTACAGCACAGAGATATTCACCTGCAGCAAGGCAGGGCAGGAGGCAGAGGGGGGATTGCCTGGGAACCAGAGGGTAGGGATGTGTGTGCAATTTTGGGATCCTCAGGGCACAAAAAAAGAAAGTTTAAAGTATTTACTGACCTTTCAAGGGAAGCTCTTTCCCTGAATGTGTCTTAATTTCTCAAATCTATGCAATATATCTTGCTCAGAATATAGAAAATGTCTCCAGACTTCCAATGTGTGTCATATGATATGATTTCTTCTTAATTGAACAGTGAAGATATATGCTCATATTTTTGGCTGCATAGCTCTATATATTCACCTCTAACCTTTATCAAAGAGTTCTTTAAACTTCACACCATTTGAAGTACCTTGAGGCTGTTATTGAAATATTCTTATTTACATGTTGTGCTCACAAGTGCACTCTTGCTTTTAATGTGATCACAGGTTATCAAACCAGGGTGCCAGTGTATGCTTTTTTTTTTTTTTTTTCCCCTTCTGTTTCAGTTCTTTACCTGTCTGTGGGTTACTTCTGTACCTTTTACTTAAGGAAAAAAAAAGAAAAAAAAAAGAAAAAAAAAAGAAAAAAAAAAGGAGAAAGAACAAAAAAAAAAAAAAAAAGGAAAATAATTCCAGAACAGAGATAAATTTTGTCTTCATTTAATCACTGGTTTAACATTTTCTACATTTTGTTAGATTAGCCAGGTTAATGTACAAGACTAGTCGTATCAACCTTCATCTGGGAAAATGAGCAAATCTGAACATCTTTAGAAAACATTTACTACCAGGATGTTCAGGGTCTTGAGCATTTTGTTAAGGTTCTTATAAGCCTGTCCTAACAGAGTGAAAGGAGCAGAGTCTACAGCTATGAGAGATGCAAATTGAAGAAGATAAAATATTCTTCAGCTAAAGAACAATATCTGCAACTAGGCAGGAGATTAAATTAGGAACTAGCTTTCAAACAACCCAAAAAACATTATATACATCAGCATTTATCTTAAAGACTATGCAAGCAAGAAATCTTAACTGAATTTATGTTTTATTTCATTACTCTAATAAATGTTTGAATGCAATAGTCATGCGAAGATACAGCTCTGATTACTGAGGATTTTCCTTCTAGTCAAATGCTTGTTCACTTACAGCACATTTTCAAGACTGTAATTTTTTGAAAAGAATTTTTCCTTTTCTTAGTCTTCATTCTATAGGTGTAAAGACTTTAAGATATCTATTGCTCTTCAGAGAAGATTTCTTTAGGAAAATTAAAACAGTAAAGCATCTTCCTTGAAAATTTTACATATCCGATAGGGAAATTTAATGCAATCTTTAAATTCTTATAGACATGTTAGCCTTTTGCACAGTGCTGTTAGTAAAAAGCTTTTATCAATATTTGGGATTTTTTAAGATACTTCCATTGACCTATTCTATTCATCTTTGTAATAGATGCAGAAGGAGATTACTTGTAGCTGCCATCTCATGAGACTTGTCTAGCTGCTTACTGACTGTGATTTGCTATATTTTGTGTTTTAAAACAGATGGGAATGAAAAATAAATGAACACCTCTGTCATGAAGTTCTTTTGATTTGTTATCATGGTTGTTCTGGATGCCAAATCCAATAAGAATCCAGGCTTGGTCGAGACCAATATCTAGCATATTGTGGATGCAGCTCCATGACATGTAATAATGAGTACAGTGGTTATGGTTAATATTTTATATCAAGAGACTGTGGTTGTCTCATGCCTGGTATCCTTGCTACTGCAACCCTGCACTGGGAGATGGAGGAGAGAGCAGCAGACTGCTTCATTCATATTCATGTTGGAAATTCATAGAGGTTATGCTTTTTATTCCTTTCCAAGTGGTTATGCTTTTATTAAAAAGAAGAAGACACTCTAAGGGATCTGGAGATCAAAATAATCTAATTTAGCAACTGCAGGAGCCAGCAGTAGGTTTTATGATATGTCCTTTCTTCAGCTAAATGGTTTGTGTCAGGCAGGTCATTTTCATTTTGCACATCTCGAAGACAGTGCATGAATACCTCATTGAAATTTGAGGACAAGAATTTCATTAAGCAATTAAAAAAATTGAATTATCATGCTGATTTGGGTAACATGCCAGTCTGTGGCCCTTTGAACTAACACAGATTACTTTCAGGCTCTGACACTGTTTTGCTTTGAGCTAATTTGAGTGTTTAGTACACTCAATAGAAGCCAACAACAGAAGCTTGGAAAGGCTCATAAGACTTCAAATGTGTAAGATCCGTCCAGAGAAGGTGGAGGAGGGTGTTCTTGAACACTGATGAGATTTCTTGTATCCCTCCTCCCTCCAAGGCCTCATTCCCCCAGGTGACTCTCCTAAGAATATAATTTAAGAGGACAAACTCTACTCCCCTGCGGTGCAAAGCTATAAACTTGCTTTTTTCCCACCCTCTTAGGCTTGATCTCTTGGCTCAACCATTTGTCACCTCACACAAGAGGAGAAAGGCATAAATGCAAGAGCTGAGTGCTCTGTGCAAGTCCAGCTTAAATAGCCATGGTGGTGAGCAACCACTATTGAGCAACCCATCATTCAGAAAAAAAAAAAAAAAAAAAACAAAAACCAAAAGCAAAGTGGATGTGTTATAATGTAGCTGGAAGTGTGACTAATTACATGTAGGTGTAATTCAGCTAGATGAAGCTTTAAAGGAGTTTAAAACATTTTCCAGTAGCCAATGCACTCCAGGCTCTATTTTTCATCTTCTCCTTTTGAAGACTGTACTTTAATCCTCCTCTTTGCATTTTTTCTTTTGTTTTGCTGCTCTGAGAAAGTGCCACAGTCAGCCAGGACTGTTGATAGAGGGGAAGAGTGAAATGTTTCTCCCTTCAGCTCTGCACCCCTGAGCTAAAAGCACCACTGAGCTTGGAGT
The DNA here is from genome assembly GCA_013398615.1 of Brachypodius melanocephalos. NCBI lineage: Eukaryota > Metazoa > Chordata > Aves > Passeriformes > Pycnonotidae > Brachypodius > Brachypodius melanocephalos. Next base: position 771,115 of record VZSR01000055.1, on the reverse strand, counting down.
GAATGTCTCCCAGGCTTCATTGGAAGGGTTGTGCTTGAGCCTCTCCTAGGATAACACTTTACACCTTAAATCCTCTGTGGCACGCCTTGAACACCTGAAAGAACAGAAGAGGCGAATTACAGGCCCGCAGTTATACTTTTATTATTTTGTGGGGACAAATCCTACCTAAGATACTCAGAGCAGCCCTACCTTAGGTTTGTCTCCACTTGCTGCTATCTCAACTCTGACTGTTTTTTATTCAGTCCAAAGTACATGGCTTTGAGATAGAGTAATCATCTAAAGAAAGAGTTAGTAAAATGTCACACAGTAGATAAAAAGTTGAAGGAAATTAAAAAGCCACAAAGTCACTCACTAAGTGTTTATCATCACCTCCACTGATGTATAATCTGTCCACACATCTGTGTGGATGAATAAACAGTCCAATGCTTGAATTATTACCCTTAAACTACCACAAAGGAAACCTCAAAAAAAATCACACGGATACTGATCTGGATAATAGTAAATACAAAATGAAATTACGGATTCCAAATACAAAATTGAATGAAATAATTAGGTGATGGATCCTAAAGATCCAGTGAACATATAATTTATGAAAGAGATACCCTGTAAGCATGAAATAAATTTGCAATTTTTGTTAGGTTGAAAGCTGACACAAGCAACACTGCAACCAAAAAGCATATGTAAATGTCTGATAATTTTAAGTACTGTGATAGTCACAATAAGATTTTTAATTAATTAAAAAGTTTACAGGTAGAAGTCACAAAGATTTTGAGTATTCAAGTGGGATATTGGAGAAGGTCAAGGGTGCACCAACGAGACCTTCTATGGACAGATTCTCAATAAGCTGAAATTTTAATCACAATAGGAAAAATTAACTGAAAATAAGTCTTTTCTTGCAGGTTTCTTACTTATCAGTATGAACTACTTTTTTTCCATTTTAGTAGTAATGATAATTTAAAAAGAAAAAAAAATTCTTAATTAAACTCTTCTAAGAAAAATTAAAGATGAAAGATTAAAATCTTTCTTATCCTCTTCCCCTCTATTTTAGAGATTCTAAAATAATATTTTTTGTTTTATTTTGTTATCTTTGGTTTCAGAAAGGTTTTTTAAATGTTATTTCTCACATACAGTTTTTCTGTGAGTTGCACTGAAGACATTGCATCTAATACAAATCTTGTTAAAACCAGTGGAAGATATTGGAGTTAGGACCTAAGTAAAACTCAGGGAAACTCAATCTTGCCAAATCCAAATTATAGTACCTTGCACAGCATTTTGTCTGAGAGTATCACTGAAGAGAGAAGACTTTAAAGTAATTCATTTGGAGTTTATAAGAAGTTAAGGAAACAGTAACCCTTTAATAAACAGGTTGAACTTTAAATCCTAGTTATGCAGTTCAGTACATCAAACGGCATCTTATTAAAAAAGAACATAAAGTTCTCCATAAAATAGTTCATTTCCATAATGCACTTATAACAAATCTTAATCCCCACTTTTCCTACATTCTTGATAAAAGAAATTATATCAGCAGTGCCAAAGGCACTTGTCCTGAGTTGTAGTATAGGATTTGCACAAAGTAATATAGATCACCATCCTCATGAACTATTGAATCCAATATTGGAGCAGTGTGTTCCCAGGCCCCCTCCCTGTGGGCTACCCTCTGTCAATGGCTCATCCAATGCCTTGCTGCACGACTCATAGATAACTCCCTCTGGGAGCTCTCTCTCTTTTATGAGCCATCCAGGACTCATCTTCCCATTATGAGATGCTCTGTCCAGCCAAGCATTTTCACCTGGATATAATCTGGGATTTGGGACAGTACAGGTAGCCTTTGCCCACTGAATTCTCAGAGGACCAGAGCTACCAGATCTTTCTATAGGATCACCGCTTCAGGAAGATCACCTCATCTGGACTGCTTCCATCACCCTGCTCAGGTTGTATTCTGACTCTGGTAGTGGTCTTTTGTATTATTGTTTTTATTTTATTTTACTTTTTTTTTCCTTCCCTTTCTTCTTATTAACTTGTATTTCTGACTTGGAGCCTCTCACTTGTTTTGCTTTCAAACCTCTACAGCACTGTTTTTGTTTAGTTTTCCTGGTAATGATAGCATATTTAATTGGAAACCAAACCCATTAATGATGTTTTCTGAAATAATAAATTGAATTAATTTTGCAATACAGATTTTTCATAGGGAGTACTGGCCATCCAATTTTTACCCTTTGTATTTATGTAAGCTGGCAATGAAGTTGAAATAATTTCTGAAGACATATTGACCAGGTTATTATAAATGTTTCATTTTAAATTTCTAAACAGCTACAAGTTTAATATACTTTCTTTTCAAACCTCATGATTGAAATTATCAAAGCCTATTCCTATTTAGAAGTGCTTTTTACAATGAAAACACAATTTCAGTAATTTATTTATTTTAAAGTATTGCTATACTTTATCTGCCATAACTTTAATGATATTACACTGCTTTGTCACAGTAGAGGTTTTTGTTGTTCAAAGTGTACTTTCTTCTGAAATGCAGCCCAGAGAAATTACTCTCTTAGGGGTTTTATTTCTTCATCTTGAGAAATATAAATTTAGATTCTATTACTAATTGCTTCCCTGTAATCAAGGAGTTGACATCTGAGAATTTTATAATCCTCAGGCTACATTAAACAGAAGGATAGTTCTAAAGCAGAAGGGTTGTAAGAGTTGTTGTAAGAGTAAGTTAATATAAACCATTACACAACTCTGCCTTGAAAGGGAATTCTGAGGTGTTATTAGGCTTTTTCTCAGTTTTCTTAAATATTATGTCATTTAGAACTTTTTTAACTGAGAGTCTTTCCAATTAACCTCAGGAGTGTTGGCAAATTTTACTGAGTTGAATTTGGAATTATACAAAACTTAAGAGTTGCTCCCTTGAGCAAGTTATTTCACATTTTAGGAATTTAGTATGCCTACACAAAGCTTTCTGCTAAAAAAGTTCATCTGTTGAAGGCAATCATGGGACTCAGAGTCAAGAGAAATAACAGAGGCAAAATAAAAGAATAGCAGTTACTCTAACTCTGGTTAAGATGATCAGTAAGAACAACAGACATGACCAGAATTAGGGCAAAAATAGTTATTTCTACAACCCAAATCTGCCAGGTGTGGATGTAGATGAATTTGCTCAGGGGTGTTCTCCTACATAGAATAAGAAGCCATGAAAAAATGCCAGGAGGCCTCTGCGGGTAAACAAGCTGCTTCTGGCCAAACTGAAAGACAAAAAGTAATAATAGAGAGGGTGGAAGTAAGGATAGGTAATGTGGGAGGAATACAGAAACCTTGTCCAAACATCCATGGAGGAAGTTAGGGAAACTAAAACCCAAATGGAAATAAAACCAGCTGGGGACATTCAGGATGATGAGAAAGGCTTCTACAAGCAGAGAGGTGATGAAAAGAAGAAGAGGGAAAATGTGGGTACATTAACAAGAGCAGGGATCTGGTTACACAGGATATGGAGAAGGCAGAAGCACTGAGTGCCTGCTTTGTCTTAGTCTTTGCTGCCAACTCTGCTCTTTGGGAATCCCAGGACCCGAGAGGAAACCTTCTCAAGAGCGATGCTTGCTTGACTTACTTGTTAAACTTCTAAATGAAGTGACAAATTTGGAAGATGACCTCCAGAGTCAGCCATTCTGTGAAGCTCTCGCAAACCTTTGCCAAATCTGTAACCATAGATTGAGCATTATTTTTAGTGTAGAATTCTGTCTGAGGAAACTTGCTCGTAATCAAAGCAACGCCCCACAAATAGAATTTAGGGAGAAACAAAGACAGCTCCTTTTGGTAGGAAATTCCCTAGAAAAGGGCTTGCCAGACTTGACATTGCTTTTTGTAAGAACGACTAGGTGTGCTTATAGAAGTGTGTGATGAAAGCTGAAGAAGGAATTGTTTCCCTTTAAGTTAAGGTAAGGATTAACGTTTTGAGGGGAACTGGAATGAAAATGACTGAAGATGCTCAAGTCCTAAGACTGAAGAACTTGGTCAAATCATAGCAAAGAACTCGACGTAACAGAGAGAAACTGATTTTACCGATTCCTATAAATAAAAGATATTGAATCTGAGTTATTTTTGTTGAAGCTTGCATCATCAAGATTTGAATTTGCCCAGATATGAATATAGTTAATGTTTATGGAGGAATTTGAAATTTAGGGGTGTTTTTTTTGTTTGTTGTAGAGGCTTGAATTTTGATGATGCATTAGCAGGTAGGACAGAAAATGTTGATATTTACATCAGAAACTACCAATTTGTCTATAAATAAGTGTTGAATGAAAAAGAGTACTTCCTTGCTACAACCTGTTCACTGTTACATTACAAAATGGAACAAAGTGGGCTGTACATAGCTAAAGTGGGACCTTGAAAACTTAATAAGATCAGCCTTCTATTCATCTTAAAGCTTTGACAAAAAAAGAATGTGTTAAAGAACATATTTCATTTAATAACTTGAAATACATGGGGATATACAAGCATGCTTCTCTAGGATCACAAAATGTCCCCAAAGTATAAAACAGGTGGTTTATGTCTAATGTAAAATTGCACTTCTTGTGAAAGCTGGAGATGAAATGTTAAAGAGAGATTGTCAACAACTGTATATTCTTTCATGTTTCTTTCTTACCTATTTATTGGAAATTAAGGTAGTCAAAATTAGAGGAAACTAATTCTGCATGTGACTGTCTCAATTCTTTTATATGTATAAAAGAAGCCATCATATAACATTTTCTTTAGCTTTACCCTCAGTTTCCTTATTTCATTGTATGGTATCAAGCATGTGATTATTGCATAATGCTTCTAGTTCTGAAAATGAAAAAGGATCTTATGTACTCATAATCCACAAGAAATAGAAATTCATAGGTTTCCTTATCCTCTTGGAAAACAGCATAAAAGGTCTGTCACAAGTCAGTTCTAGTTAACAAATATTTTTTCCTTCTCTTTTCAGATTGAATGTAGGTTAATCTCTTGTTATTTATCTATACTGAAGGTATCACATGAAATTGCTGGAACTACTGTCATAGTGAATATTGACAAGCTGAAATAGTGTAATGATAGAAAAGATAACCTCAAAAGGAGATATTTTTCCTCCTAAAAGCTACAGGCAGTTCATTGCTGCTGGTAGTCTATGCCTTACCCAGAATATATTTAGCTGGATTCTTCTCTTGCAAGGAGAGCTGCCTTTTACATTTGTAATTAGAAATTCCCTAATTTTGTCAAATATTTTCCTTAGCAAAGGTAGCATTAAAAAAAAAAAAAAATGGAAAAGGTCAAAAAATATATATTGTCAGCATCAAATCAGATTTCTGAACCAGAGATAATTAGAAGTGATATTGATGTGTCACATATAAGACCATCAAGGATTTCCTGTTTAAAATACCATCTTTGCCAATCTTCAAAACCCTTTGGGGCTGATGCATGTCATATTTCTTTATAACAAGTTTTCCAAAACTTTCTTCCAAGTTTTATGAAACTTTTTCATCAGAAAAGGCTCAGCTATACTTTGCTATGAGAGGAAACCAACACATTATTTTTGACGTGGTAGAATTTCTTGAGGTTGTTGAAACATTTTGATATAAACTTAATCAAGTTCTCAAAAATTCATAAAAGCTAAAATTAAAACTGCCACATGGCTTCAGCTGAGTACTTCTGAACAAACCACTTGGGGTGTAATTTTCAGTGACATGATTACAGATGATGGGGTTTTCCCAGAGAGCCCTTTATGCACTTTATGCCCTGGGGGTTCATTTGGTCAGTGTGACAGGGTGGTGGTTGTTCATTCATTTGATGAACTTGGAGGAGCACACAGAGTAAAACAATGTTTTCTACAAGGGACTGAAAAGCTGAGACCAAAGAAAGAAGAGCTCCAATGCTCACTATTACACAGTGTTAGTGTGTGCATGTGGAACCCAGGACCTCACAGGCAAAAATTAAAGATTTTATTCCTTCTTTAAGTTGTAATTCAAAGTGATCACTTTGATTTGTTTGGATTTTACTGATAACAAAAGAAAAGCCTGAATGACAACTGAGTGAGTAACAAGAGCAGCAACATTTGCACAATAGACGATAACAGTGTTATTTGTATAATGTATGGTGAAAATTTGTCCTTTCTGAAAAAACAAAGTGCAGTGGTAACGGGGTCAGGAGAAGTAAGCAGGACGGGTTAAAAATTCAAGTTATATGGTTTTCTCTTGACCTGTGGGATTCTGGTCATTTTAGGCAGATGAGATAGCAGGAAAAAAATTGCACAGAAATGCCTGTGGGGCAGCGACAAAAGTACTGGGTAAAGGGGAGCTGGCAGAGCATTCACCGTATGCCAACATTTGTTCCTTTTAAAAGGTGATAACACAACACTTACCCACTAACTGTGAGTATTCAACTCATGTTCTTTGTGGGACTGCAGTGGAACTTGACAATGCACAAGCAAGTCCTTGAACCTTCATTAAAATTTCATTTGGACAGCAGGGCCCCCTGTGTCAAAAATGAGGTGGCAGAAAATGGCTAAATAATTGCAGCTGGGGGAAGGAATGCGATGCAGACACGTCTTTAATGAAGAGAACAGGATGCAGTCATGCTCAAAAGGCATTTACAAACACACAAAAAGCTAACAAGAGAAGTGGCAGCCACAACGTGCTTCAGAACACAAGATGCCAGGTGTGTATCTTGGTAAATACTGTTAGAGAGATCAGAAACATCCGTGCATGCAAATTAAAGCCCTTCTACCCACATTCCTTTATGTAGTGTGGTGTTTGCTCAATTTGACCGGTGAAGTGGTGGGTGAGCAAAGGATAGAGGCACAGTTTGAAAATAGCTTCTTTTCCATCAAGACTAAATTACATATATATTGCTAAACTTAAAGAGAACTGTGGAGCTTTTATTTACTTTCTCTGGTTTTTCTTTAGAGAGCACTTGGGTGCCTGTTTTCCAGCTTTGCTTCACTGAGCACATTTAGAGGTCTGTGAGCTGCTTCTGTCACTGATGAAGGATGTGTTGATCTTTGGATAGTAGTTCCTCCTGCCAGACTATAACACAGTCCAGTTCACTCAAGGAGTCTGTAGAGACAGATCTAGTAAGCTCAGAGAAGAAAAATACTTCTAGTACCCAGAAAGTATTTCAGTGTTGGTGGATTAGTTTTCCATTCAGTGTCTGTGTTTCCCCTCTCTAGCTTCTTTTTATGTGTGCTGGTTTCAGCTGGGGTAGAGCTAGATTTCTTCACAGTGGCTGGTATGGGGCTGTGTTTTGGGTTTGGGCTGAGCACAGGGTTGATAATAGAGAGATGGGTTTTGTTATTGCTGAGCAGGGCTTGCACAGAGCCAAGCCCTTCTCTGTTTTTTGTACTGCCATGCTGGGAGGGAGACTGGAGGTTCCTGGGATTTTGGGAGGAGGCACAGCCAGGACAGGTGACCTAAACTTCCCAAAGGGGTATTCCAAACCACGAGACATCCTGCTCAGTGGATAGTGGGGAGAAGGAGGAGGAGTTGGGGGACATTTGGAGTGATGTAATTTGTCTTCCCAAGCCATAGCTGTGTGTGATGGGCTCTTGATCTCCTGGAGATGATGACTGAACACCTGCCCAACCAAAAGAGAGTGAATTTCCTTTTTGCTTTGCTTATGTGCATGGCTTTTGTTTTCCCCATTAAACTGTCTTTATCTCAAAACTCTGCTTTTCCAGCTTTTACCCTTCTGATTGTCTCCCTAATCCTGCTTGTGGGCAGTGAGCCAGTGGCTGTCTGGTACTTGTTTGCAGGCAGGGGTTAAACCGTGGCAGTCCTTTTGATACTGTGGTATAAATTAAATATCTAGATCAAAATTTCAGGGCACCTAAACTGGAGCAGGCATGAAAGAGTCAGAAAGAACAGGATCAAACAGCAGCATTCCATGGATGGATGAAATCGCTGGCAACTGAAGGCAGTAAACAAACATTTGAAAACACAGATAGAAATTGATATAACCAAGCACAGCATGAAAGCTCCACTCCATTTCCAGCTCTGCTCTTATAACAAGGTGCAGTTAGGAACATGCAAGACGTAGAGGGATTGTTTAGAAAGTCAGATAGGTCCATGGGCAGATGTCAGTCCTAACGAAGCTGGCAGGGCTGTGAGGAACATCTGAGAACAGCAGTGCTTCAGGTGAGCTTGGTCATGCCAGACTGTTTTGTGCTCTGCCTGCTATTAGAAGTTGAAAGTGGATTTCCTTGGCACTGTGAACACTAACAGATCTGACACAAAAGTGTCTCATTCTCCCTCACAATCTTTAGAGTAGGAAACAGGTTACTTGGGCAGCTTAAATGATCTCCATAGCAGCCCACCACTGCATTAGGTTGGTAGGGAGCCTAATTTACTTCTCCCTTCACACCATCTCCTCGTTATAAAAACAGGAGACATTTTTGAATCCATAATCTGCAGCATAAAATCATTGATGCTCTTTTAAATATGTCAAGAGGATAATGTTTTTCTGTTTAGTAGAGATGCTGCATGGGTGGATCCAGTAAGTTATTATAAGAATTATATAAATTATTATTCAGAATAAATTATTATTCAGGATTATATCAACCAAGAATATAAATGCATATAGAGTAGTAAATTTATTTTTTTTAAAAAATTATTTGAAAATAGATTGCTCTCTAAATAAGGACAAGGTTCATTTTTACTGCTTTCAACATGAGTTATGTGTTTCCTCTAAGAAGGACTATGGGAGAAACAAAGGGTCTATAAAGAATATGATTATTTAATTTAGTAATTTGATTTATACAGATTCCAAAAGAACAGTGTGATACCCTCAATTCTGATCACTAAAAGAAAAGTAAGCAATACCCAATTCCTAGCTTTAATATTTTTTAGGTGAATTGCAAGTTCCAGAATATACAGAATACAGAGTAATTTGAAAACTGCTAATTTATTTTTTAATATTTACATGACTTCATCTTTTAGATATTTTATAATTTTACGCTAAGAAGTGAAAGTAAAAGATGATGTAAAACAAGAAAGGGGAAGGAAAGAATATTATTCAGAGGAACATTGTACTTTTGTACAATGACACTGGAAACGTATTGATTGTCTATAACTTCTTTACCTCAGAAAAAGTTAAAACTGAGATTTTGATTAGGTGCCAAAAATACTTGCACTATAGTAACATCCATTTTTTCTTAGGGTAAACAGATATCACCTGTTTCCTAAAACTTAGATGATTTGAAAATACAGGTAATCATTACAAATTGGAGAATTATCTTTAAAAAGAATAATTGACCTAACGGTACCAATAAAACTGTATTGGATTTAAGAGAAATAATGTTCTTTAAAAAGAAAAAAAAAATACTTGATAAGGAGAGAGATAAAGATTTTCTGGTTGTAAGAGAAGTTTGCTTTAAGTTTACTTTTTAAGTGATGGTTGCTGCTTGAAAAAATATCCCTCCAACTTGGGCTGAACATATTTGGATTTCCTGATCTATATTCAATTTTGTGCAGCAAATGTTGTTCCACAGAAAAGGTTGGAGTGTGGATTGGCATTTGCGAAGAAGAAAAACAATGGGCTTGATTTTTCAGGAAAGAAAAGCTTAGCTGAATTTGAGCTATGCATGCTGAAGCACAGTGTTCACTTGATGACCTATTTTTAGGAACAATCCATCACTTTCTGTAACAGTGACAGATACACACATATATATAATTTTACAGGAAGGAAACAAATACTCTAATTTTTTTCTTTGCATTGTAGCAGCTTAAGGAACAAAACACAGTAATATCTTCCTTTCATCTCTGTTTGAAAGTTGCTGGGTTTTGGCAGGGGAAGGCATCTCCTAGGCTGTAGATAAGGGCTTAGCACAGCACATATCATCACTGGTGTAATATATATTGTGAAAGTGTATTATTTTTGAAACTGTCTGTCTGATGTGTTGAGCAAACACCTGGATGATACTCAGTAGTGGATTGCAGCAGGCAGAATTCATTCCTCAGCCTGCTGCATGGGAATATTAACTTTTACCATGTCATAGAGGAGGAAGACTGGATCCATTCATTGATTAATCCATCATGACACTGTATGAACTGACGTGTCTTATGTCTTCTTTACCCTTTATCCAATTCAATCTTGTCAGCAACCAAATTCTAAAATATTAAACTGATTTTAAAGCATTAGAAAAGGACACAATTACAAACTCAGTAAGAAGTGTTTGTAGGAATATACCATTGCTTCACTCAAGAAGAGAAAAAGAAAAAAAATATGGAAAATTCATTTAATGCAGTCATGTGTTATAGAGTCGGTTTCTACCCAAACCACAATTTGGAGATAACTCACAATATCTGAGCCATTGTAAAAATTATTTTCAAAATCAATTTGCCTAGTAGATTACCAGCTAATTAAAACAGAACCAGTTTTCATCCAGCCTGACGGGTATGTGGCAAGGGGGGGAAAAGTATGCAAAATCAACATGTATCTTTTTCTGTATACTTAGAAAGGAGGCCTAATTATTGTCTGAAAGGGAGAAAGTAGGCTTAAAAAGGAGTCCCAAAACTATGGTAGCAATGGTGATGTTTAGGTCTGGAGTTCTTGTCTCTAAGTCTGAAACACAATTTGTTATTAACATTTCCCCTTTCAAATTAAGCAAAAAAAAAAAAAAAAAAAAAAAAAGAGTTACAATAACAAGCGTTGCTTTCTGCTCACAATATTGGTGATGCTCTGATAATATTGTTTTATACCACTGTGTTGGAACAGGATACCTAAACTGAAAGAATGTCTGTTTACTTGTCTAAAAGCGTTTATTGCTGATTTTCTGTATGAATGTAAGTATATGAAGATAAATTAGATGAAAATGCTTCTGGTCAACTGAATTACAGTGCTGCAGCTGGTCCTGTGGCATGGTGAGAGTTAAGGGATGCTAAACATATGTTTCATTTATCTTTTCCAATTCATTTAAACTTAAACACCTCAGGTCTGAAGGTTATGCAGATGACAAGGACAAGGTTATGCAGATATACACCTTTGTCTCCAAGAAACCTGGAGGCTGCCTAAAATAGCAATTCTCTTCGAACTTGCCTCTGTATGATGGCAATAAATGATTTTTAATTCAAACTTGCTGGGTTCATTGTGTTTTCTAGCTAATGGGTCCTTGCTGTCTGTGCAGGTTTGAATGCATATATAAAATTTGCTAACAGCTGAGGTCAAATATTGATCATTTCTTAACCTGACTAACAAGGGAAACTTTTCTATTTCTGAAATATTAACAATGGAAATCGATGTGGTTTTATATCTTTGGGAAAATGTCCTCTATTGCAGCTAAACACCACTGAATTCATGATGGTTAACACATCACTATGTTGGTATGTAAAAATTAAGGTTCTAAGCCAGGGCGACACAGTAAGGAAGTGCTGGTCCTCACCTGGTCATGTCTAAGACATAATGACCAAATCAAAAGCTCTTTGAAATTTTTAGGGATTGGATTCTTTTAATCTGTCAGTTTCTTTGCCTGTAAAATGTTATTCATGATGATGCTTCCTTGAATCTAAACAGAAACATTATGAAGCGAAGCTGATGTTCTAAGAAGTGCCTTGAGATGCCCAGGTGGGATATTGTAGAATTGCAGAGGTCTTTAACACCAAAGTCAAAATTCAGTTTATTGCTGCCATCTGTCTATGTCATCAAAGTTCTCTTTCAGAGGATTCAGTTTAGTAACTGAATATATACAGATTTCACAACCCGAACAACAATCTGCACAACCTGTAGAAAACCAGGTATAATCAAATTATTGTCCCTAAGATCCAGCTCAAAGCCATAGTTAGGACTTCTTTGGGAAATGCAACAACAACAACCTGCAGGTTTTAAGAGAACATTTTTGGAAATAAATATGTGAGGGCCTGGGGGTTGTTTTATATAAAAAGAAAAATTTGGGTATGTAGGAAAAGCAAATATGGATACCATGGATATACTGCATTTTGTACAGAATTATGTTTCAGATATACCTCTTTACCTCTGTAAAATTATTGCCAATACTGATGAAACAAAATAGGATAAGCACAACAGTGGGAAATGAGGTTTTTTTTTCTTTGGTGAGCAAGATCGTAAGTGCTCTCATAGATTTTGTCCTGTGACCATAAAAGACAAGTTTTTATAGTCTGCTTTTAAAGATCAACATGTTTGGATTGTATTAGTTGAAAGAGAAGAAGAACTATATCTCAAATCAAACACTACAGAAAAAATTCTGCTTTCTTTCTTTGCTTTTTTTTTTTTTAATGTGTCAGCTGCAAAACCTGTCTTTCATTTGAAAAAGTCAGTGTGAGTCTGATGTATTTCTATAGGTAATACATACAGCAGTGTTAGAATAGAAAAAAAAGGAGATAAAAAAGCAATCCATATGTTACCTTATTACCTTTTCTTTGCTCATTTTCTTAAATCATTGTAGCTGACTCCCAGTGAACGATTTATGAAGGAACAGAGATTGAAATTTCTCCATGTTTGGCTCATTAATGCAAGTGACCCCCACTTATCCAAGCTCTCTTAACACAAAGAAAGTGGCATATAAAATGAACTCCAAATGCATTTCGGAGAGCTGCTGTTTACAGAAGAGTTATAGGTAAAGTATCTTCTCCATTTGCTGCCTTGTCTTCTTGATTTAGGTCTTATACCAGTCACATGTCAGTGTTCTTACATTCCTAAAAGATATTGAGGAGAAACTGTATGACTCTATAATAATTCAGTTATTGACAAATACCAGAAGGTATTTTCCATTTTTATTAAGTGGGTGTTCCTCTATTGGCTTTTACTCCTTCATAATCCTTTAATTATCACATATTTATCAAGACTACTAAGTAAATATTTAAATACACCCTTCTCCAAGTTATTTTTATGATACAATGTATGCCTTTCAATTTATACAGGGGAAAAATAAAAGCAAAAAGGAATGTAACTAAACTACCTGACAGGAAGCAATCTATAAAACTTCTAAGTACCAGAATGTTAAAATACAGATAATGGTGAGTGTTTAAGTGAAACAAAGAACACAGATTTAGGATTAATCCAGCTATGGGAAATATGCAAAATCTGATTGAGTTTTTCTCATTCCTGCAGTTTAATCTGCAGGATTAAATAGCACCATTCTGTAATTCTCAGTCTTTTGTTGAACCTTGAATATTCTGAGCTAAACTTTGCCAAATCATGAGCTTGATAGACCTAAACCACATTTAATATAGTAGCTCAAAACTTTAGGTAGCCTGCTCTAAGGTGATGTTTTGTATGTGTATGTTTTTGACAAACACAAGTGGCTTCTGTGAAAAGATACCAGAAGGTAAAGATGTCACTGATCTTTTTAAATATAGGAGATGATTGGGACAGTGATGGCAAACCACAAAACTACAAACAGGAGGCCAGCATGACTAGGCTCTGAAAAACACTAATAGTGATCAAGAGATTTGCGAAGACCAAGAATTTAACGATAATCAGGCTGGATCAAGAAAAACGGGCTGGAAAAGCCCAAATTCCATTTTCATAGCTTGTGGATGCAGACTGGGAACAGAAGTACCAGGGACTTGCTGCAAGTCATGAAGTCTGATCCCGCTGGATTATTGGGAGAATAGGTGGGATATTTGTTGTAAGTGGTTAATGGAGAATGTCTGTAGCTGTGGGCAGATGAATTTTCCAAAATATCTCCTAAAGCCTTCAGCAAACTCCTTAGACACTCCTAGTTCCTCTATTTCTGAATCCCTGAAATAATCTGGTTCTGTTATAGAAATATAGAAATCTGAGTTTCCAACTATGGTTTTCTTAGAGTCAGGAGAAGTTCATCTCACACCGTCTTCAGAGAAGTGGCCAACTCCAAAGTAAAGGATGTCTTTGAAATAAATAATAAAGATTTCAGCACTGGAGTTTGAATATGATTCAAGGTCTTTCAGATGAGCAAATTAGAGAATGGAACAAGTTCAAATCGCTGTATTCATCATAACTTTAATACTTGGGTTAGGAAAGGAATTAGCCATTAAACATCTATTTAAGTATTTTGTGTGCATGTGCCTGATGGCCAAGTTATTAAGACTGTACAAAAACACAGAAAAAATACAATTCTTTATGTGATGAGAAAGATTAATCCATACTCTACATCAGTTTGGGGCCTATTATATATAGAAATGGAAGTGTTCTATTCAGCTTGGGTTGAGTTGCTCATAATTCTTTTAAGACACTAATTAAATGTCTTATATCCAGTAAGTAATGGAGCCTGCTGCCTCTGACAAATGGAGTTTTGGCCATAACCTATTGAGTTCTTTAAAAATATCTGAAGAACGGGAACACTACAATACATTGTATAGAAACCTTAAATCTAGTTTCAGAGAGGAAAAAAAAAGGAAATATTCTTTGATGAACTTATGAAAGGGAAGATCTATTGCCAGATGAAAGTCTGACCTTCTGAATTCTACTTTGCAGGACCTGTGATGTGGGTGTCTTGGTTTAACCCCCCAGCTGAAACCAGCTCAGTGGTGAAGGTAAATTTCCTTGCTTAGAACATTAATTCTGTTTTAAACAATATATTTAAGTAGAAGCTCTATGACCCTTACAAAACTTCAGAAATATATTCCCTTTAAAAAAAAAAAAGGCTAAAAAACAAACTAGTTTCTAAGGAAGAGTTTGATTCCTCCTTTTCCTCAGAAACCTCAGGATCAAATTATGGCAGCCCATTGTGCAGAAACCCCTTCATGTGCACGGTAGAATTGTGGCTAATTGCATTCCAGCGGTGCGAATAACAATCTGGAAGGAACAGTGTCAGGCATTCTGGCTCAAAATGTGAGCTGGGGTTCACAATCAGGAGAAATTGTCTTGTGTATTTAGGCATGCAACATTTTATGTTGTTTCAGCCTCCTGTTAATTAACACTGTTTGTAGAACCCTTCTTGCTACCTGTTACGTGTGGTACTTTTCAGAAGACAAACCAGATGACTTCTGCCTCAAGCTCTTGACAGATTTTGCAGGATAAAACATGGCCTGTCCTGTAGTAAGGGATGCCTCTCAACCTACTAAATTTTGCACCATTTACTAGAGCTGCAGAGGTGAAAATCTTTCCCCAAACTGTTGGGAGTACTTAAACCTTGTCTTCATTACAGCCATTATTATCTTGTTCCTAAGTTTTTGTCTGGAAGGCATTATATGAGTTTTTAAGGTCATATGGGGAAGTATGAAGTTTGTAACTTAAACCTAAACAATCTGCAATGCTGAAATCATTTATTTCTTTGGCTCCCATACCATTTACCAGATCTAATGAGAACAGTGGCTCAGGACTGTGGTAGGATCAAGCAAATGCATCCTGTTCCATCCAGTGATGTCAACCATGCAACAAGAACATAAATAGAAGGAAAAGAAGGCTTCAACTGACATACAGGCTCATCTGTCTCATATGAATAACAGCTTTCCTTTCACTTTTCCCTTCCCTTCAGCAATGGGCAGCACCAGTAAAAAAAAAGGTAAATTAATTTTGTTTTATTTTAAAATATTTTTCCATTTTAATTTTTTTGAAGATTAAAGATTTGATTGAAAATTTCACAATTCCTACTTGCTTGTAGATGTAAAGAATAATAACAAACCTTGTTTATAGCAGCACATTGTACATCATGCATAGGTGCACGATTGTGAACCTGATTTAGTCAGAATGACTTCAGACACTCCCAGGCAGTAGCAGTGAGATAAACCCCAAAACTTTATGGGACTACTCTTGAAGTCAGTCAGTATAAATGAAATTCACCTTTCTAAAAGTGACTACATTTCTGTGTAACATACCTGCCGCAGTTAAATCGTGCTCCGAATAAGTGATGATCATTTAAGTTATTAATGTTTGTGCTTTGTTCTGTTCAAAGAATTAAGTCAGGAAATGTTTGCATTTCGCTGTGGCTGTGGCTCAGCTCAGAAGGGGTCAGGTGTACCTTGGGTTGTCTTCCTGAGCAAACATTCAGGCAAACTTTTTCATCTCAAATTTCAATTACACCTCAGCCTTTCCCCTCTCCCTCCATCCCCTTTAATGAGAAAAGAGGAATCAATGCACATTAATGCTTTTCCAGATCAAGTAATTTATTTCTGTTTGTGGCTTGCTTACACTGGCTTGGTCATTGGAGGAATGAAATCATTGTTCCTTCAAAACTGCTCCAGCTCCTGTGCAGGGACTTGCAGCCTTGTTGAGCTCTAAAACAGGAACAGATCTCTTTCTCTCTCCGTCTCCCCCTCCCTAATTGCCTTAATAGAAGAAAAAAGGAATTGCTGGGTAATTCATGATGGATCCCATTATTATAATGTCTCTGGGATTTCTTGAGTAATATAATAATCTGCAATCTTTCAGATAGAAGTCCCACTTTTTTTGCTCTCACTTGTGCTAATTTTACAGCAGTGAAGCCAAATGCATCCTATCTAGAGGAAAAAGGCTTGAGAAATCAAGTTATTAGTCCTCCTTTCCCCATTCTGGTGATGCAAGTATTTCTGTGCAGGAAGTGCTGTTACCCTACTGACCCCGGCTTCAAAAATAAGTCTCCAACCAGCATCTGCTGAAGGAGAAAAAGGCCCTAATTACACTTTTTTATATGCAAAATCTCGAAGTTAATTGACATTACTTAAATGTTAATATTGTTAATAATAAGCTTTTTCCTTTTCTTTTTTTCCCTTTCTTTTTATTTTCCTCAGGGAAAAAGGGAAAAAACTACAGTAACAGCACATTACTGATACTGAGGGAAAATCACGAACCCAGAGTAGTGAGGCAGGTGTCAGCAATCACTTTTCCAAAATCACAAATATTTTCTCTTCTTTTTTTCTCTACGAAGTCTGTTCAGAATTGTAAAATGTGGTAGAAAATATCTATTAAGCAGAGAAGTTGGGGTTGATGCCGGACTGCTTGGATTTTGTGTGTTTGGGTTTTTTTTTTCTACTTCCTGGCCTTTGTTGTGACATAAACATCCTGATACTGTTATGGCACAAACATGCTTTTCTTCATTAAATGCTTAAGTTATCCCTGAAGTCCTCATAGTTGCACTTTCTGAGTTTATTTTGGTAATGCCTGAGCATTCTACTCCAACACAGCAGAAAAAATCCTACTAAATGATAACAGTGACTCTGGAAGGTTTTCCTGGGAGTCCTGAGCTGATGTGATCTTGAACTTCAGCATCCACTTTCATATTCCCCTACTGCAGAA
>VZSR01000055.1:700904-753864 GCA_013398615.1 Brachypodius melanocephalos | reverse complement strand
TTTATTCACCAACGCTGTCCAATCTGTTTTGGCTCAGCCCTCTCAAGGCATCAATGTAAAGTTCAGAAGTGGTTTTGTGTCCAAAGAGCAGAACAAACCCCTGGCTCGCAATCCCCGAGGTGTCAGAACCCTCAGATATCCCTCAGGCTTTTATTTGCTGCAAGATAAGATGGTGTGTGCTGGTCGTGTGTTGCTGCTGCATTGTCAGCTTGGCCACACCTGAGAATCCCATCTGCTGACTTTCTGGGGCATGGTAAAATGCCAAAAGAAGATCATGCTGTGCCTGGACCCTGCCTTTGCCCCTACTGCAGGCACTGTGCCTTTGCAATTTCCAGCTGTGAAGTGGAATTCTGTGTACCCCTTCTGCCTCCTCTGGCTCCCATCCAGACTCTTTTGTTTGCTTGCTTCTCAACTTCATTCCTTGCAGCCATCAGAACGGGCTGCCTGCGTGGCTGGCTGCCAAGGAATTTGTTGTAGGATTCTGGTGTATTTGCTCCCACTTATTGATGCTCTCAACAAGGTTTTTGTAGCACAATCCCCTTCTTACCGTGGCTCTCTTCAAGAGAAACACTCATAATTTTGCATTTCCTTAGCTGTAACTTACAAACAAGTCAATAATAGCCCCTTCATTGCTTGTATTCAATCTATTAGAGAGCAAATACCTGAGAAAATGGATATGTGACCTTTGCCTTCCTCTCTACAATGCTGTGGACGTGAGCCTTCTTTGTCATGGAGTGTCTGAGGGGCTAGATATTAAAAGACAGACATAATGGCCCAAAAACCATTTGTCAAGCATTGTACTTAATTGTATGATGAGTAGTTCTATTGTGAATCTTTGCCTTCCAGCTGCTTTTATCTACCATTAGGAAACTTTTATTCTTTAGGATTTTGGTGGAAAAAAAAAGAAACAAAAACAAAACAAAACAAAAACAAAACAAAAAACAAAAAACAAACAAACAAAAAAAAAAAAAAACCAAAAAAAAACAAACCCAAAACTCCTCTGAACAATTTTATATGTGCAGGTAATGTTCTAAAATCTGCCTGAAAGAGAAATATCATGTCCCATTCTGCCCAGTTGCTTATCCATAAAACACTAATGCCTTGAGCCTGGAATGGACCTCACTGTGTAAAGCCAATCAATTTGCTGATGACTTATGGCAGGAAAATAATAGCTTCAATTATTCCAAACAATGTGTCTGTGCAAAATGGTTGCAACAAATTTTACAGTTTGGGGATATTTTTAATAAATGTAAGAAATTATGATATGATTAACTGCCTTTGTAATGGTATAATTCTTGGTTACAAACACCTTTTTTTTTAACCTTAGTCCAATATTAAAAAAAGGAATTAAAAATGTTGGACATTGATTGGAGTATTAAACAAAAAGAGCTGTTTGAAACTTAGATTGTTATTCAGGTAATTGTGGGATGTGGAAGATCTGTTCTATGCTTCAGTCCTGGATCCAAACCAAACTTTTCTGTTCATGGTAAAGTTTCTAAAGTTAATATCCATTTTCCTGTTACTTGAAAGGCTAGATAAAAAAAAGTTTGTTTGGACAGCAGGGAGCGAGATACTTAATTCTCTAATAAATGATATTGCCTTTTTAGAAGTTTCTGAAATATTGGAAAGCAAATAAGCATTTTTAGATCTGAAGGATTAATGCAGTTACTGGGAGAGAGGTTTTTAGTGAGGGTGAGGGGGTGGCTCAGGTGATAACACTGCTCATAGCAGGTATGTTTGCAGTGCACACATAACCACACAGCTCTGAAAGTCCTCTGAAGATCAGTAAAATTACTTACTCCTAAATGTGTCCAGTTAAAGAAACAATAAGTTTGGAAGCTACATTTGGACACTGTTTTAAATTATGGCAATTTTTTACTAGCATGTCCTGCAAATGCTCTGGCTGTGCATGCATTTCAATGGCTGTAGATATTTTGTTAATCAGAAAATGCATAGTTTAAAATTTACTGGTTTATGAGAGCACAGATTGTTCCTTGAACTGCTTGTGAATGGAAAAAAATACTAGAGCAGAATCACTGTTTACCTAGAACTGTGTAAACAGTTGGGATGAATAATTCATGCAACCAATTTATTTTATTTTGCCCTTAATGAGTTATCTATGGACAGCAGAAAACTGTTTTGATTTCAAACATTTTGCAAAATCATTTAATAAGGGATTTTGTCGATGAATTCTTGGCTTCCAGTTGATTTATTAAGAACACAGGTAGTTTACTAAGAGTATTAATTATATCTATTAATTTTTTTAAATGTTAGATTTTATTGCAAACAAAATTTCCACTTTTAGCCATTTTTTTTCTATTCAAAACAGATTATTGGGCCTTAAGTGAAACCCTTGAGTGTTGTAAGCTCAAAATTAACTTCTGGCACGCATTCTCCAGTATTTACTTACCTTGAAGTATTTTTACTAATAAAAATTTGGGGTTTTTTTTTTTTTTTTTGGGAGGGGAGGCACCTATAGGGAGTAAATTAATATTTCACTCAGTCAAGCCATCTGTTAGTCTCTTACAGCACTAGAAATCTTGAATTCAAGCATTTCTAGGGAATTACTCCAGGTGTTCTCAACTTCCCAAATAAAGTGCCTTTACTACACTACAGGTAAGTGTAGCAACCTGGGTATACCTGGTGGTATCTTGTTTTATGAAATGTGATATTCTCACCTGCCAGTGTTCCTCAGTTAAAGATCATTTAAAAAAATCAGATCTTGAAGGGACCTTATTTTTCAGGGGTTTTTTAATGCTGCTTTGGAACACTGCCTCAAAAAACAAATTTACTTGAAATACTTTTCTTTTATCAACCCTTTCTTTAAAGATGTGAAGTACTTGACAGAGAGCACTGTTCAGGGAGACAATTTGGTTAAAGAAAATGACATAAATGAGGTATTCCTGCTGTTGCCACTTTGTCAGTACTCTGAATTGCCAAGTAGGGATGCAGTGCTTTCTCTGTATTACCTCCTGTAGTGCTACACGGCCCTGTTGTGAGGAATTTAAATAAACTGTTTCTAAAGAGTGCTTTTTTATAGAAATTTAAATAAAAGCTTATCATCACCCCTTCTCCCATTTGCTGGTAAATCTTGATGAACCATTTGCTGGAAGCAATGTCACTAACTAGCCTGTCCAAATAAAGACAGCACAAGGTCCATGGCTAATTCTTTGCTGGTGTTCTCCACATCATTGGCCCTGTGCTCCATAGGCAGAAAGACATTTTTAATCCTGGATGTGAGGTCTAACTTGGCACTTTGTAGAATGATGCCAATTTCCTGTATAGTGAAATATAAATGTGTGTGTGTATGGAAAACATATAATCAATGCCTTCTGCAGGTTTTTTTTGCCTGGAAACTTGTATTTTTTGCTGACTGAAGAGCTTCCAGCCTGACCTTAATATTTTGTTGTCATTATATCCTTAAATTTCTTCAGTCAGAGATGAAGATATGGCCATAGTTCTGCCTCTCCTAACTGGCATTGCTACCATAGTTTTATTAGTGGAAAACACCTCTCTCTTTTCCCTTCCTCTCTCTGTCACCTTCCTAACAATGTGCACTGCATCCTGGGTGGCTGTATGTGTTCAATAATGTATTCAGTCTATTCACTGTGTCTTATTAAATTTTAAAGCCACTCTGTTGTAAGGTATTTTATGTATGTGTAGTTTTGGTCTGCTGTCTGTCCACAAGTAGAAGAAAACAATCCAATCTGATCCTGCAGTTCTTGTTCATGCTGTATAATAGCACTGGTGAGCAGCAAGTCAAATGGATGCACTTGTTTCCTGCAGAAGAAGAATGAGAGACCTACTCAGGCAGAGAAACCCAAGTTTCTTTCAGTAGAATTCAGGAAACTATTGTCCCTGTTTGTTCTTCTCTTTAAGATTTCTAAGAATAAAACCAAACAAGCCTTCTTCCAAAAAACAAACCTCAGCTTAAAAAGATTTGGAACCACCAGGAAATATCTCCATTTCCTTTGTTATTCTGACCATTGTCATACAATTGTAATAGTAGCAGAAATTCAGGCAATGTTTTTCTGATTACCTCAGCTACTGGTGAATGCTGAATTATAGCACAAAGGAGTTTGGTGACAAAACTCACCTCACCCAAGAAAATCAAAAAAATATATGAAGGAATTAATATTTCAACAGTTTAATAGTCCAAAGCATTACTCCAATCACAATTATGCATTATTTGATATAATAGCCCAAATCAATAGAGAAAGACATTGATTATATTAATAAAAATTTAAAATTACTATACAAGAAAACAAATAGTCACCCTTTTCTTTTGTGTGATATTAATCTTTCCAATACCCCACTGGGTGCTAAGCCTGAATAGCATCTGTATTTCCCTTGTTTAACCTTTACTCATAATATTCCAAGAGAGATAGCTTCTTTGGTATCTCTGCCAAAGATTGCAAGCATTGCATGGCTGAATATGATGTCAAATCTTCTTCCAGAACATTTTATTTACTGGATATTTCTGTGTATTTGCATCCTTCATCTAGGTCCAGCTCACTCTTCTATATTAAGGTATCCTATGTACTGGCTTTGGGGGCTTTTAGAATCTCAGGACAATGATGCAGGAGATTCCCACTCAGCTTTTTTTCAGTGTGTTGATGTCAGGGCCAGATGGATGCAAGTTTTACTCTCTTCCTTTGTTCTAGAAATTGAGATTTTTAGCTTCAAAACCATGAGTACAGGGAGCACTTGTCTGCCTTCCATGAGGTCTCAACTGCTTTATGGAAGGGCATAATTTAAACTACCAATGTATTAATTAGCTAATTTAATTTTTATAATTGCAGTCCTGTACCTAAAAGATCAAGGAACTTGGCTGCAATCAATTTAATGCATTCTTAAATAGAGAGCTACTTTCAATTCCTGTTCTTCCACTATATGTATCACAGCCAATGTGCTACACAAAATCCATCCTTTTAAGGATTGCTAATGACACAAACTAAGTGATCCTGAAAGACAAAATCATTGGTGCCATTTCCATTGATTCTGGCAAAACATTGAATGTGAAATTTCATTTGCCTTTTATTCAATTGTGGAAAATATCTCATACTGGATTTTTTTTCAGATCAAGCTGAAAAATACATAACAACTTATCTGTTGAAGCACAATGCAGAAAAAGAACTGAATGATGGGGAAATATATAATCTTGCCCTGGAATCTTTATTTCTTTATAAATTTATCATATGTTTTTGTCTACTATATAAAAAAAATGTTTCAGGGGGAATTAATCAGTTTCTAGCCAAATCTTTAAAATATCTCAGAGTAATAATCTTGTTTTATTTTTCCATAGGGAGGGACCTATTTTTATTCAGAGAGCTCTCTGAAGGCCATGGAGTTTTTATTTATCAGATATAAGCCCAGTGACTGACACCTTGGAGTTATGTAGCATCTCCTAGAGAGTGGTAGAATTCCTAAAAAAGAGATGAATTCTGCTGATATTTGATGGATAAAAAGTGATGATGGACAGAGGAGACCAGCAAGCGATCTTGAAATATTTATGCTTGCATATTTTTATCATGCTTTGGTGCATTTCTCTTTATAGCTACAGAAATTTCTCAGCCACAAAATGCAGGATCCATATCATAATGACTTTACTTTGTGTCAGCTAATTCTTCTGGGTTTGTTCAGTGTGCTAATAATTTGGGAGCACAAATACCATGGAATGAAATAAGAGTCTGGTTAAAGATTTTTTTTCTTTTGAGATAAAAGCTTTTGTTCAGTGCCATGTGTGCTTCTTACGAAATCAGAAACAACTGAGGAAGAGAGGCTGTAGAAGGACTGAAAATTATATTAAGTAAAGATTTGAGGTTTTCTTATTTTGCATATAAATCTGTATACCCATATGTAACCTGCAAGATTTTTTAAAGTGTCACACCATGAAAACTCCTCAAGTTTTTGAGCTCCTTTTTTATGGAACTTGATAGAGTTTAAGCAGTCCACTGCCAGATCTGCATATTTCTCAGACTTCACAAATATGCTTAAAACTCAAAAGATGCTGTCAAATAGCTTCGGAAAAAATAAGTTTATGCAGCTAACATGGTATCAGCATTAACAGACTTGCTGTTTACCTTTCCTCTGTTTATTTACCTGCCTGGAAATTAGAGCTGGATGTCAGAGGCTAAGCTTTTCCTCTTCCTCAGGGAATTCAAGCTAATCTCCCTCATGTAGACGGAGTTTCCAAATCAGGTTAATGCCCATCCTGGAAGTAAGGGGTCCTTCAATACCAGGCTTTGTGCCATCCCCCTTCCAAGCAGTACTTCAGCTTTAGTTTGCCCACAAAATTGTTCACAGGGCACAACAGTCCAGTTTCAGAACTGCCTGAGATAGGAGGGAGCTCTTGAGGTTCTAGCTCTACTTGTGCACTTCACATGAAATTGCAATAGGGTAAAATAAATGTCTGTTTTACCAGAATTCAAACTCCAGCATAGGCTTCAAACCCTTTGAGGAGGAAGAGGAAGCTTTGTGGTTTAGAGTGGGGTGGTTTTGGTTTGAGTGTTGTTTTGGGTTTTTTTGTTTTCCCCAAAACTCCCAGAGAAACATTTTTTGATCATATTTTTACAAAATTTTATTTCAAATTATTTCTAAGAGAGTGTTAATGTGAGTAAAGTATAATAACATAGAAAATAACAGTCTGAATGTTATGTGTGAATCTCATACAATGAGATAGACGTGCATGGGGTTGAAAAACAGACAACCTATAGCTGCTGCTGCTGCTCAGAACTGACTAATTATGTTTAATGGGATAGCAAGGATCAAAATCTTCTGACAACCCTTACAAGTACATTAGGAATAACTCTGAAAACCAGCACTCTGTAAGACACTAAGCTGCCAGAAGCTTTTTAGCAGGTGAGAAAAAAGAAAGGTGACCTGTCAAGGACTGTTCAGGAAAAAATATAAATAACTCTTTGTTATATTCATAATTGAATGTTCAGTTAATGAAGTAAATTTTGAAATAATTTGACTAGTTTTATGGATCGAGGAATTGATGTCGATATTTGTGAGAGGGATAAAACAGGGCATTAAAATCTAATTTCTTGAACAATTGCTCATCTCAATTTTCCCACATCATGTTTAAAGAGGAAATCTATGCTAATACTAGGATCAAGCTAAGGCCAGCCTTAATTTGACCATGAGCCACAACTTTAAAACTTCCCCATCATCATCCATTGGCAGTCGTGTCACTGGGGAGGGAGGTTCTTGTTTGCAAAGCAGGACCCTTCCAGAACTGCACCTTTGATAATTATTTTTTTGCTTTTTCAGCCTTGTCTCTGTTCATAAACAGTAAAGAGTACAAGATGTAAGGAAAGGTACCAAAGAGCTGGATAAAAACATGGTGACCTGGGATTGTTGATAGTGGATTTCTGTGTGAAAGCCTGTAAGGAAATCCCTGCCATCTGCAGGAAGGGCTGAAGAGGCATTAGAAGTATTTTGGTCAAAATCCACAGCTGGAAGTTTAACTTATTGAATTGATAGCCTCTAAATGGTGACCTACTTTAGAGAGTTAAAGTACAAAAATTTTAGGTGTCAGGGTCCTAGAGCAGGTATGAGATGATACAAGCTGTGCAGCTGCACTTCCATCTAGAATGTTGCATAATGTTCTTTATTCTGGTGGCACTGATCATCTCTTGGTTCAGCTTTTTGCAACAGCTTTTCTGGGACCCTATTCCCTGCAAAAACCAGCAAATAAACATATCCTGTGACTACTATTAGGATTTGCTTACTAGTTGTTTCTTACGATCTTCTTGCTGGCAAGCATTTGTGATGTGCTTTTGTAAAATCTTTCTTTTCAGGCCCTTCACTCTCATAAAGAAAATTCAACTTTGTTTTTCTATAAATGTGTGGCGGAAATGAGGTGAGCAGACATTGCATACACACAGAGGCATAGGAAGGCAAAGAGTATGTTTAGAATTGTGGGGTTTACTTCAATAAAATAGAGATTTCTAAGGGCTAAGTAATAGTCTTCTCTATGTATCTTGTATTCAACTTTCCTTTGACATTTTGAACATAGTTTGGTTTAATTTATGGTTCTGACAACATTTCACATTGGTTTCTGTACTACGTATTGTTCATCTCTTAGTTGTGAGTATTCACTGCTGGGTAAGTAGCATACATCAGACAGGAGGTAATAAAAGGTAAAATTCAACCCGTTGGTCTGTAGAAAAGAAAACGAAAACTTTGCAAAAAAATTGGGAAGTGATGGATTCATAAAATTGTCTGGTCTTTCCACATGGTTAAGGAAACTGATGTAGATATTCTACTCTCCTGAAAAATATTTTATAGTACAATTATCCTTTCAAATGGGAAATCTTAATTTTATTTTTTAATATATGTGTCTAAGTGAAAATGTGTGGTAAATTTGATTTTAATTTTACATTTTTCTAAAACACTATTTATATACAGAGCTCTTAATGGTAATAATATCTAGCAATTTTTCTTGCATAGAAGATAGTAATTTTGACATAATTATCACAATGTAGAATTATGCTGATATTAAACAATCAAAAGCTTTCTTTTGATCAAAAGAAGGAATTCAGCTTTGATTTCACAATGTTCTTTTAATTTTTAAAAAAGTATGCATCATCTTTTTAGTATTAGTATGCCTTTAGTATTAACTTTCATGGTTTGTTATTTCAGCTGAAAGACTTTTGTATGGAAATTAGACTTCCCTTTTTGGTTGAATAAATGCTAATAGAGGTGTTCTAAAATCACTTACTAAAGTTTTAACTAAAGTCAGTTTAATTATTTTTGTACCCCAAATGTCATTTACCCCACCAAGAATCCCAGCAAACAGGGTTGCCAGAATGAATATTGACAAATGAAGCAAATATCACAAGTTTGAATATTTTAAGTTTTCCTTCATTAGTAATCACTCAAGATGATGATTAATCAGGGAGCACATGTACATCAAAGTTCCACGTCAAATGCACAGATCCAGTTTCTTGTATCAATTAATTTTAGTGGCCTTCTTGTATCCAAACCACTCTAGAATTCCTCATCTGCCACCTGGCACCTGTGACACGGCCCCAGCAGTGCCATTATGATATCAGCTTGAGGATAGTGAATCAAAATTAAAGGAAAGAGTTTGATAGATGCCAGAATGAGAGGTAAGACTGCAAGAGGCACTGTGCTCAAACAACTCGATATGACAAATGCTTTTGCAAATAAGTAAATTTCTTACTCCCAGTGAGTTCCACTCATCAGAATAATGTCCATATTCAGAGATGCTTCCATCTGGGGGTTATTGTTGGCCTATGAAATCTCTGTGTTGGGCAATTTTTTTTTTTTCTTTTTTCTATTTTTTTCCTGAGATCTCTTTAGTGCAGCAGTACCAGATTTAGTGTGTTTGGTTGATTCCAACTCGTTGCAGATTAATCAGCATTCAACTAAATGAACTTCCATCAAAGCTCTTCCTTTAAGATAAATAACCTATAAATTATTATTACTTTTGGAGGGAAAACAGGAAAACAAAGTGGAGGTTTTTTATGTTTGCTGTGAAATATTGTTGTACGTCAATGTTCTAGTCATTACATATATATATATATTTATTATGATCTGATCCATTGAAATTGATCTTCAGATTGCTCTATTGCAAGGGGAGGTATAATTTATATTCTTCCTATGTAATTTTTTAATGTTTGCTAAATGCAAAACCTGAGCTCTGTGGAGTACAGCAGGGAAGGACAGGGCAGAAGATGGTTCAGGTGGATATGTGTTAGTTTTCCATTTTGAACTGAAAAGCTGTGATGGTCCACCAGAGCAATTTTTTGCAAATTATTTCATATATAATGATATAAACAAGATATGTTAAAAAGAAAATATTCTACCACTTGGCAAATGACTTTAAATTTGCATATGTTTTGAATTAGGCATATACATTCTTTGTTTAAGAAGAGTTTCTCCAAGTAAATGAAAGTTTTATATTTTCAGTTGGTTTACTCTTTTTCTGTCTTCTCTGTGAGTTGAAATGTTTTAGCTTCTTTTTTGCCATTTAGGACTGTATTTCACCCTCAGAAGTCATCACTTTTATTGTTATTTTTGGTTCAGGTTTTATGTTTTTAAAGTGTTTTCAGCTTCATCTAAGGAAAACCTTTTACTGCCTAGCTCTAAATGATGATAAAAGCTACAACATGTAGAGAGGGATGGATTCCCCCAGCTTATCATTATGAAAGATCATTTTGATTTAAAATTAAATTTAGGAGGTAGAATGAGATTAAATGGAAAGCTCAAGTAGAACATTAAAGAGAACTCCATCTAAATACTGGTATGATTTTAAATTATAATAAAGAACTTACTGTTATATTCTACAGTCCCAGTTAAATTTCAGGGATACTTTAAGAAAATAGTGTAATAATTCAAAAGGAATAGACCCACTGAGCCAAAAAAAGAAATTATCCAAAAGGCAGTAACAGAGGATGGGAGAAAAATAAAAAGATTTTACAATTGCAATATAATACTAAAGACTTTTGTGTGGTCTTTGTTAAATAGGGTAATTGATCTCTATCTCAATAGCAATGTTACAACCAAATTTTTCTAAGTAATCTGCTGAGGCTTTATCAGCAGTTCTGACTGGGTCAGCACAGCAGATTTTGGGTCATCATAGACCTTAAGTGATCAGACAGCTATTCTCTAAAGTGAAGTACAAATGTCTTACCTCATCGAATTCTGTATGCTAATCCACAGGGAGAGTTCTTCAGAAATGTTCCTTTTATTGCTTGAAATTATAAGGTTTTTCTCTGTATGTCTAATTTGCATCATCAAGGAAGAAAACTTGGACAATGTAATGGGAAAAAAAATAGGAATTGATGTATCCTCTAGCTTCTGGGACGTGAAGCTTGGGGAAAAGTTGATACAGAAACATTTCCCATGACATTCTGCCCAAGCTATTCAGCAGGTTGAGCTCACAGTGCACATGATGGCCTCTCAATTTCTATGGTGAAGAAATAGTTAACCATGGCTCATGTAAATATGAATAATTTCTTTCACCAACCAAGCTTTTACTCATCTTTCTTGTCCACTGAGGGTTTCTCTGTTGGACACAAGAGCACAAGGGAATTTAGAAAACCTGGCATCCAAACACCTGAACATTTCCTTCTTCTCCAAATGTACAGCTCTGCGAATAACAGTCCCCTAAAATGCCTAAAAATTCCCCTAAAATTGTGGGGGTTTTATTTTTTAAGAAACAACTTACAATTGCCAAGGTTATCACAGACCTCTTGTGCAGTGATGAGAGAGAAAATACTCTCCTGCCTAAACTTTGCACCACAAGAGTCTCTAAGGCAGCTCAGTCAAAAATGAAGTGAGGGGTCATGTCTTTTGATTTCAGAGAAAAGTCCCAGCTGCTGTGATCCAAGAGGAAATGTTGTATAATCAGGCTTTATTGCACAGATGGCCTCTGTTGGAAAGATAGCAAAGCATCTCATATTCTTCTTTCCTGCTTCCCAAAATCTGGACTTGGTTGGATGTTTCTTGCTTATCCAAGGTCTGCTTTTGAAGGGACAACACCAGGTTTGGAAAACAGAGCTCAGATACTTTCTCTTCCTGAGCAGAGCTCAATCTGCATCTCCCAAAGTGACTAAAACCATTTGGGTCAGTGATATTCTTGTTTCTTTCTGCTGTAGCTGTTTCACTTTTCATGGGGCACTTGACTTTTCACTGAACCCTTGACTTACAAAGGGCAAGATTTCAAGTGGGTGAAGGATTTAGGAGAAAGACAACGCTGTTATCTTGTGCCTGGCACTTTACTTGAGAAATGGGTATTAGTACAAGATATTATTGTGAGTTTTTAATTTCTTCTGGAAAGGCCCTTTGCCTTAATTCTCAGAAGTTAAAGATTGGTAGACTTATCCTACTCGACAGGGATGTCACAGCCAGAGTAGGAAAGGCAGTTGAATAAATTACATAATCTGAGCAAAGTGCAGTTTTATTTGATTTAGCAGTAGATTCTGCTTTAGTATTTCAACTGTAGATTAAAAGAAACAAACAAAAATATTTCTTAATGTAACAGAAGAACCAGATCCTTGAATATCCTATCATATGTTTCATCTGTGAATTTAGAAGTGCCAAATTTTCTCCTTTTGATTAACTAGTTACTTTTCTGAAGCTAAGTTATTGGCAGGTTGAAGTTGTCACTGCTGTGAAATGGGATCTTGTTTCTCTTGCTGAATATGACTCTAAGATATGTTATTTTGCTGTACTTATGCAAGTCAACTATGTGTAGACCTCGAGTTTAAACAGTTAGTCTTGTGGGAGGTATCTCTAAGGGTACAGATAGCTTTCTCTAGCCTTGTGCTTTTCCTCAGACCCACTGAAACTGCTGAAGGATCGTTTGGAGCTTGAACTTCACACCTTTCTCATGCAAATAGAGTAATTATAAATTCTATATGCTGTTGTGAGGCTGAGCCCTGGGGAAACCTTCTGGAGCCAAGTGAAAAGGCTACCACCAGCCCAGGAGTTTTCCATGAATCAGCCCATAATGATTGAATCCAGTGGGATTATTGCTATGAACAAGAACTACAGAATCTGAACCAAGTACTTTATAGTGAGGACTTAATCTTTTGTGTTCTGTGAAGTGCTGTTCATATCTATTGTCCTGTGGGGAAACAATCTTCTGCTGCAATATCCTGACCCTCTTTTGATATGTCTATATGTTTGGGATATATGAAATGTTCTGCCACTTGTCTATTGATCTGCTTCCCAAATTCTTCCCAGCAGGGGATAAATTACCATTTTTAATTGAAAACTTCATTTGTTTATTTTTAATTGTCACTGGTAGCTGTGTAAAGTGATCATGAACACTGACTTAATTGGGTAAGAGAGTGTGGTTTTTTGTTTGTTTCTTTTTTTTTCAGTATCAAATGAAAGAGGTGTTACATTCACAGTCTAGTATGACAACTGAAAATTTGTTTTGGTTTATTTGAGGGTTATTTTGCTTTGGGTTTGTTGGGGCTTTTTTAAGCTCTCAGCTGCCACAGTTTTCCTTTTATTGTTTTTAGAGGCAATGTAAACAGACTACACACAATAATATTTAATGTGTCTACTGAATGACAAACTTCCTTTATTCATGGAATTGTTGCTGTCCATCACTTATGAGTGGTCTTACCTCCCTCAATTCTTCATTCTGCCATAGAAAAACGCTTTGATATAACTCTAAACACCTATACAAATGAAAGCATAATTGCCCTTTATTCATATTATCCATTTATATTTCTTGTAAAACTTTCCTGGTTTGCTCATGCCACTCACTGCAGTTTACTCTCTTCAGGGTCTCTGCAGTGTCTTTACCTTGCTTGCTCACATTTGCTTCTACTCACTCAGATGGAACATTTTCACAATGTGTATTTTGTATCCCTCAATGACAGCCAGTGTTTTCATGACTTATGTATTCACTTTCCTGATGAGGTATTCCACAACCATAACAAATTAAATGTGTGGCATACAGTGTGCAGATACTTGTTTGCTCTTTGACTAGTTACAGAGAAACAGCTTGTGCTAGAAAAACAAAATATGGAGTTCTGAATTACTGCAATATTGCCAAGCTAAAGGTGCCACAGTTTATTGAATTTTGTTCCTGTTTCTGAATGCTGTAGGAAAGGTTTCCTACAAACTTCATTTGTCATTTCTACTTGACTTTCGTGGAGAAGTTCTTTTAAAAAGTTTGATTTGATGTAATATTGTGTAAATCATATTCCATCTCAATTAATAATGTATGCCTTGTATTTTCATGAAAAGTTAAAAGTTAACTCATATTTTTTTTGAGCAACTGGAGGATTTGGAGATTAGGTTTTGGTTTTATTATTTTTTTTTCTAATCTAAGTCCACAAATCAACATTCTATAACATTTTCCTTCATCCTAATCAGTATACTTGGTGGTTGTAAGAAAGGAGTTTCAAGTTTTTGAGTATATTTAGTCTTTCTGAATGATCAAAAGGAAGCTTATAGCAAATTTCTTTTTTCTTATTTTATTGTTTTCTTTGCAATAAGAAGGTTTCCTCATGTCTCCCTGCTGATTGCTCCCCATCTTTTGCTGGCCATGCCTTTAACTGGAATTCTTACCAACTTTGTACAGCTGTAAAAATGAGGAATGGTGCAATCTCCACTGTTTCCCTGCTATATAGATTTTAATTACAGAGGTTTCAATTTTCAAAGCTATATTTTGTGCCAGCAATCCTAGCTTTCAAGTCCATAAAATAAAATTTCTTAGGTGAGGTGGGTGATATTCCTGCTACAGTTCTCCTGCAGATCACCAAAGGTGCAACACAGGTAAGGAAAGAAATAGAGATTCCTGTCACCTGTGGGTCCTTGCTCTTAAGATCGTTCTGGAGGGCAAATCTCTTCTCTTTAAGGAAACAGAGTCAACAACCTGGTCACAATGGAGCAGGATTAAGGCAAAGTTTTACCCTTCACAACATATGGCAATAAAATTATTTTCAAATGGTACAGAGAAGATTCATTTATCTTAAAGTGAAGTAGATTACAAAGACAAAAGAGATCCAAGATCCAAAGAAAGGTAAGGAAAGGAAAAGGATCAATACAGAAATAATCCACACAGAAATAATCTACTATGAAAATAATTCAAGGAATGAGATATGAGAGAAATATCATAGAGGGAAGTAAAAATGATACACTGGATCCTTTTCTATTTGGATTTCTAACCTATTTGATTTAGAACAGTAGTCCACTTCCTGTTAAGCACCTATAATGTTCCCTTTGTTCCTTTTTGCACCATCATGTGTGGCTTTTTATGTTTTTTTCCCCTGCAGATGGTCTATCATTTATGAGCTTCCTTACTGATGTGATTTGCAATTCTTTTTTCCATGAGAATCTCAAAAATGTGAACATTTATCAACATATCTTTGTGAGGGTAGAGGGTAGGGTCATAGATATCTGTTGATTTATTTTAACAAGGCCAGATTTGACAATATAAATATTAGAATCTGAAAATATGATTAGTTTGACATTATTTTTTGCAATTTCTTTTTTTCACATTAGGTGCTGCAATGGTTCCTCTTGAAATTGCTGAATTCCATCCTGCATGAGTTGCACCTCACTGTTTGTGCAGGAACAAACTCTTCAGCTGCTTGTGGTTCCTCCCCTACTTGCATGACTTAAACAGTATTTCAAGACATACCAGATTAGTCTTGCATATCATCATGATTATTTTTTTAAAGCTTTCTGCACATAAAACTGCAAGATAATGATGTCCTCCAATACAAAATGGTAGTAGGGAGTACAAAAAAATTAATTTCTTCTTATGTACCTTCAAAAAGTGGCTTGTGTGATTTAAAGCATTGTATGTGAATTTGGGGGTCAGGAAAACCCTCAGGATTCAGAAAGATAGGAATAACAGTGGTAAAGCCTGTAACAAAACTGCAATAAAATCATAGCAGAGTAGAAATTCCTGCTTCCAAATCAACTGCTATGCCTGTAATTTATGTGGAAATCAGACTTCTTTAGATTCAAATTCTATTGTAAAGCACCTCACTTCTGTATGTTGCTAGAGCCAGTACATAAATCAGAGGATCACAGAGGATAAAGGGATGCCTTGCTTTGACAAAAAGATGGAGTTGGAGCTGTTCTGCCAGTCTGCCTTATTGGCCATATTGTCACATGCTTTTCCACAGGTGAAATTCTGCTCAAAACCAGTTTATTTTATTTTTTCTGGATTTTGCTCCTTTACCTAACTGCATGTATTTTTGGGGAGCTATATCCAGCAAGAGATTTTCTCACCCAGTTTGCAGTGCTCTCAGATTTCATGTACTCTTAAGCTGGGCTGCAGCTGAGGCTTTCACACAGCTGAGGACACTTCTGAGTGTACTACATGATGCATTTTTAATGTTGAGATTCCCCGATGACCAAAACAAAATTTTCCCTTATCTCCTTCTTTTCAAAGGTATTCTCAAGACACATTTAATACATCAGACAGAGTACAACACAAATTGTTGGTTTTTTGTGTTTTTTTTTCTTTTATATAACCTGAGGAAATGCTTATGTAACCCCATAACTTCTTTCTCTGCCATCCTGACCTTGCATGGGGATATCTCCTTCACAGGGTATGTTCCCTATGTTCCATTTTGAACATTCCTACTGTATTAAGGATTCCATAATTTCTTATGCTTTTTTTTTTTTAATTGTGTCTGATGGACTATCTTTTGAAAAGGTCCATCCTCTTCGAAAAGAAAGAAAAAAAAAAGTATTTAAATGACTTTGTGGATAAAAGGCATCCCAGGTGAAGAGTGTTGTATCCTAAGTATGATTATTGATATTTCTAAAGGCCTTTATTTTGATTCATATTTGGCTTTTCAACTTAATTTCTTGATCCAAATATTTATGCCCAATTCATAGGATGGCAGCAGGAAAACAAAGAATTTCTCTATATTTGATTTTTTTACCCCCATTTTTATCATTTACCTGTGTGTGAGAAAGAAACCCAGTTGATCCAAGATAGGATTAGCACTTGATTCCAGAAGGAATCTTTTTTTCTAGTTTAAAACTGGGGTTTGGAATGTTAGTTTAGTTCTGGAATGCAAGGTGGCTTCCCAGCAGTGAGCTAAACCTCTGCAGCCCCAAGCAGACAGAATGGATAAATGTGGATAATTCAGAGATATTTTGAGTTAACTCTTTTTTTTTTTTCTCTGCATGAATGCTAAAGTTCATACTCATATAGTATGTGTGATCCTGTCCTCTACTTTTGTTTTTTTCCCAACCCCTGTTTGCTCAGAGAACCAGCTGCCTGTGTCCTTTTCCCTGAATGTGGATGTGCTTCTGTTTTGTGGGATTAAAGGAATCTGTGGTGATACATGATGCTCTGAGCTGGAGAGTGTATCCGTGTGTTCTTCTGTTTTACTTCACACAATCCTCTGTTTACAGTACCTGGTATTATTTTAGAAGTGATATCTATTTTATCCTTTGTGAGGGGTGTTTATATTTGCCAGCAAACTGAGGTACCACTGTAACCTCTCAGTTGTTCTAATAAAGTCTTCTATAGAAATTTATTTAGTAAAGGGTAAGTAAAGTGAGAGATTACAAGGTGCTCTATGTAGGTGGCAAACATCTGTTCTGAAAAAAGTGTAATCTTAGAAATATGGATTGACTGACAAACTTTTGCCACAACCTTAGTAATATTTCCTTTTAATATCAATACTGAAATCACAGTATCTCTTCACAGTGTGTGTTTACTGCAAGCTGATGTAACCAGGATCATCTTCAGACAGCAGAGTGCATGAACGTAAATAAAACATTTATGTTTTATTTGTGCTGTTTATTCCTGATGAAAATATCATGGGTTTCAAAAATTCTCTTTTTTTTTTTTTTTTTCTTTTTTTTCTTTTTTGTTTTTTTTTTCATCCTAGAGTTGTAACTTTAATCCCAACACAGTGAGGCCCTCATACCTAAATACCTGACTTCATGCCGGGCAGTCCTGCTGACTTCAACAAAGTCTTGCTTAAAGCTACATATATTTGTGTGGATTTGGGGCTAGCTCATTAACATGTGACCTACTTTACAGGAGAGCATGCTTTATGAATTTTTCACCAATATTCATGTCTGTATTCTGCTCCTTGCCAAGGTAAGCATCAATGTAATTAACACTGATAAATTCAACGCACTTGTGTGGGTGGATTCTACCTTAAGAGATGATGAATCTCAAAGATCAGGTCCTGTGGCAGCTCAAACTTCACAAAAATTCAATAAAATAGCCCTTAGATGCAATGAATCCCTAGAAATCATAGTTACTGTTTTCAGAGGAGGTGCTTTTACATTGATGTTGAGGGAGGATAAGGAATGCTCTGCTTCTGTTGCATGCACAGAAGGCTGTGCTGGTAAAATCACATATGTATGAGTTTATAGTGAGTGAAATCTGATGTGCTCAAAATTACTTCAAATTTCCATAGTTTTAAAGATTTGGTCCATGTAGCAGGGAAGGAAGAGACACAATAACTTTGGTGAATTTATTTTTCCTGTTGAGATTATGACCTTGAATTTCTTGCAGAGTTCACATGACATTAAAATATAAAGCCTTATATGATATTTATTTGACTGACAGTTATAGTAGTAATAATAATTATTGTCTTTTTAATTTTTTGCATTGAAATTCATAGGAAAGTTGATAACATGGTATTGACATGCCTGAACTTATTCTCATAAATAACTGCTTAATCTTTCTGAAAAAAAATCTGATTGTAACACAGTTGCTTACCTGTGTGCCTGTTCCATTATTGTTATGTAGGAATCCAGATTTTGAAGACAAGCTCCCAAAAGACCAATTAGACGTCCTAAGTTGAAATGTAAGTTCACAAAGTCAACCCAAACCTAACTAGCTATTAATTTGGATCAAAGTTGGTAAAAAAAACAGAGAATAAGTAAACCTGAAAAGGTTTTCAGATTTTCCATTTTTATGGCAAATTTCTTGAAAATAAAAATATGATAGTATCTTAACATTCAAGAAAAAACAATCCAAATCCATCCTATTTTAAAGTATATTGAAGCTTTAAATGTTAGATTGTGTTTTGCATGCATTCTTAAAAGCTTTTAGTACTAAATGAGCATTTCTAAAAATGACAACACCCTGATTTTAGCATGATGAAATGCTTCTATTCTTAAAATCAGCACATTTATCTGAACTTCTTAATTCAGTTAAACAGCACTTCATAGGGGAGAAATATATTCCAGAAAATAATAAAAGTGAGACATGACAGGATTGGAAATAAATTTATAGTGAGTTTTTATGTGGGATACAAGGGAGCTTGGGAAAAAACCCAGATGTAACAGCCTGTGAGCATTAAGGGTCAGAGAAATATCCAAGATATCATTTTAGTACAAATATAATTTTGTACATTCACAGTATTTATCTCTGCTATAAATCACATCCGATTATTTGGATTTTCACACAATATAGCTTTTGGGGTTTGGGGGGATTTTTAAAATATTTTTGTTTATGCTTTTGTTGTTGTTGTCTGTTTTGTTTGGTTGGGTTTTGAGGGGTTTGCTTGTTTGTTTTTTTTTATTTTCAACTGTTCTGTTTGGGCTACTGCACCTCTTGACACCCAGAGCAGTGGACCAGTCTCTTAGGCTATGCATGCACTGTCAATTGTAGCAGCATTTAATATGCATTTGTGCTTCTTTGCCAGAGCTGATGGGGAAATAGGGAAAATGGGGATATTAGGACTCCCTTATGTCATGAAATATTAACATGACAATAGCAGAAGTCTCATTGATTTGAATTTATTTATAAACCTTACGTGCAGGAAACTCCTCTTTGCTTTAATCTTTTAACTCCAATCTTTTTTTGAGTTTATTAGTGATGACTG
The DNA here is from genome assembly GCA_013398615.1 of Brachypodius melanocephalos. Taxonomy (NCBI): domain Eukaryota; kingdom Metazoa; phylum Chordata; class Aves; order Passeriformes; family Pycnonotidae; genus Brachypodius; species Brachypodius melanocephalos. The sequence goes on along the minus strand of VZSR01000055.1, from coordinate 734,545 downwards.
AAGTTGTTGTTGACAAAATTAGCACACCAAGAGAAAGAAATAAAAAGCAAATATGCATGAACTGATAGGGTATGGTGGAACTCTCTAGTTCCCATGGGGTCCCCTAATAGTATTTGTATTTTATTCATAGGTTACTTAATACAAAAATCTTCAAAAGGCACTGGAGCAGAGAATGAAAATCAGGTACCTTCAATTTCCTGGTGAATTCCTTGATATTCTTACCCACACCTTTTCTTACCCCAAAGATACAGTCTATTGATTTTGCAAAAAACATCATCAAAAGAATCTGAGTGTTTTCTATGAAGTCTGGAATAGCAGAGCACTTCATTCTCAGGTTGGAACCGGGAGTTCAAAACTGCTCACTTAAAGGAATTCAGCCATAACTCCCATATAAAAGCTGAGTGTTACAGAGAAGTGAATTAAAAACATTATCACATGAAACATTATTACTTGAGAAAGATTTTGATTGATAATACAATCCCTTGTTTGTGGAAGAAAGGCTTGGCTGCTTTCTCTGAGCAACAAGCTCAGAATGAAGGAACCTTAATGGCTTAAAGGATGTTTAACATGTCTCACTTTTCATAGCATTACCTAAAAATTAAAATTCCAGTCCAGCAATGCCTGCTGCTTGGGTTGGTACCTTCAAATCCGTACTTGGAGAAAAATTTATCTGTGAATGCATGTAAGAAATAGGAACTCATTATTCAACAGATCATTCCTCATGCAATTTGTTGCAGCAGCTTGTTCTTGAGACTAAAGTGATATTAAACTTTTTTGTATTGATTTGTGTGTTGGGGTTTTTTCCCACTCTTCCTTGCTGCACCTTTCTCCTGGTACAATGCTGAAACTGAACTCTGTCCCACCTTGTTATGTCTTGAACAGAGTTGCTGGTCATGTTCAACACTGACCCAGTGGGAGCAGAAGACAAGCTGTTCCTCTTTCCTCAGCTCCTTCATAATCACAAAGCCAGAAGTACCCTGGTTCCACATTCCAGTTCAAGGAATCTGTGGGATTTTGGTTGAATTTGGTTAAATTTCGTAAATTTGGTTTTAGCTTGATTAATGGTATAGTAAACAACATCCACTTACCTCTCAGTCCTTATCACTTTAAATGCTGGAAAACAGAATGATTTTTTTTATGAAGCAAAGATTCAAATTAAAGATTTACTCAAAAGACACCTCTATGTTGCAGTGAGGGTGGATGTGACAAACTTTTAGGTCACCTGACTTCAGGGCAGAGGGTGGCAAGAAAATAATTAGGAGTGGGAATGACAGCTGGTGCTAAAAAAACCCCATTTTAATTAGGGATAAAATAAAATAGGGACAGTGCCCCAAAACTGTGCACAGTATCTAGAACTCCACAGGTAAACCAACCAAAGACCCAGAATTGAGGAAAACAGGACAATTTATAGGGTAGATCTGAGGGTAAGGGTCCAATCAGAAACTCCAACTGGGAACATAACCATATTTGTACAACATAACTGACCAATCATGAAAACATAACCTTATGTGGAACAACTTCATTAACATGCAAACTCCCATGAACCTTTACTGCTCACCACAGCTACAAAGGGGTTTCCCACAGCCTTGGGTTTAGAGTTGCTTCAGCCTGCCCAACTCCCACATCTCTAAGCAAGCTGCAAAACCCCCCAAACTGTCTAAACAAGCTGAATCTCTACTTCTGTACTTGAACAAACAAGACTTTAAGTGAGGGTCCCAAGTCATTCTCTTTCCTGGACTTCAGCTCAATTTGAAACACAACAATCAATAATCTGATTTACACCTCAACTAACACCTTTTGTGCCTTTCTCATTAGGACCTTATTTATTTTAGCCTTTTCTCTGCTGAAAGCTGCTCCCAGCACCGTGTCCTTAGGCTGGGAAGGCTGGGAGTGGGATCCCTGCTGCTCAGCAGGTTTTTTAGCTCTGCCTGGTAGGGTGGGTCGGCAGAGGAGCCTTCACCACCTGGTGTCGGTTCTGCTCAGCAGATTTCGTATCCCTGTTTACACTCCGCTCAGCTATAATTGACAGTTCTGTCATCGTTTCTTCACCATCTTTGGGTGTATTGTTATAGCTGAATACATGCTATAGATGGGAAGAATCCTTGCTCATCACAGCTGTCGTTTTCCTCTTCTTTGGTTCTTCTTGTTCTTTTTTTCCTACGCTTTGAGCAGTGTAAGTCATGGTGCTTATACTGCATATGCATTGACAGATTTCTTGACTGACATGCAAATTAATTCAGAGGAAGAGGAAAAGAACATTTTTGTTCCTGACACTTCTTTATTTTTATCTTTGCGTGCCATCTTTGACAGGCTTTAAAATCTTATTCGTATTTAAAAAGTAACTTTAAATAAAGAGCAATTTGTTATATCAGAACTGTGCTACTACTGTATCTTGCTTTCCAATTTGTTCAAGTCCATACTAAGAAAAGCTTCTCAATGATTTGATTCTGACACTAAACAAGATCCCTGGAGTTCCAGTAAATTTATTGTCTTTTTTTTTTTTTTTTTTTAATCTGCTTGAGGGAGTTTTTATAATGCTCCTGGGCAAGGGATTTTCCTCTGGTGTCCTTTACCATGCTCCTTCAGGACTGCACATGCTGAACCCTGAAGAAATATTCATAATGGCTAAAATTAAAGAGGATGGGCCCAGAAAGGGCCATAACTGAGAACAGAAAACACATTCTCATTAATCAAGAATAACAGCAAGAGGACCCATTGTCTCAGTATCAGTAATGAATCAGCTACTGCCATATGAGACTCTTGAATTTTAAATCTTATTTATTAGCTCTCAAATCACTGCTTCTGGCTTTAATTTTCCAGTTCAACTGGTCTCCTAGTAATTTTACTTTCTTTCAAGAAAACAAAGGGTTTATTTGTTTTTGCCTTTTTATATTTACTTACATTGGGATTAAAATTACCTGCGACCTGCCACCTCCCTAGAACATCAGCCTTGGAATAAATCTGTGAATTCTCAGGAAACAAAAAGCAATTTCATAGAGAGGAAATTGCCTTCATATTTCTGGTAGATGAATTATAATCTTGTGTGGGATTTTTTTTTTTTGTTTTAGTTAAAGATCACAGTTCTCTGGTAGAGTAGCGACCTCAATTTTTTCTCTTGTGGTAGGAAATTGTTGGATGTCTTTTCTCATTTCCTATTGGGGCATGGTCAACTTTGAGACCAGTGCTACCCACTGACTACCCAATGTTGTCCACCCCAAGGGCTCAAATGCATTGCAGGAATTTCCCTGTTATGTGTTAGTGGTTTTCAGGGAGGAAAACAGCATCAATTGAATGGAGAATAAGGCACGTGAGGAAAAAAAGAACAATGATCGTAAAAAAAAATATAGGTGTAGGAACATAGGTACTGAAGAATTAGAAATGTCATTGAGACTGGAGGAATGGGAAAGGAAAAAAATAATAAAATTAATCCTAGTTCTTTATTGTCATTGTTCATGTCTTTTTTCCCCATTTCCCCAAAATATGTGTTCTTCTAAGATAAAATACCCTCTAATGCAGGAATATGTCACAGACATTTTGGCAGCAAGCCTTTCTTTTTCTTTTTTTCAGTAATTTTTTTAGAATAACCCATGATTTGATGCAAAAGACTAATAACTGATTTGTCATTCTTCTTGTAGAGGTTTTCCAGTCCGTTGTGTTCTTTTGGCTGGTGCCTTGAATTTAGGCGAAAGCTACGTTAGTCAGTGGATGTGATGCTCTTAGCTGGAGAGGAAAACTTATACAAACAACATGAAGGGTGAGTTTTCATTACAGTCTGGGTACTTTAAAATTCTTTGCACTTCACAAGCTTTGTTGTGCTTGATTTGTGCTCCTGAACAGAAAAAGGAGGAGGAACAGCTTTGGAAAATTCAGCTCTTTGAGAGCCAATGACAAACATTTTCTTTTTTTCTTTTTTCCTTTTTTCCTTTTTTTTTTTTTTTTTTAATCAGTTTTTAACCTTGCACTCATGGAGAGTTTTAAATGTCCAGGTGTCACAAGATGTAAGAAATAATGAGGCAGAATAGTGATTATGGGTGGCAATTAGTCACTGATCAGCTCCTTTTTGTGGCTTGCTTAGAATGATGCTTTTTTGCTACCCACAAAGTAGGAGTAAGAATTTAAATCTTTTTCTTGTCTACTGGTTAATAGGTGTCTTAGAATAAATTTACAGTGGCAGGTTCTTGTATCAATAATGAGTGTAAGTAATGAAAAGCCAATAAACTTTATAAGCCTGTAGACTTTTATGTTTGCTTTCTACCATTTACCTTGTTTGCATTTCAGAGGAGCTATGGATTCTTTCCTACTGTGTTTCCTCTGATGCTGGTATTGTAATTTTAAGCAAAGTTCCAGATACTGCTGCAGTTATGAAAAGCAGATATTGAATTACTGGGGTCAAAGCTAAGTATGGAGCAATTTTGTTAAAAAAGGCTACACCCAGGTTTTTGCTTTGAAGGTAAAAAGCTCCAGTCCAAATCCTAACCTGAAAATGACCCTGTGAGTCCTGTGCAGATTAAGTACCCTGCTTTACAGTACTTCTTTTTGTTTGACAAAAGAGATAAGCTTCTTTTTCAGTAAACTTATAGAAATGAAGATTGTTACTAACCTTACTCCATCTCAGAACACTTATTTTTGAATTATTCATTTGAAGGTTGCTTGCTATGGGGAGATCACAGCTTCAACCATGTTCATTTGTCTGACTTCTTTCCTGCCCTCCCTGAGTGTGCCTGTAATTCATCACTGCTTTCCTTATTTCTCAGGTCCAGAGGAAGGAACATCATTTAAACAAATAAATAGTTGTGCCTTTCTCTTTCTTGTCACCTTCTCACTATTTTCTCTTAAAGTGTTTCTTACTACCTTTAGGGCGTTTTGGAAAGCCTGGGCAGGGGAAGAGGTGGCTGTTTCCAGGAGATCATGTCTTTTTTTTTCTGATGGAGTTCCTCTGAGCAGGACACTTGACAATCTGTTTCCTCTGCACCAAATCATCTCCTGCCCCAGACTTGGAGAAGGTTTGAAAAATGAGAATATTGTGCTTGAGGCAGAGACAACAACTTAAGCAGTGTGATGCTGTGAATGTGTGCCTTGTTGCTTTTGCCTGCCAGGACCAGCTCTGCCACGATTTTAACAGCACAGAGCTGAGTCCCATCTTTGGGAAATTCTGAAAGAGGTGGAAGAGGTGATTATACTATGGATACCTTTTCATAACAAAGTTTTTGAGACAGATGCTTATTATTTTCTGCCTCAAACACATCACTTAGAATATTTTGACAGAATCCCTGGAAAATAAGTAAAAACTGGTGGTGCACAGCATAGTTAGCATTTGGCTGGGTTCGGTTGTGACATTTTTCTCAAAAGCAAAGAGGCAATCATGAGAAAAGATGTTTGGAAGAGTATTGTTGGTAAAGCAGCATATTTGGTGTGGTAATTTATTTTTCATTTAATCTGTGTGTCTCCCCTTTTCATCCAATACTTAGGGAACATTCTAATTAACAGTCACCTGTGTAAAAGTCTTCTTTGACCCTTTCAGTTCATGTTTCTGTGATGCTGATGTGTCCCTTGGATAAGCAGAGTTCCAGGGCCTCCTCTTAAATTCTGAATTGTCTACTTTGAATATTAGTTTATTTTTCAGAATAAGGGGAGAATAATTTCTTTTCAAGAAAAGTTATCACTATCACTGAATTGTGAAATAAGATTACTGGTAAATCATAATTTTTCAGTGCAGCTGATGGGAGAAATAAATCCATCTAGGCACATCTAAGCAAAGTATTTACAGCTTGCTTAAACAGCCTTTCTAAATCATATTTCCTATATAAATCAGTCTTGTTTGTGACCTTGGAAATACATCAGAATTACAAAAATAACTAAATTGCTTTCTGCCAACTCAAGCTGAGGTTCTTTTAACTTACCATTGCCTTCAATTTCACAGAAAATGTCCTTTCTGATTAAATACAATTTTAACATTACAAAATGCTTTAGGGAAGAAAAAAAAAAAAAAAAAGCCAAGTTTATAGTTAAAAGGATATTTTCATACTACCAATCGGAATTTTTACCACCATCAGTGAGTTTGACCACAATATACTGTAAATATCTGTTGACATGCAATCTCAGAAAGAAGCCTGGCTTCAAGTTTGCAGTTATAAATTCCTTTTAAATTCTCTTAAAAAACACTGCGTTTGAAATGCTCTTCTTTTAAGTTAAGATATATCCCCACAGGAATTTCCTAACACTTCACTGGAGGTTTTTTTGCCCCTGGGCCAAAAGGCCAAGGCAGCTAGCTTTCTTTTTGTTCCCTACCTCTTTTGAGGCTAACCTGGGCTGCCTGCTGTTTCTTTTGAAAGTTCACCCTGCTTCCATTGACACAAGTCCTGACCCAAATGCTTATTGCAGCTTGTCTTCTGCCTTGTAGTTTCTCAGGCACAGACAGCACAACTGTCATAATCCTTCAGACTTTACTGGTGTCAATATATTGACGTTAGGAAAAGATCAAGCTGGGAGATTTTGGTCACTTTTCCTTTTATCTGGGCAATGTCTAGCCATGGTAACATATAAGTCGACGACAAAGGGAAGATTTTGGTGTTTAAGGATGGAGCACTGATAAAAATCCAAACCAAACAAAACTAAAGCAGCTGATGGGGGAATACAAGGCTCAAATACCCTTGATTGGTTTGGGTAATTTGTGTGAAAAAAGTTCAGATTGAAGAGGAGCATGGGTCTTACTACATTCTCATTACAGTCTTCCTTCTTTTGAGGGAAGAAATTAATGGAATTTTCTCTGAACTAGAAGCTGCAATTTCACCTGGCTCTGCAGGCAGCGATATTCCAGTTTGATCACATAATAGTAATGTGGTCATGCATGAAGTATTGTGAGCATCCAAAGGTTTATCAAAAGCCTTCCCTCTGGAATGGGAGGTTACCAAGCCCTTACATTCTGTCCACTCTTGTCCATTTCCTTTCCATGCACAAAATCATACCCAAAGTTTCAATGCTGGCCACAGCCTTTAAAATAAAACACTTCACATTTCATCTGTGGAGCTGTTCATTACTAAAACCTCAGAAGATTCCACCTGCATTGAACAACAAATTCTTGGTACCGCTGGTGTGACATGATCAGCATCTAAGAAATTAAAATTTACACGAGGAAAGGCAACCAGGAAGAGAGATAGCAAAGAAGAAGGAAAAAAAAAAGAAAAAAAAAAGAAAAAAAAAAAAAAAAAAGGCAGGGGCTGAAATCTGAATGCATAAACCTGTTGAAGGCTACAAAGAAGATTTCCAACCTCAATACTTGACTTTACGAACATCGTGTTTGTTTATTTCATTGGGAGAAAGGATTCTGGGAGATTTTAATTGCAATTATTATTACATTTGTAATACAACAGCAATTCTACACAAAATCTACGACACCTTCTAATCTGAAAGCTTCCCCAAAGAGGAGAAGAAGGCCCTTTCAGAGCTTCCCATGATGACTGAAAGGTCCCAGCCTTCTGCTGGAGGTTCTCAGTTTCATAGAGTGAGGCACAGTGTGGGACACTGCTTTTGTGTGGTGAAGGCACACCAGATGTTTGCTGCCCAAGGGTTTGAGGCAGTGGGTATTGCTTTCAGCCCTCTGAAATACCACAAGACCTATCTGCAGTCTTGCCTTCTCTTTTCATCGAGGTGAGCTAAATAGAGTCCCTAAGCCTGGGTATCTGTGTCTTATTTCTGTCTGAGGGTATTAAAAACACAATCTGATTCTGCAGTTACCTTTATAATTAAAGGTCAGGGCAACTTTATAGCCTTCAAAAATGTACCCCTGATTTACAGGAAAGCATAAAAGTCAGAGGAGAATTGGGTCATGTAATTTAAAGATCATTATTGTCATTCTCTTTGAAATAATACTTCCACATTGGAACTGAAGTTACATTATTCACTGAGATTTGTACTTTTTAGAAATTGCAGATGGACAATATTTTTTCAGGTCTCAACCTTTAGCTGGAATGAGTTATGGTAATTGTTGTAAACAGAGTATTAATATTAGCAAAGAAAAGATGGCAGCAATATAGAAGCAGAGCTCTGCCAGGAGAATATACAAGAAAGAAAAAATTATGAAGGATAAGGTAAAACATTAGACTCGTGAATATCATTGTGATTAGAAGGCTTTCTGTTTAAAAAAAAATTATCTATAATTTTTAAAACCAAAGCAGAAGTTGATATTGGCTTTGGCAGAGCAAGAATGTGGATGCAGGTGAAGATAGTGGAGTTTGAAGGAGTAGTTTGGGCAAAAGGGTATTGGAAGATTTACATGTGGAGCTCTGTATTCATGAACAACATTTACCTGAAGAAAAGAACTAAAATATGTATTTTTTGGCTTCCCCTTCCCGCCTCCCAACACCTTCATCAGGATCAATGAGATTTTCTGTCCTTTTACCTACAGTAAAGATTTAGCAAACCCTGTGGGTTTTACATTTGCACTCCTCTCAACCTGAAGAATCAGAAATTGAAAGGGACTCAAAAGAAAACACAACTAAATCTGGCATGAGAATTAAGCTTCTGATTATTTGTGCAGTGAACAGACACTTTTCTTTCTCTAAGCATTTCACTTTTTTAACTAGGAAAAGAATAGCAGCTACAGAAGAAGTTGGACTAGGTACGGCTAGTTGCCTTCCAACAGGTAAAAAAGATTCCAAAAGAAATCACAAATTTTCCTGAATATATCTCAGAGGATCTAAAGTAATGAATCTCAGCCAAATTGAACCAGAAACCTTTTGTCCACTCTATTTTTTTTTAATATATATATCTAAGGAAATGGCAATTCTTTGAGCAGGGAGATAAGAAAAGATGGTGCCAAGTGAACAACTGATTCTTTCCCAAATTTGTTACAGCTGCTTTCTCCCTCTGTCCTGGAGCAGTGCTATTCCAAGCCAATTTAAATTACTTTGACAGACTCATCACAATGTAAAACTGGCTTTTTCTTACCTTCTTTCCTGTGTGAATAACTTACTGGGCAGAAAGGAAGCTGACAGGAGGAAATAAGAAGAGGATAGAGGCTACTGCCACATCCTTGTCTTAACTAATATTTCAGGTGCTGGTGTTAGCAGAAAAAAATTTACAATTTGCTTTTACTTTCCATTTGCAAATGGAACACACTAGAGAGATAGTAAAAGTCAGGGCTTCCAGCCATTTGAGCAACCCTGGATATGAACTACTCACTCATAGGAAAATCCTCTTTTTCTGCATTTACATGTATTTCTGATTCTATACCTATGCATATATGTATATTGAGTTATTTCTTTCTTATAGACATTTGATGCAGATTTCTGACTGATACTTTAATTAAAAATTTAATACCTTTGCTAATGCTTTTCCAGGTGATAGCTAAGCCTTTTGTTTCTTTCATCCAAATACACTGCAGTTCAATAACTTGCAACTTTGTAACTTAAACATTTACAGCAATATCAAATTTCTGCTCTAGGTTCTGAAAGTGTTTTTGTCACAAATATCTTCTTTGAAAATTATTTTCAGTAGCTTTGTTTTTAAATGGGGAAAATGTGTGTGGGGATTCAACAATGCTCATTATATTATTTGTTCCTTTTTCATTAAAATCAAAGTAGCATATCCAGGTGATTTTTTTCACCAACCTGCACATTCTGGTCACATTCATTATTTTTCACATGGCTAGGCAAATCTCATAAGATAGAAGCAGATGGTGACAGCTTCCTCGTACCATCAAATCAAATTGAGATAGCAAAAATAAACATTTGTCCCAAGCTTAGAAACTAGGTGAACAGTCTGCCTTCTGAAAAGCTGTGCCAATTTTTTAGAAACCATGGATAAAATAATGTTGATTAAGAAATAACCATGAACCTCCAAAAAGAATTCTTAGGAGAATATTGAAGATGTGAGACTACCTAACAGCTAGGTAGTGAATCCCATTTCAAGATGGGGTTTGTTTGATAAGTGTGAGTGTTCTCCCTCTGGCCTTTGTGTTCAGAATGTGCTCTGATCAATAATTCAGTGTCACCTGAGGTTCGCTATTTGAAATTTAGGAACTACAGGTAATATTTGCACTGTTTCCTCAACCCCCTCTGTGGAAAATAAACCATGGTAAAATATGCAGTAAAAATATTGCTACTGTAGGATGGAAATCTATGTAGTAAATATCACCCAGTTTCACTGTTTTAATAGCAACATTTCAATCTGGTTATGTAATTTTCTCCTCTTATTAATTTCTTTCATGTATCAATTTTTTTTTTCATCACTTAGAAAGCCTTGCACTATGGTACCTGGGAAACAAAAACCAAATACTTTGGGAATATCATATGTACATTACATCCTGCCAGCCTAAGTTATACTCTTGATTTTGAGCATAAAGTATAGGATACAAACATTTTCACTGATTTAGGACTTGGAGCATGTTTGCAAGTAGGAAATGATCATCTGGTCAAAAGAGTGAGGGCACTAGATCCTTTCAATGAAATTATCAAATGTCTAAACACAGGTCAAATCTCTTGGTGTTCTCAAATAACAAAACAAAAAACAGACAAACTAACAAAAATTAAACAAACACCCCTCAACTTTAAAAGGAAAAGCAAACTTTTTTCCATATGTAACGTTTCCATCTCAGATGATTACCTACGTTAAATTTGTTAAAATTGTTTAATATGTAGGAAGTTGGGTATATTACTGATGGAAAAGTAGTGCAACTGATTGAAAAGTGATACTCTATCTATATTACAAAACTATTGCCTTCAAAGAAAAATATCAATCATAGGTAAATATATAAATAAAAGTACCTATAACATTAATGCTTTTATGTGACAGGTAAAGTGTGTGGAGCACTGGAAAGTGAGAGGTTTTATGAGAAGTAGGCTGGGACTATTAAAAAAAAAAAAACATTTGCTTGATACTGGTATCATATATTTCATAAATAGGGGGAATAACATAGTTTGGGCAGAAAGGTTTAGCAGCCCCTCTCATTTGGAATGTTCTCTTTGTTATCTTCCAGAGGGTGATTTATCTTTTAAAAACCATGCTACACAACCCATTATGTATCTTGATATTCATCACAAAGTAAATGTTATGACAAATTAATTTGATCAAAAGACATCCTTAAAAATATCACAGTAAAAGAAAAGTGTTGTGATTAACAGAGTTCTAGTGCAGTCAAAGGCAGGTTGTATTTTAGATTTTTGTTATGCTCTGTGCCTAACTAAGTTGTATCTAAAGTTGTCATCTAAGTTTAGAGGGCAGATTGTTTGAGCACTAACAGGGTGTGTCCTAGATGTGCTAACACAGGACTGAGGGAAAGAAAATCCTCTTGTGCCAATGAATAATACTTATCAGTATTATATCAGAATATTATGCATTATTTGTATAATAATATTATAATACTTATAATTTGGTACTGTGCCCATGCATGTGGAAATGTCAGTCTTACAGGGATTCTTCTTGTCCTTCAATTAAATCCTCCTGTAATTTTGAGGATGTGACAGAATCACAAAAGTTCACTGGTAACTTCAAGCTTAAATCCATAATCTCATTGCAGTAATGGGGGAATTACTAATCTACATTTCTGTGCTGCCTTAGGAATTTGGAAAGGCAGTATTGCATCAGGTTAGGTATGTCTTTTAGATTTCTTTTTTCCCTTTGTAATCCCAAATGATATAAACACTTTTATTTTAATAATAACAAACTGCTTTTTACAGCTTCAATGTATGTATCAGACAACTTTAAAAGAAAACAATCTATAATCCATGTGCCAGGGGCTATGAAATATGTTATTTTTCCTGCTTATTGCTGCTATACTTTTTCTTCTATTTATTGCATTGATTTTAAGTCATCAGGCAACTTACAGTATGGATTTCCATCTACTTCCTTGCTTATGTCAAGGATCCCCTTGGCATTTGACTGCATTTTTGAGATCTCTCTTTTTATCTTTTCTCACCATTCTTTATCTTTCCCCTGCATTGTCCTTTTTCCTCAAGTCTTCTTTCTTACCTGAAGGGATATGCTGAAGAGGATCAGTAACAGTTTGAGATTTTTGCTTCCACCTCTGTCTTAGATCTATTTTTCCTCACTTCAAAGAGAGGAAATTTTTTCCAAGTCTTACAGGGATAGAACTGCAACAGCATTAACCCTGTCAGATGTTTTTCCTAACTCCAAGCTGCCTTCCCATCCTCAGATACAAAGGTCTTTTTCTTTAGGGGAAAAAGCTAAGCCATTAACTAATCTTCAAATCTTAAAATTGTGGAATTCTTATTTCCAAATTATCTGAAAATTAGTCAGAAACAATAAAATGGGGGGGAAAGATAATTACTGTATACTCCAATGGATACATTATTGCTGAAAATGTAGGGCATACATAATCAAATATTTAACAAAGGAGCTTGAGCTTTGATTTTAACATGATTTTCCTCCAAGACTCCCTTACACAGCATGCTGACATTTAAATAAATTTAAATTTATTTACCACAAGATATGTTGCAACGAGACGGCATATGTCCACTAATCTAACAATATTTCTGACAAGTTCATAGTATGAGTTTCTGACTCCCTCATTAGAGCCTTTTCTTCCTTACAGAAATATTCTCCCAGGACTCCTTTCAGCAGGAGTGTTTTGGTGCAAAGGCTCCTCCTGCAAATGTTCACAAAGTACTAACATGACATTTCAATAGTATTAAAACCTGTTCAAGTTCACTTGCCAACTTGTGCCCTATTTGCAAGTAAAATATGCCTTCCTTTCTAATCATCTGCTGCTTTAAATGATCATTTCCCATTCATTTAATAATATATGCCAAGTGCCTTCCAAACATGTTGTATCCTTAGACTCTCTCATCATCATCTTGTGTGGTAGCGGTGCCACTCTCAAAAGAAATGAACAACATAAGGAACTCCAAAAGTCTAGGTGGCAGTTCACATTATAAAAATATAAAATGTCTGCAGCAAGACCTATCTAAAAAACACCAATACATTTTTAACGTTCAACAAAAAGTGGAAAGCAGCTAGAAAAGTATTCGGGCCATTTTGACCAATCAACGACTGTTTTAAACAACATCTATTATTCTTGAATTTAAGATTCTGTAATATTTACCACAGAGACAATACTGGAAAGATAGAATCAGTTTCTAAAATACTAATTGGAAAACAACAATCCTGATTCCATAGAAATAAATGTGTGTTACACCAATCAAGAAGGAATTGCTAGTTTAGATTGGAGTGCCAAAAAGACACATCCATCAAAGGGGAAAGAAAGAGTTATTTGTGTTTGCAAACATTTTGTGAGTCAAGTTTCATTTTGTGAGTAAAAATATTGCCACTGTTATTTGAGAGAGATTTAGAAAATCTAGCAACAGGATAACAAGTTAGCACCATCTTCCCCAAATAGCTTATGAGACCAGCTTGTGGAAAATGTTCAAGATGAATCTGGGAGAAGAGATATTTTTAATATCTTTACAACAGTGCAGCTATGTAGCGGAAAAAGGTATGACATAAATAAAACAAAATAAAACAAAATGTAAAAACCGAAGGATGAAATAAGATAAAAACTAATAGAAATTAGGTCAATCATTTTAATATTTTAATCCCCTCTCCAAGTCCAACACTTTTAATATCATATTACTTAATCCTGGGCCTAGGTACATATTTTATATTTGGATAAATGTGAAAATCAGAGATTTATTTTTTCCTTTACATGCCTTAATTGTATCTAATGTCCACGATACTGAAAACTAGTTCTTCTTTTGCACTTGACAATTTAAGGTACAGTTTGAGGGATTTCTTAAATGTTTTTGTTCTTTGTGAATGCTGGTACCTCATTCTTGAGGATATTTCCATTTTCTGTTTTAGGAAATGCATGGTAGAGTACAATTACTTCATAACACTCAGAATATTCACTATGGTAATAGAGCTGATAATCTTGGGAGAGCTAATGAACAAAGTTCAATGCTATTTCCAGAATGGATGGGTCTATGCAAATTTTAAATACTACTTACAGAGTGTGTGCTCTCTCAGAATTTTATTAATAATGACAGAAAATATCTGAGCAACAAGACAAGTACTGGTGCTCAGAAAATGTAGCACATATCTTAGGCAGCTCAAGACAAAATAAGCAGTTAGCCCTTAAATTGTTCTCTACAGTTTCAAATAAACTTGATAATGGACAGCATCAATGTAGGGGTGGGTTTGTTCTCCCAGCCCTGACTACCAGCCTACCTTTCTGTAGTGGTATCAAGACAGCTGTTACTAATTAAATCATTTATTTGCCTTTTTTAGGAGATGAGGAAATGGTGTTTAAGAGGAACCCAGGCCAGTTTGTGCCAATAAACAAGTCAGCATGTTTGCAGCTTTATTTTAGAAATGTTTGTCTGTGGTTCACATAGAGTTACTCATCACTGGGTATCAGTAAGTTGATTATGCAAAGTAACAATCTGTTTTCAAGCTTCCAAAGAGACCCAGTACATCATCTGCATCTAAACTCCTTTATGTCATGCACTGAAAGTCAAAAAAACCCAAGGATACCTGCTTCACAAAACACCATTATCTCAGGAGATGTCAACATTTCCTACATTACTCAAAACCACAATATAATCTTACGACTGATTTTTTTGTGTGTGTCAAACAAAAGAAAACCTGTTAACAGAGATAATGTAGTAACTTGTAAGCTTAAAAGCAAAATACAAAGCACCAACACCTCCTCTTTTCCCCCTCACTTCGCCCTGCCAAAAAAAAACCTAACCCATGCTGTAATTTTCTTATCTTGTCTGTTTTTCCTTGTCACTGTTCTGTTTTGCATCCCCATCAGATCAATACTTTCTCAACCCTGGGCTTTTTTTTTTTTTTTTTTTTTTTTTTTTTTTTTTTTTTTTTTTTTTTTTTTTTTTTTTTTTTCTGTCAACTTGCTAAACAGTGTGCCATTAAATCTGAACTCGTTGGCTTTGAAGCCATTCTCACTTTGCCCTTTGTCTGAGTGCAGAGAACAAAGGAATGGATATACCCTACCTAAAAGCCTCTTGCCCCCTTATCTCACTGCCTTGTTTACAGTAGCAACCAAAATAAATATGTCTAGATGTGAACATCGTTCAGACAGCACCAGAAAGATCTGTAGGAATTTCAAATGAAACCGAGGAGTTCATGGAAGCAGAAGCCTTGAAAACTGTTGAACACTGCAGAAAGGAAAAACAAAATAAGCAGAATAGAAAGGTTTTTTTTCTTGCTTGAACTCAAGTGACACAAGCTGCTTTGGGATCATGGAGAGGATACCTGGAGCTCTGAGCTGCAAACTGCCCCTTGTTAGGGGAATTTGTCTTTTATGAAGGAGATTTAATTGCAGACATCTTCAAACAAATGGGAAAATAACCAGGAGGTAAGTGAAAGATTCATTTAATAATCTTAACAAGACACAGCCTAGAGCATTTGAAGGCCTTTAACAAGTGCTAATGATTATACCTGAAAAAATATCTTGTTCTGACTCAGAATTATTAATTTAGGAGGGAGGATAGGAATTCATAACAATTTTGATGGAGAGAATTAAAAAAAAAATTAAAAAGCACAAAACCAAAGAAAGCAATTTTTGTTAAAAAAATTTACAGCCGCAAATATTTGCTAGCTCTTCTTTGCTAGCTCTTACTTTGTCTTCTATGTATTTTTCAAGATGGCTTTTCTATTGTCCTGTGCATGATTGATTTATTGGTGCATTCCAACAGCTCCCAATACTTTCCCCAAAAGAGTTTTTCCTTCTGCTCTTGGAAAGCACATGTGCAGAGTCCCAGATCTCTGTAATGTCAGGGGAAAGACCTAGATGATATCTGAATCAAACACACTCCACAGTATTCAGAAAAACCTAAAATCACAAGACATGGTCACAGCAATATAATCAGCATCCAGCCTAAAATCAATCACTTCTTCCTCCAAACAACCATGGAAGGAAAGCAATCTGGTTACACAAATGAATCAAACCATGGTCTGCTTGTGGTGGATCTGCCTCCCATTTCTCAGGTCAGGGTCCTTGGATAGTCTTGTTTGTTGTAGTTATGTCACTGTAAAAACAGAATGAAATCATAACCACATTTGTCACTATCTTTTCAGCTGGGGGAATTGAAAACTGATTTGTTTGTTTGTTTGTTTTACTTTTAAAGAGGTCCAGTGGTCATGAGTTTGTGGGCTGCAGTACTGAAGTTAGAAATGCTACTGTATCTATCTGAAGAGGAGAGCTTTGAACAGAGCTAAAAAATCTGACTGTGATACACTAAAATTTTTCACTCAGTTTTCAACAAACTACTGCTTTGAGATTTTCACTGTTACTCTTCATCCCAGCTTTTCAGACTCTGTGAATATCTTTTTTACATTATTTTCCTCAAACACATTAGTTTGTATTTTTCCCATTTGAAGCTCATTTTGTAATTTTCTGCTTGATTCCTTAATCTCACTTGCTCCCATTTGTATTATGCCTTTGTGCTCTCTGGTGTTCACCTCAAGTTCTCATTTATTCTCACCTGCATATTTCATTAATGTATTTTTACTCCCACATGTGCATTATTAATAAAGACGTTAAACTGAATGACTCTCTACAGAATGCTATTAAATATTCTCCCCTACACTCCAAATCTAATACTTTGAGCCCTTATTTTACAGACAGCTCTCAGCCTTTGTGACAATGCTCTCTGCAAGTCATTGGGAAACAATTTTCAGTACAATTCTGCAAGTCATCATATCAAGCACTTCTCTAGACTCCAGACATGTATTTGGCATTCCTTTTATCCACTAAGTAGGAAAAAAAATAAGATTAAAAAAAAAAGGGAAAAAAAAAAGAAAAGAAAAGGCAAAACAAAAGGCAAAATCTGTTTTTAGGAAATAGGTGCCATATTTCATTACTTGATGACTAGGTTTGAGACCATGGAGAGAATGATCTGAATCATTTTTTATAACCTTTGCACCATGATTTATAGAGCACTGTTTTCAGCTCTACCCAGGGTCTTTTAAATTCCCCTGTTTCTTGTAGCGTTTAGCACCAAGCCCCTGCTCTCAGGATGGATAGCAGGGCAAAAGGCTCCTTCAGGCCAGCCCTTCTGCTCATCTGTGGTGAAGCTTCCAACGAGCTCTGCTCCACCAGAGAGAACAAAGTCACCTTTGTGTTGTCTGCAGCTTTTCCACCACATTCTTGCATGGGAGAAACACTTCCAACTCAAACCCTTGACCATGGTGCCTGGGAAGGCAGCACACCCTGGTGTTGTCCTGTTGGAACTCTGGAAGGTGAAAATGTCAGCGTTTCTGCTCTAACAGGCACTGGCCCTCAAGCAAACACTACATCTGACCTGAGGCTGTGGAACAGGCTTCCAAAATTGAGAGGTAGCACTGGGATTGTGGGTGTGAAGTTTGAATAGAAGCGTGTGATATCACAGGGTGAAAAGCTTAGAATTTAAGGGTTTACTATATAGTAATATATATGGGACAATATGGAGGATTTAAGGAGTTGTCTAAGTCCTTCTTCCACACCTTCTTCTTCACGGTTTTGGTTGTTTTCTTCTAACTGGGTGAAAAAGGTCGGCATTGCGGGACTTGCATGATCAATTATTGGTTTAAAAGTATAAATAATCAGGTATCATCTCATTATTGCATAGTTTATGCTTAAATAACCTTGGAAGGAGTTAGAGACATCTCCATTTTCTACCTTGTTAGTTAGAGTTCACGACTCGTGAGGCTGTATCATAGATAAGAATTAATAAACACTGAGTCCAAACACATAAGTGTGACTCCTGTGTATGAATCCCAGCTCTAACATGAAGAAAAGAAGATAAAAACCTCACGCTGTCCTACTGTTTTGGTTTTTTGCTCTTTTCTCATTCTGCCTTTAATACACTTTCTATTCTGTGCTAAATTGTTTCCCTCCCTAGCAATTTTCTCCCAGATACTCACCTTCTCTTCTAATTACCACAAGCAATTAGAACAATTCTGCTGCTTTCTGCGGATTCTGCAGTTTCGCAGTGGAATCAAATTGGGATCAAATTCAGCTATGGTTTTCTGTATGCTTCTAGCAAGGCATACTTGTGCTTCAGGAAGGTAAGTTGGATGCCTGGTGTTGATGACCAACTGTTTAAAGCAATACTCAGCACCAAAACAGCACTGAAGTCATCCATTAGGAATTTATGCAGTGACTGGAAGGGAAAAAAATCTTTTTTTCCCATTCTTTATTTTAGGTTTGTGCAAAGACTGCACCAAAAAGAGTCCAGCCACAAGATCAAATTTGGACTTGTCCCATAGATGCAACAGCTAGGAGAAAAAAAACAATTTGCTTTAGAATGACTGTTGGAATAGCTGCCTTTAAGACTTCCTAAACAATTCAGTTCCAAACAGTGTGTTTTGACATCCAAGCCGTGTGCCCTGGTGTTTCAAATCATCCACTAGATAAATTATTAAACCTACGTGGGCTGCTTATTTCCATTTCAAATAAAACACAAATCAAATATGACATTTAAAACTTTTCTGTAATGTCTATAAAGAGTGCTGAGAACACAGGCTGGTAAAGGAGGCTTATTCAGTGCTTATAGGAGTGACCTATCAAGGATGGAAGTCACTAAAAATGCAGTAGGATGATTTAGGAGAATATTTGTGGCTTAAAATGTTGAAACACTGTAAAGGTAATGTCTGTCTCGGTTTCCCCTGGACTTCTTTCCCCAAATCCCTTTGGCCAGTGAAGTCACTCATGACTCTTCCCCTCTTCCAGCTGCCCCTAAGATGTTTTGTTTGATTATTTTAGTGCTAAACTGTGTGGATCCTGGTTTGCTGAGTATTTTAATTATGTAAAGACAAGATGGGTTCTCTGCTTCTTTCTGTTAAAAAAGGACAATTTCTGGTAGGAATTCTGTCAGTGTTTTCAGGCCTTTATAGCTAATGAAAGTTAATTTGCAATAAGGCAGTCCTCAAGTTTCTCTAATTTGAAATTCACCCTGTTTATAAAAAAGACTGTACATAAGATATGGATGTGGTCTCCTCAACACTGATGTTGGGTACATTTTCTGTTTGTTATGATAATATATTTAGAAGTTACAAAGAATTTCCAGAGCTCAGCAAGCACAGCAAGAGGTAAGATTCATTAGCTCATCAGAGCAGGAAAAATAATGACTAAAGAGTAAATTAATGCCACGATATTCTGAATGCTCTCTGGGTAAAATTATTGTGGCACTAGAGTCAGGACAGTCCAACTTTTTTTTTAGATATATAAAGCCAAGTGCTTAAAATATATATGACTGTTAAAGTGCCATAAATTTTGTTTTATAATGCACATAAATGGAGTATTTTAACTCCAGTGATATTTTAAAACTTATTATGATTCTTAAGTATATGCATAGAACAAGCTCTATTTGTACAATTTAACAAAACTGAGCTGTGTCTATACTTGTTAGAAATGTTAAGATTTATGATAGATTGGGGGTTTTAAGAGATTTATGACAGCTTTTTCAAAGTGATCAAATTTAGAAAGCCACAACAAGGGAGCTGGATATATCGAAGCTAGGACAAAATGAGAGTTTTCTTCCTGGGTGTTCAGTTTGGCTGCCCCAGCTGGAATTTCTGAAGTAAGTTCAGTTTTTCTGTGTTGGAACACAAATACTTTAACCATGTCCCTGAATGAGATATAAATCACTGCAGACCATGCAGCAGATGTGCCATTGCTTCCCCTGCATGAAAAACTTGCTAAGTAGACAGCTACAAATAGAGGCACAATCTGAAATTTCCAAGACCCTTTCAAGAAAGAGTTCTAATTGCTAAAGTTTTAGTAAATGTTTCATGCAGGAATATAAAATACATGGTGAATCTAAAATTAAAGTTTATTGTTGTGTTGCCGGAGGAAAATGTAAAAAAAAATCAGGGGCTGATGAAGATTGACAGGGACATTATCTTTTGAATCTTTGTAACATGTCTAGTCAAAACTATTCTGTTGAAAGCAATTTCCTACAGAAAATAATTTTTTTTCTAAATTGCTGTTTTGCTGTCTTTCAATCAAAGTATTAACATTAAAGAAATCCAAACCAAAAAATCTCAACCAAAATCTCCAAAAGACAATTTCTCTCCTCTCACTCCCTCCATTTTTCTTAGTAACGTGCAGAGATGATAAACTCTTATTTGATGAACATTTGGCATATGTCAACATTTTTCCCTGTAGTTTTCTACAGCTACTGTTTTGCTAGGTTTTAAATTTTATGTCCAGATGTAGTTTTTTTTTTTAAAAAAGAAGAAAACTTGTCTCCAGTCTTTAACACATATTTGCAAACTGTGTGGTATGGGTATAGGAAAGGGAAAAAACTTGTTCATCATGTCCATGATGAATAAAATAAGAAAGTAATTAGATTAAACTCCAGCACAAAGGAACATGGATCAGATACCACAAAGATTTTGATGATAAAGATATAGAAAGAAACAGAACAAATTGCTGGGGAGAACTGTAGCTGCCATCACGGGACACTTTTATTAATAGGTTTGATAAACATCAGCCAGGAGTGACAGAGATAAAATTGACCTTGTGTGAGGCAAGGTGCCAAAGGAAGCTTCTCGAGGTACTTTGCAGGCTCACTTTTCCATGATTCTATCCCGTAGGTGTGGATGTGTCATGAGTAGTTTCACAGCTGTCAATGGGATATCTCAGAAATCCTAACCTCTTGTGAAAGACTCTCCATGGTCTGAATATCTACAGTCTGACAGAAGCAAAAAGAAGAAAAAGCATTTATTTTGGTAGCACTGTTTTCTGCTTTTTTGGGTTGTTTACCATCTGTTCTCTACCATAAGTTGTTCAACATATATTTTATACCATGAAGAGATAAATGCTTCTTACAGAGTATGGGAAAAGGTCACACTATCTGCTCCTTGGAAAATTCCTTTTGTGTTCTAAAGCTGCACTTTTACATAAAGGGAATATCCAGCAGAAGGCAAGTGCAGGCAAATTCATTAACAATCATCACACAGTGTAATTTGAATTTAAAAAAAACAAAACAAACAAAAAAAAAAAAAAAACTTAGAGAACTTTGAGGTTTCTCAGGCTTTCTCTGTTCCAGTTTCCTGTTAATTCTCTAGCCACTAGGGAGCTGAGAAACAAAAATTTAGAGAAACACAGGAGTTATCCAGCATCCCTGAGGCATGGGAGACAATTCTTCATCAGGAAGTGCAGAAGCTTGAAAATTGTTCCCTCACCTCCCCTAGAGAGCTCCCACTGCAGCTGGAATTGGAACTGCAGCTTGGAATTGTCTGAGCCACATCCTTCACTGGTCTGATGTGGTGAGAGTGGGCTGCTGGAACAGGCCTTGCTTGCCTCTTGTCAACACGTTTGTTAAGCCTGTTTTCCTAATTTTCACGATTTCATATTTTTCAGTCAAAATCTTCTTTTGCTTGGAAAACACACAAGCAGGTTCGTATTTAATGCTTTAAGCTTTGGATGCAAAGCTTCTGAAAGAAGTTTGTAAGGAAAAGCAAAGCTGAAACAAGAAAAAACAAATGACAAACCAAAAGTGAAATCTATTTGCCTACAAAATCAAACTTATTTTATATACTAGGCTTTTATAATTCTGCCAATTTTTATGGGCTTCTAGTTACATATTTCTGGGCATTTTCATATTTTGCTCCTCTGTTGCTGTGTGGAAAATCTGTGCCAGCAACACATGAATTGACTAACAAACTGAGTGTATATTGGAAACAGTTACTTTGTCAATACACAGTGTACTGCCAAATGTAAAAATGTCAAACAAATGAGAAAAATAGTCAAGAATTATTGTTTTATCTCTTGTAGTTAGTATAGTTTCCGTTATTCCTTGCAGCAGTTGCAAGCAAACTCTTTTCAGGCAGAAATTATTTTAATTGGCAAATTTTCTTCAATATTATGTAGATTTTAACCCAATGAAAATTAAATGATTAGCTTCAAACTGCCAAAGTGAATTCTCCAAAGACTAACTTTACTAACTTTCTTTAGTCCTGGTATTTTCTTCATACTTGGGTTGTTGTTGCTATGATGTTTTCATTGTGTTGTTAAGGAACAATTGGATGACATGAATATAAACTGCTTAAATATTTATGGTGCAGTGTTGGGCTTAGTTGCTACTACTGCATAAAAATAAGAATCTAGTCCACTATATTCTGGTAAAAGCAGAACCCTGACTATTCTGAGTAATGAAGAGATTTCTTGGATGGGAGACTATATGGAAACCCATTGAGAAACAAAAGGGGAATGAAACAGTGAAAGGTCACAAAGTAAAAGATAAATTGCCAATACTTAAAACAGAGAAAAGGAATTTGAAAAGCCTTATTCTGACTATATTTTGACATTAACTAAAGTCTGAATTGCAGGTGTATTCTAAGTTCTTCCTTCACAGATTTTTTTTTCTTTCTTTGTTTACTCAGAACAGGATCTTAATTTCCTTCTCTTCTTTCAGTCTGAAGCTCAATGACTGTGACTGCTAATTTTGACTACCTTGACACATTCCCATTGATTTTGTAATCAGCTTTAGCTGTTTTGGTACACCTGAGACAACAGATTTTAAAATCTACATATCCTGCAAGACCAGTTAAGTGTCAGCAAGTCAGGTTTTTCCTATGTGCCAAAATTCACATCTGTTTCCACAGATGTTGGGATGATTTTTAAAGAGTATGTTCAGCTTGATTCTTAGTGAACTTGTGTGTGTCAAAATACTTATAGAATGCTTTGCATAATGCAGTCTTTCTGTTTACTTATTCTCAGAGTACAAGTACTATTCTGATGTACTGGGCATTCACAAGATGTTCCTCTTTTGTTCTACAGCTTGTTGTCCTCACTAAAATGTTTTGTTCTTAGATTTTTCAGGTATTTCCCCCCTTAATTTCTCTTCCTCCTTAGTGCTTTATGGTACTTATGTACTGATTTGTCTTCTAATGATTGCTTCTTACAGACCTTCTCAAGGACTGTCTACTGTCATCTGTCTCTGTAATCTAATCTATGATTTTTGACACACTCCTTTATTTTGCATACACAGTAGTTCAGGGTTTTTTTCCCTCTGTTTTGATTCTAAACATTTGCTTGCGCAAATGGGGAAGGAAAGATGGATGAAATAACTTTTGAAAGTTCTTTAGAAGACATTAAATTTGTAGAGAAGTCTACCCAAATCCTTATTTTTTTTCTAACTGCACAGGTGCTGTAGGATGGATGTGTCCTCTTTCATGGGTAGGCAATAGTTGTAGAGAATTTCCACAGGAAGACTCAACTCAAACATGTCAGTTCACAAACAGCAAGGTTGTGTTAATGTGCGTACAGGTTTGCTACTGAATGTTTGCAGTAAGACTTGAAGTGCCTAAGGTTGAACACACAGGTGAGTAAGGGCCAGGAGGAAAGAAGATTTTTCATGACATTTGTTTCTATTCATTATGGACGTAGACTTCTTCAAACCCTAGACCCCATTTTTGTTCCATTTCTGCATGGACAGTGTGACATTTTATTTCATTGCTCCAAAAAGTGCTGTATATTCAACATCAACTAGGAGGGATGACTTCAGGCTGAAGGAGGGTATCTTTAGATTAGATATTAGGAAAATATTCTTTACCATGATGGTGCTGAGGCCCTGGCACAGTTTGCCCAGAGAAGCTGTGGATGCCCCATCCCTGGAGGTGCTCCCATGGATGGGGCTCTGCACAACCTGGTCTAATGGAAGGTGTCCCTGCCCATGGCAAGGGAATTGGATGACCTTGAAGGTTTCTTCCAACTCAAACCATTTTGTCATCCTGTGATTAAGTAAATAAGCACTTGAGTTTAGAGAAAATAAACCAAAGGATTTTCTCTTTTTCTTGAATTCTTTCCTGCAGGGTGGAAAGTCTGCAGGAATCCAACAGAGGGTAATAGATTTGGAAGATACATCGAGCATATCTTTCTTATACCTGCTAAGCGTTCTAATTGTTTCATTATTGGGATAAACTATGTGCCATCTCTCTGTGAACATGGGCAGAATTCATGAAATATTTCTTCTTAAAGACTGCACTTATAGCTATAAAATAACCAGAGAGATGCATTTTTGGGAATGAGACTGGCTTGGGTCACCACAGGAGACCCACTGATATTAGTCATTCAGCCAATGTTCACAACTGTGCTCAATTTATTGATTCTGTGCTGAAGCGGGGAGAAAGGCCAATCTATCTGCTTTTCATGATGAAAATCAAAGAACAACATGAAAAATAAAAACCCTCTCTTCTTTTTTTTTTACTAGATCCATGACATGCCTTTCTTCACTGGCACCTTTAATGATGAGAAACTCCAACGTGATTTGGCAGCTGTAAGCCAAGCTAATTACACAATCTGAGATCTTAGGTTTCCCTGAGTCAATATGCAGAACAACTTAGAATATATTTGCACTATGTAGAGACATAAAGGTCAAATTAAAATATTAATTCTTTCTAGCTAGGTCCAATATATTAAAATATATTTCCTCTGTGTTTGAAAAGCTTGAGCTTTCAAATGCAATCAAGATACTTTTGTCAATTTTCCATTTACACCAAATGACCAAAGAGGAAGCTTTGTGCTGTGAACACTTTCTTGCAATTTAATGATGAGAACTTCTTTCTGTCAGACATGAGAAATTTCACAAAGTGACCTCTCAGCAGCTTCTTTAAGTGGTGCTGAGTAATACATAATTTAGCTGTAAAAATGTACACTTGTAGTCACTCAACATAGGTTTAATAAATAACATGCCTGAATTCTTTCATAGTACATGGTAATATCTGCTCTTAATGCACAGGGTGATGTTTTATATTGAGTTCTATATTTTGTATTATTTTTCCTTCTTTTCATAAAACTTTAGACACTTCCTTGTGGGTTAGTTGGTGATAAATTCAAGTTCTTCTGTTATGGAATGAAATGCATTTTAGGATAGCATGTGATAACACATGCAAAAAAAAAAATCTGTAAATATCTTACACCAAGTGTCATTTTTTCACCCACCTCTGAAGAATAATATCTTTATTCTTCTGTGTGTTCCTGTTCTGTTTGACTGCATGGCTGAATTTCCTCAGGTTGTTTGTCAGGTTTAGTACAAAGTAAATGTTGCTTAGATGCTCCAAATTGATTATGTTCACCCTCAGGCAATTTCAGAATAACCTATTGCAGATTAAAATCATTAAATGCTATGTCACCTTCAGTCCTTATTAAGATAATTGACCCTCCTACTGAATTAATAATCTACATCCTGGTTGCTTAAATATACTTGCTATTAAATAGTTTTCCTAAAGTCTAAACTGTAACATATTTTGATGACATAATTGAACTTGCTTGTCTTCTTATTCAGTTAAACATCCTGGACTGATAAAAGCAAGAAAAACAAGTGGAAGGCTCAGTATTTGCCAGGGATACATTCCATAATGTCTAAGTTAATTTATTCATTATAATTCTGCTATTCAAAAGAAGAAAAATTATAGGTGAAAATTTAAGTTATTCAAACTCAAAATTACCAAGTCATGTATAATTTGACATTATAAATGTATTTGCTCTGAAACAAAGCTTTTTCTCTGGTAGTAGGATACCTTCTGTATTTTCCCACAGTATGGCTTTACTTGAATTTTCAAATTAGTAGGAAATTATTTAAATATGAATTAAAATGAAGCTGCTCTTGAATAATTTGTAATTTCTCATTGAGATAATGAGCTTCAGAAAGCTTTGAATTTCTATCAGTGTGGAGATACAAGCACACATTTAGCAAGATGTATGGGAAATAGATTTATTTTGTTGGGGTTTTTATATTGCCTATCCTTTTCTGTCTTCCCAGATGAATGCAGATGAAATGAACAGACAGAAACATTTTTTTTTGTCCTCATTCAGGCAACAATGATACATCTGGTTGTCAGTTTCTGTACCCCACTGCTGCCTCATCGTATTCCATTTCTACCCACATCCCTTTTTTTATGCTTCTCCTTGTTCTAGCAATTCAGGTAAATATAGACTTCCTCCAGACAGCCCAGACAAATGGTCCAGCTCATGCAGCCTTGCTTGAAAATATGACTCCCTTCATTTCTTAGCTTTTTCTTTTCTCCTAATTAAATAAGGGACTTTAGTGGGGTGAGTGGCTTTTAGTTAAAACAATGGCAAGCCTGTATCCATGACTGCTTGGTCCATAATTAAGTAAAATGATCAAATGGAATCCTGCTACCACGAGTAAAGCCTGATCAAGCTCTTACCTGGGCAAGGAACCATAAAGGAGCTCTGTAAGACAAAACATCTGCTGTTTTCACCCCTTAAGTGCCCCTGTGTACCTCACTGTCAGTGCATCTGCTCTTACATGGTGAATAAAAGCAGTTTGGGGTATTTTGTGCTCAAGGCCTGACTCCACATGATATATCTATGTAAGTGGCCCATGGGGAGTCAGGTAAGCTTGACTTTTCTCAGGTAAGTCAGAGAAAAATGTTGCTGAAATTTGAACCTCAGCTTTTACATCCTCTGTAAGGCATACAGAAAGTGCTCTATAAAAACATATATCCAAACAGAAAAGGTTCAGAGGAAAAAAATCTCGTACGTGGAAAATTCTTCATTCTTGAGTGTGTTTTTGCATTACTGATGCAGCATTATAATTTCTTTTCAGCTCAGAGGATGACAATGCATACTTGGAATTGCATACACTGACCTATTGGATAACTGGGCAAATCAGTCAATGCTTACTGCCAATTTTATTTCACTGCATCACACTTAGATCAAAACCCCTGGAGGCTGCACACCTCTGTTATTCTAGACCTACTTAGCAGTCCTGTCAACATACTTTTTCCAACTTCTTTTACAGTGGTACTGTATCTTGGTAACAGCTTCTTGCACCAGCCAGCTACACAGAGGAGTAGTCAATAAAAAAAATCTAATCAAAATACTATATAAAATAACCTCAAAATGGCCAAAGGCATGAGAAGAGTGGAAATTAATTCTCTCAGCAACCAGGTGGTGAGTGAGTCCAGTATACCAGTAATTTTTTTTTATCTTTGCTGACTTTAAAGTCCTGACTTAGCCTTTTTCAGGACCAGTTCTGGAGAACATGTTACTTTCTCAAGCTTCACCAGTGGCACTACATTTAGCCTTCTTTATCTGTTTAAAACAGTAGCACAGAAAATAAGCAGTGATTATAAAATGCACAGGTAAATAGATCTGAAAAAAAGTCCCCATATTAATTTCCTTATTTAACTAAGTGAACAGTTCACCCCTCCAACCTTGAAATGATCACACAATAAAAAGAAGCATCATCCACATAAAGGAACAATGTTTAACTGTCTGAGATGTCTCCTGAAAACTTCCTTGATTTTCTGAAGTCCAGTTTGCAGACAGCACTCTGTCTTGCAAAAGAAGAGAGTTTTTCAGATAGAAGTTGCCTTTAAATCATAATTATTGCAGGTAACAGGTCAAAATTTTGTTGTTCCATTATAACCAGTAGCAAAGCTTCCCTTTACTTCCCTCAAGCCCAAAATTGCCACAATTTGATTGAATTAAATGGATACCTTTCCTTTTTCCCTGAGGTATTGCTTCCTTGTTCTGATATATCTGATACAAGTTTTTCATACTAAAAGTAGTTCTATGTCTTTATAGAGGATGAGGAACTACAATCTGTATTATCCCTCATCATTTAGATCTTTGTAAAGGCAAAACTTTGGCAGAGCAGATGCCAATCTCTTGGTTAATTCTCAGCAAAATACTCTTCTGATATTTCTTCCTTGTAAATAATTGTTTCTGCGTATATTGTAAACTCATTCCTACACCTCTCAACATTTACCATAATACATCAAAATGTATTTTAAATTTTTATATTGTTTCCTTTTTTTTCACTGTGGAGTTTTCTGTTGACTCTAATGAAATTGTCCCAGGCTCAGGAAGTTATCATGGTTATGATTAACAGTATCAAGTTGTTTGCCATTCTCATTCTCACCAACCATCAAGGTTCTAGATGTTTCAGGACTAATCACATTCATAATTAAGCTATGACTGTCATTCCCTCCATGAAGTGCTTTATATAGATGGAAAATGAGAAATTCCACAAGGTTAAAAAAAATAAAACAAAACAAGACAGAAAAAAAAAAAAGTTTTATTTCACTCTCTGCCCCTTTATATCTATTTTCCTTGGGGGACCCTCTTTTTTATTATGTGTCCACTGAAACTGCAACCTAAAAGGTTAAAAGTTTATGCTGCAAAACAAAATTACTGCTCAAGAGGTAACTGTCATTGTGCTTATTTGGCATATGGGTAAATAAAAAAAGTAAAAACCCCAAAAGTTAACCTATTTAGTATCTCTCCTGAGATTTGCTAGAGTGGGATCACTTCTGTGCCAGAATGAGAGAGTTGGAGTGCAGATCCATGGCTTATTTACTGCATTACAGCTCTCAGCTTCTACCAATGGAATTACCTCTATTCCTCCTGATCCTAAAAAAATGGGGTTTGCTAGACCAGTAACACTTAACTGCAGGAAGTGAGTACTGGCAATTCTTTCTCTTATTCAGCAGGCAAGTTACTTGTTAATAAAATAATGCCTAATTAGAATACCATTTGGAAGCAGCATTGACTAGGTAGGATATTAAATATCCATTTAAAGGAAACGCTTTAAAGAAAGCCTTTGTGAAACAGGAGACCATTTGCTGCCTGCTGGTCACTGGGTCTGCAGTCTAGCACAGTGAACTAGTGTATAATATGAGAAAACACGTATTTTGTTTCTGTATTTTGTTCCTAGTTGTGAGAAAAGAGATCTGCTTATAAATTAACAAATCTAGGTCCTGCATTTGAATATGCTCTGTTGCTGATGCAAGAACCAATTACACCTGTAGAATGTAAACTTATTAGTAAAGAGCTGTAGGGGGAAAAAAAGGCAACTCTTGGATAGGAGCATGATAAAATGCAGTATTTTCTCCCTTCAGATATAGTATCTGGGATTTAGCAGTACTGCCTCAGAATTTTTTGGTTGGCAATAGAAATCCAAGTAGAATGAAACACTGATTTGCTGTTATGTTGGTTCATGGAAGACTGTCTGTATAATCTCAAGGAAAGGTGCTGCACACACTTACTTTTGATGTATAACTCTGTAAATACACAAAGTCCTGGTTCATCTAGGTATGCTCTGAGCCCAATGTAAAAGATGTAAAACCAGGTTAGCCGCCCCACATAAATATTTGATCCACTGTAATCAAGTTAAGGAATACAGCAATAGCATGAATATGTCTATAGTTTTGCATACCATATTACTGTGAGTCACTACAGTTGATTTAATTTGAATATTTTTAAACATACACTTCTGCAAGAGAAATGTGTGTTAGTCTTTTTTTTCTTACACTGTATCATAGACATTTATTAGGGAAGTACTGTTTTTTTCTAACACTGTATCATAGATATTTATTAGGGAAGTACTTCATTCTCTGTGCATGACTATTGTTTGGAAATTCAGATAACTTGAGTGCTTTTTCTTCCTAAAACGCCCAGATTTTTCCTCTCTAAAAGCACTATTTATATTCCTTAGTTGTTTTTGACCGCCAAATAGTCTACATGATTTTCAGTGCTGTCTTGTAACTGCTTCTAAATGCTTTTTCTTCTCACTATTTTTTAAAACTTTGTTATATAGCAATAAACTTTCATTTATTTTCTCACCTTACTGTGTGTGAAAAGTGAAGGAAAAATCTTTAATTTTAACACTGTTTTTATGATGTGGTATATGAAACTCAGTTTCATGTGTGGTTTGGTACATGAACTCACAGAGTTAAATTATTTCTATGAGTCAGGGGTAGTCAAAGTGTAATCAGCCATGAAGTTTGTGTTTCACAAAGCTGCTTACACTGAATAATTCAATATTTGAGCTTTAATGATATTGGAATAGGAATTTGTATGCAGACTGTACAGTGAATAGATGAAAGAAGGCAGACAAACTTTTGATTTTTGGCTGAATCATTAGTGTGAGATCACTTTTCGGTCTGCTGTGGGATCAGCCCTCTCTGGGCACCACCGGTGCAGCTCTGCTGCTGAGGGCAGGTGACATCCAGCACCTCCACAGTGGCTTTGTCACAGCTTGTCCCTGGCGACCTGAGCCACAGCATGGCCTCTGGTGGCAGAACTTAGGGATATCATCATGAATCAAGAGACAAATCCCATGGAGGTAGGCACAGCTGAGGGGGCATTCCCATTCCAGCTCTGCTGTGAGGCGTGGTGTCGTGGTGGGCAGTGGCGGTCAGTCCTGTGACATTCCCAGAGAAGTGTCCTGAAAAGGACACACCTGGTGGCACAGGCACGTCTGCAACTGCCCAGTGATTTCAGCTCAGCCTAGAGATTTCAGCTCAGTGGTGAGCTGAGCCTTCAGGGCATCACAAAAGAAGAGACAGAGTCTTTGTCTGGAGGTTCCTCAATGCCTTTATTCTCCTGCTTCCTCAAAGGAGGCCAGGGTTGAAGAACCAGCAAGGGCAGGAACTTATATAGGTAAGTCAGGGGGCGGGGTTACACAACTTGGCCAATTGGGTGGAGAATTGAGAAATGAACCAATCAGGGAAAGGCTCAAAAATGGACCAATCAGCTAGGCTAAAAAGGAGGAAGTAGGGAAAGAACCAATCAGGAGAAGGATTGAAAATGGTCCAATTGGGTAAAGTAAAAACCAGGAAGAAGGAAAAGAACCAATAGGGGACAACAGATTAACATATGAGCCACAAAGCCTCATGGGGCATGACACACTTGGTCTCCACAGCAGGAGCAGTCTCCTAGGGTTGGTCCCTAAGGGGAGCTATCGCTATTCTGAAGCCTATGGGCTGTTTGCTCTCGTTGATAACTTCTCTTCCAGCCTCCCCATCTCCAGCTGTGACTGCTGAGGGAAGCCAAAACCAGCCCAAAGCACAAAAAACATGATTCTGAAATCTCTGCATTGGGATTTTCTTCCTGTACCACAACAGCCTCTGGCCTGTTTTCTGCGAAGTGTGACGGGGCGTGAGGGGATCTAGTTTATCAGTAGTAGGAAGAGGCAGAACCTGATTTGTTTTCAGTGCTTGAAGCATGGCTCTCCTGGCCATAAACCCATTTGTAATCCATCAATCCAGGGCTGAAAGCTGTGCAGGGCCAGGCATGGTGAAGGGGTGCTGCAGCCCACTGTCCTGATGCACCACCCAAGCAGCCCTGCTGCAGGGCTGCATCCTGCACTGCTGTCCCTGCAGCTCTGGCAGAGGATGGTGCCATGCCTGCCTGCCCTGGGGCTCTGAAGAGCTGCAGGATGGAGGCTCAGCAGGCAGGGTGTAAGTTCTGTGGATGTTCTGGTTGACAATCGTGTAACTATAAGCCGGATGGTCTGGTTGCCCTCAAATATTCAGCTTTGTGCTTGTTTGCCATGTGGCCAAGAAGATCCTGGAGGAGCCCTGGCCGTGACAGCAGCTTTCATCCCAAGGAATGCTGATGGATTGTACTGGCATGCCCAGCTCTTCTGAAAGAGCCCAGGCTCCTGTGTTCTAGAAGTTCCACCTGAATATGAGGAAGAACTTCTTCGCTGTGCAGTGAAGCTTTGAAACAGATTGCCCAGACAGGTGGTGGAGCCTCCCTCACTGAAGATATTCAGGATCTGTCTGGACACAATCCTGAGTCTGGGATGACCCTGCTGGAGCAGGGAGATTGGATGGATCAAGGAGTGCTGTTGTCCCTTCCAATCTCATCCATTCTGTGGTTCTGTAATTCTGTGACAAAGAGATG
The DNA here is from genome assembly GCA_013398615.1 of Brachypodius melanocephalos. Classification (NCBI taxonomy): domain Eukaryota; kingdom Metazoa; phylum Chordata; class Aves; order Passeriformes; family Pycnonotidae; genus Brachypodius; species Brachypodius melanocephalos. Next base: position 702,918 of record VZSR01000055.1, on the reverse strand, counting down.
CAAATACCAGTGTGAAAATGAGTACAAAACAACTTTTACACAAGTTGTACTTTGACAGTCAGTTTGAGCTTAAATAATAACTTATGCTTTGAGTATATTCTGTCTTCAAGCAGATAATAAATCCAAATTACAGTTTGAAGAAGTATTATTGCTATAGATTCCTTCCTAAATAATTAATGTGCTTAAACATTTTCTGAAAAATAATTGAATCCGAAACAAATAAATATTTCTGATGAGCAGCCCTAGAGCCCATATTCATACTTTTCATTGTGTTATATATTTTTAAACATTTTTTTAAGATGGTATTATGTTATCTTCAGGTTACGAAGGACTCAGGAAGAAATGAGAGGTACAGTCCAAACTCCTGCATTATCTCAAGTAGACTGTACACTGAATTTGTAATAGAATTTCTCTCGAAGGGTCTTAATCTCAGGCTCTTTCTGGGGTAGTCTGAAAAGAACAAGATAGAATCTGCTTATCACCCTTTCCCCTTGAAAGCACGGGGAAGGTAAACAAGAAAGGCAACTTGTCAGCATTGAGACAATTACTTCTGTTTCTAGGATCACAGCCTAACACTGATAAGGGACTTTTATAAGGGATTTTTGTATCCAGATTAGAAGAAATCATCAAGTGTGCATGGGCATTCTACTATCTAGATTTCATGTTGTTTCTTGTGTCCTTATGTATCTAAGGGCAAAGTCATTTGACTTTAATTTCACTTTCCTTGGCTTTGGAAATAAAACTAAAACAAACTAAGACAACAAAAACAACAATATCTAAAAAAAGCCTACAATAGAGACAAAACAAAAACAAAAACAAACAACAAAAAAACCAAACCAAACCAAAAAAAAAGAAAACAAAAACAAAACAAAAAAAAGAACAAATCAACTGTATTTATTTATTCTGGAGTCAAGTATTTAATTTTACCAGAGTAAACAATAAGAGAAGATGCAGACCTGCATTGCCTAGCAGTGGAAGATACACCAAGAGAAAACACTTTTCCCACATAGCTAGAGGTGTGGCACCCCATCCCTAAGGGGAAGGGAGCACCTGAGATTCGTAGATACCTGTTGTCAAAAGGGAACAACAAGAGCCAGAGGGTCCACAAAAAGTTTGATTTGTAAATTAAATGCAGCATGGAAACTGATATGTTGGTCCCTCACCCTGGAGCTAATTTTTGGGGAGTTTTATGCAAATTATTTATTATCCACAGTCCATTGTTCTAGACCTTTCTGGAAATTGGTCAGAGTCCTTCAGGGATGGTCTTATTCCTCCTTCCTGGCTCATCCTTTGGTTAGCAATTCATGCCCACTTCTCAGCCTCATTCCTCTGCTTGTGCTCTGCCGTGTTGTGCTTTTCTCCAGGAGCCAGAACAAGGATGCTTGTCACAGAAAAACGCTCCCCTACCTCCGCACGTCCCCCTTCCCCAGCCACATCCTGCTCTCTCTCAGAGCACGTTATTACCAGCAGTCTTTGGTTGGCTCCACGGATATTCAACCATTGGTGTTTGAGATACCAACATTAACCCTTTATCTTCTAGTCTGCTACACAAGGTTCTGCCCACAGACAGCCCTTTTTTGTGGACAGTACTTGTCTTTCCTTCCTTTGTTGGTCCCACTCCGCAAGCAGGTGTGAAAAGGTTAGATAATAGACCTTTCACTCAGCAATCTTCCCCCAGAACAGAAATGTGTGCTCTCAGGAGAAAAGTCTGTTTTCTATGCTAACAGAGATAGGAGAGATAAAGCCATTAAGCTTTTGCCCACAGAATGATCTTTTATAAAACCAGGAACAATTTTGCCGATCATTTGTTAATTTTGAAAATTTTCATTTTTTTCTCTGCAGAGCACAAAAATCTCCAAAGCATTTTGCTCACCTAGGAGCTTAAATCCCAATGAAAAGTGGTTTGAGATCTTAATTTACTTTTTTTCAACATTGGAGATTCCAGTTAAGTAAATACCAAACTAACCCAATGTTTTCTTTGCTTTTCATTTAAATCTTGTTTTTTTGGAAAAAA
>VZSR01000055.1:612661-689941 GCA_013398615.1 Brachypodius melanocephalos | reverse complement strand
CAAATCTCTATAAAATACTTTGCTTTGGATGCATGTAAAAACAATTTTACTGTCACAAAGACCATTTAAAGTAATATAAACTTGTTTTTCATTTTATCTTCAAAATGACCAGTTACTACTGAGCCAGTACACGTTTTTCTCTGTGTCTATACCATTATTTTTAATCAGTTTAAAAATTAACTTAACCTTTTCAGGTCATGCCTGCTATTAATACCATTCTGCTTATAAGTTCTTAGCTGCACTTGGCTTTTCCGTGCCAATTTTTCTTTCCTGTGTTTGAATGGTGATGGAAATGTTTGGCTGGCAGGATACACAGTGGCAGTGGTTTATCCAACTGGAAGTACTTGAAGCTCACTGGATCCAGGTTTGTGCCTAACCTTGGATGAAGCAGTGATACCCATGTTTCCAACAAAGATAAAATAGCTGAAATTAAGAAATCATATGAATTTGAGAATTTATGGATAAAATGCTATATTAAGTGTTCACCTGAGTGTTCATCCGTTTCTCTTTTAGGTAATTTCCCAACTAAAAATGTTATTTTAAAAAAATGCTGTCTGACTTGTGATCTCTAGATCAAAAGCAGATTTTTTTATGTGGTGACGATAAAAAAACAAACCCAATCCTGATCACTTAGAACTTCCATATAATTCTTGTAGACCTGACTTGTTGAATTAGAGCTAAGTTTAGGAGTTAAATACAAATTTTCTGTAAAGTATTGGGGACTGTCTTTTATACAAGGCAGATAATGTTAGATACAGCAGAAGGAAATAAGCTGGTTAGGAAATAATTATCCCTTACCAATACTTTGAGCATTAGCTACCTTCAATCATAAATCATGCAAGGCAAGATGTCCTGATGCCTGTGAAATTGAAGCCAATTAGAAATAACCTCTTTATAACTTTTATTTGCAAATGAGGGGGTGGGGAGGTAAGAAAGAAGGGAATAATGCTCTTACATCAGAATGCTTTGAATACCTTCACAGACAGAGGTGAAATGTTGATGGAGTAAAATGGCCTTACAAAATTGGTCTATCTGTCTTCAGATTACAGGTTACAAAATTCCATGTTGGTCCCCTTTTGCAAACAAAATGGCTCTAAAGGGGAAAAAAAAGAAAAAAAAAGAAAAAGAAAAAATGTTGTAATTATAAAGATTTTCCTCAGATGACAGTTGTCTGCAAAATATTGACTGGGGCTCTTCTCAGCTGTCTAGTGTACAACTTAATAGACACCACATTCCTGGAAACACAGTGGAATTTTGATTGTGGCATAGAGCTATTGACATGATCTTTACTCTTTGAGAACTGCAGAAAATATCTAGGAAGCAAAATAGAGATGCTTATGTTAACTTTATTCTGACAAAATCCTTTGTTATACCTGGCCTTTGTGGTCCTCATAAGTTCTCAAGGATATATAAAAGTTCAAATAAGAAGGCCAGCATCATCCATCAGCTCTGCCATGGGCAGACAGAATAGGCTGTGTCTACTTTTCCCTTGCAGCACTTCCAATGCTGTAAAGCAGGGTCAAGCCATATTCATTGCTGTGGCCCTCTAGTGAGGTTACACCAAGCAACTCATAGTCAGAGAGAGAAAAAGGCATCCTACAAAGGCAGGGAATCTCATCTAACTCATATATACACATCAGGGATTGTGTCAGGAAACCCTGTCACAGCACTATGTTTGTGCGGTTTTGACTCTTTCAGAGAAAGACGTGAAGGTAATGAAGGATACATCATTATCCAGCAGCCTCAGTAAACTTTGTCTTAACAATTAGCATTTCAAAGAGTAAGTTTATGTGCTAACCAGCATAAAATAAATAGTGGAATTATGTTGAAACAAACATAAAGGTGATAATAAATACACAGTGATAAAATTCACCTTTCTTTGAGTTCTCACAATAAACAGGCAAGGAATGAAAATCTCTCTCCACGTGTACAGAAGGGATGCTCTACGCACTTCAGTCTGTAGAATTGTGTCCGAGTAAACTTGTTTTGGTCTGTGTCTGGTGATGACGTTGCAGAGTGATGATTAATACTGCACTGCCCTGCTTCCTATGCTCCACTCGAGTGCTGGGACACAGAACTGTTACTCATGGCACGTTAGTCAGAGGTGCAGGGGGAGCTTTGTGTCGTCTCACTGAAGGTGTTCTGTTTGATGTCCAGCTTCTGATGCAGAGTGAGGAAAATGCAAAGAGCTGGTGACTGCTCTGTTAAGGCTAAGTTGTAGTAGCTTCCAAGAATAGGTGACATGGCAGCCTAAACACTGTCTGAGGGATACAGCCCAACCTGTTTCACAGGATCAGGTTTCAGCAACGTGTGCGTGAATTGGATTTTATTTGATTGAGAGCAGCGTCTGTGTGAGTGAGGAACAGAGGGAGAACTTTCTTAATCCTTTTTTTTTCCTGCTTTTGATCAAGCAAAACCAGAAAACCAACTCAACAGCTAAAGCAGACCAGACTGCAGGGGTGCAGACCTGAGAAATCCTGAAGAAAAGGAGGGAAAAGACATTTATGGCTGTGAGTGGATAAAATATTTCTTACACTTTGTCATATACATCACCAGAACCAGGCCTTTAAACACATATTTTCCACACGAGCAACACTAAATTAGAGAAAACCCTAATTCTATCCTCTGTTTCCTTCTGAGGATGCAAGTGATGTTATTTCACTGTTCCACTCAAGAAGGGTATATGATAATTGGTATCTATTATGAACTAGCAAAATACAAAACATGCATTTGCTCTAACCTGATAGTCAAGGAAGTTTATAGATAACACTAAAAAAGAATGAATTCTCATTCTTCTGTGTGGATGAAAAGTGTATGCGAAGGCAATACCACTATAGGGACACTGCCTATGGGCTGTAAAGGGAGAAAAGGAAATATTTAAGTACTATCAGAAGATCATGGCTGTTAGTTGTACCAAGTGTTGCCACTCAAAGCTGAAGTTGAAGCCTGCTGTCCGTGTGATACTCTGCAAAAACACCCCGCTATTTCTTCAGCATTAATAAGGATTATTGTCCTTTTAGAGAGGTTCTCTTCTCAGCTGTCTAGCAGAAGTCTCCTTGCCCTGTTAAACTAAAGGGGATCACATATTCAATTGTTTTATTTCAGTTGTATTATTTTTCCTAAGAGGTTTTCTTCTCCTTTTTGCCTATTGCAATTTGACACCTATGGACACCATTACTACAATATATGTGTAAATAATTTCTTTAAAACTCACAGAGGGACAAGAGCTATTTCAAATCTGTCTTACTGAAGAAAAACAAAGGTCAGAAAGCATAAGAATATGCCCACTAAGAAAAATAAGATTATAAAATGTAGATATGATAGGTCATTTAACAAGGGAAGAATAAAAATAATGTTGAGAGAAATGTAAAGCTACCACCTGGTCTGTACACAAGTTATTTTATGATGTGATCTTGAGTACTGTAATCATTGTGATCATATGTGGGTGTTCCCCCAAAAATGTTAGCAGGATGTATCTATGGCTAATGATGTTTATATTTTTGAAAATATGTAAGTATGATGTACAAGATAGAGGGAGGAATAGAATTAAGCCAGATTGGGAAGTTTTCTGGCAATAGAAACCAGCTATATCAGACTCAAGAAAGACACCAAAAATACCCCAAATCTCCTTACCATTCCTTAGTCTCTAAGTCTGCACAGTAATTAAATCTTTATCTGTGAGACAGGAGAATTAAAGATAAATAAATAAAAGTTAAGAAGAGTCTCACATACACAGGCATTTGAATGTGGCCAAACCTATTGTATTTTTCCACAATTGTATTTTCTAATTCAGGTCTATATATTGATAAGTAGTGAAAAAAAAATAGACATGCTGGCAAGGGTGAGAGTGGGTTCCAGGAAACAACCACAAAACCCAAGAATTTATCCCAGAATCTGTTAAAATGATGGATTTTCCACTATGTACAGGGAAAATTAATGTGCTTGGACCTGACTCAGAAATTAGGGATGACAGGCTGCTGTTGAACAGCCAAAGTTTGAATAGTGAACTGCCTGTGTAATTATCAATATTAAATCTCCATTTCATGGCAGTGAAAAACCTCATCCTATAGATGAGATTCCCATGTGGTGAAGGCTTCAAATGACAACATTCAAAAGCACACTGAGATGGGATCACTGGTGGTCTGCAGTGAGGACAAGGCCTGTATTGAAGCTTTGTGTATCTGTTAGCACTGGATGATCTGCCAGGTTGGAGATAGCTACACATCTTTATCTTTAACAAAGACAACTGCTTGATGGTACAGCATATAACCAGAAAAGTGGTTTAGCCAAGCACTGATATAAGGTAGATTCACTTCAAATATGACACAAATTAATATCATTGCCATCAGAAATGGCTGAACTTTGCAAAAGAAAATTTGTTTCTAATGCAACAGCAATTTGAATGAAACATATAGAAAAAATGTGAATTTCCCTTAGCTTTCAGTGTAAAGATCATAATTATTTATAATCTTTTGCAATATTGCATTTCCATTTTTAGTTTCATATGACAACTTATGCTAATAGCTTAGGGCACATACTGTTATAGGCAACTTTTACATTTATTTGCTGTATATATCATATAAGGCAAATGTGAAGTTCATTATAATCATCTTCATCAGTCAATACACTAAAATATAGAAAAATCCTCTTGAAATTGCTATGTTTACAGGTTAGGTCCGAGCACATAGTGACTGCAAAGGGAATGTTTTTGCAAACTATGGCTTTCTCAAAAATTTAAGTGATTGGAAATTTGTAATCTTCAGCAGATTTTAGATCAAAATTACTTTCATGTTCTATTTTAGTAAACCATTCTATCATTAATAGTAGTAAATTAGCAAAGTATTAACAGAAGACAATTACAGAATGTGTTTTGTTAGTCTACAAGAAATGCATCTAGACTGGGGAAAAATAGATATTGGGCAAGATTGTAGTTTTATTTTTCATTTCTTTGATCCAATTGAAAGCATTAAAGCAGATAAGGAATTTGACTAGAGAAAGATATACCTTTAGGATTGGTTTTAATCTGGGAAACAGCTAGGAAGAAAGAACAGTCTGATTATACAACCAAATGTAGTCTAAAGTAAACATCTAAATATGGGATTAGAAATTGAGCTGACAGTGTGTGCCTTGTGGACAGGAGAACCAGTGGGATCCTGGAGGGCATCAGGGTGGCCAGAAGGTCAAGGGAAGCGATTCTGCCCCATTACTTGACCCTGGTGAAGCCACATCTGGAGTGCTGTGTCCAGTCTGCAGTTCCTTGGGACAAAAAAGACAAGGAGATACTGGAGAGAATCCAGCAGAGGCCAAAAAGATGCTTAAGGAACAGGGACATCTCTCTTATGAGGAGAGACTGTGGGAGCTGGATCTGTTCAGTCTGTAGAAGAGAAGCCTGAGAGGGGATCCCATCAATGCACATAAATATCTCAAAGGTAGGGGCCAAGAGGATGGTGCCAGAATCTTCAGTGGTTTCCAGTGACAGGATGAGGAGCAATGACCCTGAAATAAAATGCAAAAGGTCCCAAATCAACAAGAGGAAAAAATTCTTTGCATTGGGAGTGACAGAGCACTGGGATAGCTGCCCAGAGAAGCTATGGATTCTCCCTCTCTGGAGATTTTCAAACCCACCTGTGACCTGCTTTGGGAGAGGAGTTTGGACTGGATGATCTCCAGAGGTCCCTTCCAATGCAAACTGTTCTGGGATTCTGTGAAATTATATTTGAGGAAGTTCTACTCAGCATAAACTTGGTTTGTGAAGACATGATCTTGTGTTCAATGCCATGAAAAGAAAAATGAGGCAGAAGGGAGGAATTACACAGGGCAAAGGGGGGATTTTACTGTAATCATCAGGGTTTAGTTGTACCAACCCAAATAGAACACAAACTGCTGCCATTAACGTGGTGTTTGCCATTATGTGCTTTTTTTTTTATCAATTGCCACAAAATAGCACAGCACCTCTGCTATCATACAGGCAAACATAAGTAGAAAAGATTTCTCACTGGATTGGGGAATAAATCTGAGATCCAGTCAATTTGGAGCAATATCAATGCCTAAAAAATTGACTTCTTTCCTTCCTCCTTCCCAAAAAAACCCCCAAACCCCACCCCCTTTTCACAGAAACCTGTTTTTCATCAACATTCTGGTGAAAAGTTCCCAGATGAATCTGTTGACCAGTATGTTTCACACAGCAGCATCTGTCTGTCTGGAAGTAATAGTCTGATACATATTCTGTAATGAGGATAATGTCATCTCAGGGAGCATACAAAAAGGAATATTAGAAAGGCTGTTGTAATTGACTGAATTCTCTCTTTCTTGTCTAATTCACATCTCAGCTTCCCTGTTTTTTTTTTTCCCTGAAAGGTAAACATGGGTTATGCTCCAGTAATGAACAAAGTAAAATGCAGTTTGTGGCAATTCTGCTCAAATGGACAAGAGTATTTTACCTACTAGCTTTATGGGAAGCTTTTTATGGTTCCTTGTTTGAATATATGCTATTTGCTCCCAGCTGGAAACACTGTCAACTTCACATCTCCCGAGGTCTTTAGATCCTGGGAAATGAAGCTGAAACAGAGTATTGTTAGTTGCCACACTATGATGTGGATGGTTGGTAAATGTGAGGCAAATTATATGATATTGGTATACAAGTCACTTTTCTCACATACAGTAAATTGCAGCACAAGGATGCATAAAAGCAATTAAGTGATTTGTGAACCAGGCTCTAGATATATTCAAAAATTACTAAGGTGAATTACTACTTGGATTGTAAGATAATTATAGCACCAGTCTTCCACTCATCAACAATGTAGTCCTCATACAGGCACAATTTCAACGGAGTGCTGTATTTTTTGTATGTGGCCCACACTCTAATTAGCACATTCTAATTTCAAGCTTAAAAGAAAACCACAAGAAACATATGGCTTATAGCATTTTGTTATTAACAACTAAACTGTGTGTCTCACTGTGAGACAAAAAGCCAATCTTTCTTTTCTTTGATTCAGCCTTGCTCCCTGCTTTTTTATTTCTATCAGATAATTAAATAACCCAAACAAGATGAAATTAGTTACTTAATTTCTTTAGGAATTAGAGGTAATTTAGATTTAAGGAACTTTCTTTTTTTTTTTGAGTATTTGAATGTTTTGTTTATAACAGCTTAGTTCAGCCCTTTTGCTCACTCGTTTCTTTTTGTCGGCGAGATTTAAAAGCAATCAATGATGCCCTGAATTCTGGCTATATTTAACGAGAGAAAATGCTTGTTTTGTTTTGCAGTCAAATGCTCCATACTTTCCAAATCTCTCTCCATTCCACCCTACTTTTAAGCAGCACGTTAATAGTATTAGACTGCTAAGCTGTGGAGGTTGCTAATAGCAGAATCACAGAGCATGCTAATTACTTGCAGAGAGGTCGAAAAGGTTGGTGAGAGACAGATTCTGATAAGGTGGGGCAATTGCAATATTCATGACCTCCTTTTTTTGTTCCTTTCTGACTTTTTTTGTTCCCTCTGAAACGCTCACAAGTCTGTGCCCTATCGCCGATGAAGGGCGAGACGTCTTCGCTTGCGCGGATCTTTCTTGGAGGATTTTTGTGGTGCAAAGCAGATGGCAGTGCTCCTACTGTCTCCTCAGAAGTGAATACATTAAGGGTAGTGCCCCACTGGCTCTTTGATGAGACAGGTCTGAAATCATCAAAGCCTGGCCCCTCTTCTTTCCATCAAAAAGTACAAGCAGGGCCTGTAGAGACCGCTGTCTATGGGAGATGATAGCAGTAATTAGCCTTTATGATAGATAAATCTTCATCGTCTGATGATCAAAGACAGCTAAAATTACCAAATTACATGTGGCAGTTTTGTAATATGAATAAAATGAGGCAACTTTATAATCTCTATGATCTTGTTACAGAGTGCTAACTCTGCTTTAAGTGCATTTTGTATCAGTTAGGTTAGTTGTTTCAAACACAGGAGCTTATTTTTTTATTAGAAATATTTATTTATTTAACAATTTATTTGTCACACAATAAAACAATTTGATAAAAGGCAGGATCAGCCTGATCCTGAGAGGATCAGCATAAAATGCACAGGGAATTTTTTTATTTTTACTTGTTTCTCCTTTTCTTCCCCTCTCCCTCCCCACCGTTTTCTTTATGTGACATTTTTTCCATTTTTTCCACTCTTGCCTCCCCATCACAGCTTACTAGGAGTAGCATTTTCTGGATTTCAAGCAGGACTGGGACTCACAGGTGTCCCTCCAATTCAGTCCCATCTGAAAAACAGGAGCAGATGACCCATCAAGACTGGCTTGAGAGAGAGATGTAATTTTTGTAAGAGAAGACAGGGGCTTCATTCCTGTGATAACAGTAAAATTTCTTCATTGAAGCAAAGCACTGAGGGTCTGAACTGTGTTGCAATTTAGGAATCCTATGAGGGTTTTATGTCCCTTACAAGTGAAGGCCCCTATTACTGTGATCTATGTAGATAACTTCTTCTCTTGGGGGTTTTTTGGGGTTTTTTTTTGTTTGTTTTTGTTTTGTTTTGTTTTTTTTTTTTGTTTTGTTGGGGATTTTTTTGTTGATGGGGTTTTTGTTTGTTAGTTTGTTTTGGTTTTTTGTTTGTTTTTTTTTCTTTTTTTTTCTTTTTTTTTTTTTTTCCCTGAATTAAATCCCCATCTTATAAGCAGAGAGAAATACTTTAATGTTGTCACTGGTGGCACTGGTGAGTTTACTGTTTGGGATTTAAGCACTTAAATGTCACTAAAATCTAGTGCTAGGCTTTTATTTCCTGTTTAGAATACCAGTTTATTTTTAAATGTCTTTAGGAACTTTCTAAATAAAGCAATAAAATAATAATAATAATAATTACTAAAAAAGAAAGAGGTAACACTCTTTGAGAGCTATCATCCAGTCCCAATAATGACCTGAAAACTTCAGGGTCAAATACACCACTTTACTTGCTGTTTTCAGATGATAATAGCTATGCATTTTTATTATGTAAAAAAAATATGAATGTACAGTATGTCCTGAAAGGGAATAACTTGTTGCCAAGGTTACAGAGTAGAATACATCCCCAATATATAGGTAATTTTAAAAAAGAGAATGCTAAGACAGTTGGAGAAGAGAGGTAGAAGAATGGTAGAGTGCTAGAAGGTATTTAACAGTAGATTTCAATTTTATTATCCAACAAGAGAGTTTGCTTCAGTCAAATATAGATAATTTGAAGCTCAAAATTACTATTATTATTTCATGATCATGGTTTAGTTTGTTTCACATCATGCTGAATTTTAGCTACTAGAATCCAAGATTTTGTTACTTATCTGTGTAAGATATGTTTGTGACTAAATAATTTGAAGAAAAGGGATATTTTTTGCGGCATAAGGCAACATTAAAATAGGATTGCTTTTTGTGAGTGTTCAACAAATATTTTTGTAATATTGTTGTAATTTTGTAATATTGTAAAATTTGAGTACTGGCCTAATCTTTTTTATAGTCTTACTTTGAGCCAAAAGTCCTAGGTATGATTCTGTCTCTTGGCTGCACACAGCAGTTAGTTTCCTGAAAAAAAGGACATATCAAAGGGAAGCATCATGGAAGAGGTGAAGGACAGAATTAGGGTGACCTTATGGTTTGGTAGTACAAGCAGAATTCCTGACCTTTTTGGCAAAGAACTAAAGGTTTGCATTTTAGGAAGCACTTGGGGCCCTGCTTTCTCAAGCCTAGCTTTGTAATATGGATATACAGTGCAGCAGTTGTTGAACTGTCTAGGTATCATGTTTTCCTCATCATTGGGATAATAATGGACAAAGAAATGCATTAAAAAAGAAAGAAAAAAAAAAAAAGGCATGACTGGGCAGAAGTACATTTGCTCAAATCAGTGTGAAGGCTTTAACTGAACTTAGTCCTTCATTCCTGGTAGTTCCTAGTGAAAAAGCTTGTGAAAGTTATAGATATGCTTGCATGTTGAGATGTTCTACAGCAGTGATAACAGGTATCCACATTTTAATGTGGATGGGACATAAATATTTTTAACGTTCTGTATAAACCAGGAAATGCAGATATCTCAAGATACTTATTTGTGGAGTGCAGATGATCCAGTTAATGGAATTATTAATAAGTTGAAATATTCAGAAGACCCATTGCTAAGCAGAGTTAACTGGACTGAGCAGCTGACAGTTGGAACTGTCCTTTGTGGTTGTTTTAGTAAATGGTTGGAAAGGAGGAGTTGTATAGGGTATGCTGTACATTTTTCATCAGTGACACAGTAACAAATTTAATATGAGCTTATTGCTCCAGAAGTGAGCCTTGTTAACTGCTCCATGGCTATACTGTCTGTCTGGGAAAAAAAAAAAATTATTTGTGAAACTCGTTGTTGTAACCAGTTACTTAATGCTGAGATTTTATCAGTCCTAAGCATAGACTTTGACTATGGTTTTAGCCAATATGAAAATACACATTAAATGTTTGGGGTTTAAGTGGTTTTTTATGTTGTTTTGGGGTGTGTTTGGTTTATTGGGGGGCTTTGTTTTGTTTTGTTGTTTTCTGTTTGGTTGTTTGTTTTTTTTAATGTGGATAATAAAAATAACTTGCCTTGGAAGCACAGCAGATATCTAGATATCTGGATAGGTAGGAATTACAGAAAGCTATCTGAAATCAAAAAGTTGCAAATAAATTGAGCCTTAACCCAGTCTATGGATATTCCAGTCAATGTGTTAATGAGTCAAGAGCTGCAAATACTTTTAGATAAACAGAGAAAAGTGTTGCATCAATTTTGCCTATAGAAACAAGTAAAATTTACAGCTGCAGCTATGTTTTGTAAGCAAGCACATATATCAGGCAATGCCAGGTGGCAGGCATATTTTTGGAATCCTGCTACTCTGCTTGTTTTCTTGAGTATCAGATTGCTTGCTCTTTAATAAAGCTAATTAATTTTACTATCTGATAGTAAAATAAACAGATAAAAATTGTGCTAAAGAGGTTTCTCTATAGCAGAAAAGCCAGCACTGCAGAACTCTCATGCTGAATGCAGCTCTCATTCCCACACAAGCTGCCTAATCCATGGCACTGTGTGGAGATAGGGCAAGAGCACGTTCAGTTGCTCCTAATCCACATTTGTAGAGGCAGCACAAAATGGAAATCATTCTTCCCTGAAGGGCTGAGAGAAAATGGACACTTCTGCCTCTCAGTCTTGCCCCAGATATGGTACCAAGCCTGAGCTTAAAATGCAGCTTTACAGGAGACACGTGTTTTAATGATGAGGTTGGACACATCCTCCCCAGAGCGCATTTGGGTTTGCATTTTTCCCTGGAGTAGTGTTTAAGATGTTTCATGTTCTAGCATTTCACAAACTAGATTACTGTGCAAACTGTAGTCTTCAAGAGGGAGGTATCCTCTGCTGTTCCTTAACCCTCTTCCTTGCACAATCTGGGAATGAGGAAAGATTCAGGGTGAGATTCATTCCTTCACAATGCAGTTCAGATATGTCCAGGGAGAGAGGAAATTGTGATCTTGCCTTCAATAAGCCTCTTGCATAATTCAGCTTGCAAACTAGCACTTAGTAAATCTTAAACAAACAAATAACGTCTTCTGGAAAACTGCAGTCAGGAAGCTGAAAGAGCACAGTGAAAAATGTAAAGATTATTCCTGTCCTATATGGTGTTAACCTTAATTCTCCTTTACAAATAAGTAGTGAAATTCAAATGCAGTCTATCAGCAAGAAGAGGCCAGACATTTTGGTCAGTAACTGGTGGTTTTTCGGTGTGGTTTTTTTTGGTTTTGTTTTGGAGGGGTTTTTTGTTTGTTTGTTTGGGGTTTTTTAGGAGTTTTTGTTTGTTTGTTTGTTTGTTTTTGTTGTTGTTGTTTTTCTTTGGTTTTTGGGGGGTTTTTTGTTTGTTTGTTTTTGTTTTGGGGTTTTTTTGTTTGGTTGGTTTTGGTTTGGTTTTGTTTTATTTTTTTTTCCTGTGGAACAAGAGCTCTCTAGCCTGCAAAGGTGTTGATGTTCAGACTGAATTATTTAATAGGAATCTACACATGTTCCTCTGAACTGCTAAACAGTTTGTGCTGTTAACCCTGTGATATGCCCTTCCTCAGCTTGTGTGATGCTAGCCATCTGACTTCCCCTCTTTTCCTTCCTTTTTGTTCCCACCTGTTTCTCTTGTTATTAAAAGTACTTTTTGTTCATTGCATTAAAAAAAAAATTCTTATTTCCCCCCCCTAAAAATTCTTAAGATATAACAGCATTTAAATAAGTCAAAAAAATCTACTTGACATCAGTATGAAAAAATAAATATAAATATATGTTGGGTATGCAGGCCTCCTGGGCACACCTTCAGAAAGCTATTTATTCCTTCTTTTCTTCCTGTTCCTTCATGACCAGCCTTTCGTACACACATCTTCTGAGGCCTTTAAAACCAGTGGTTAACTCATATAGTTAATGTCTTCAGATGTGGGAAAAATAAAAGAAGGGGAAAAAAAAGAAAGGTTAAATAATCTCACCAGACTGTGCTTCTCAGTGGAACAAGGAAAGACACTGCCAGTCAATGAAGTGCAATCTCCATGAGACCCTGGGATCAGCTAATGATAAAAGACTCTCTCCAGTGGAATTTGTCCTACATAGGTCCACACTGAAGTGCTCAGCAGGCAACAAAGCCAGCCCTGATCTTCACAAGTTAGTTTTTATTCCATGTCATGTGCAATTTGATTGCATGGTTTGTGTGGATGTATGTGTGTGCTTGATAAATAAAGCCACATAGATAAACAGGCTTTCTTTTCATTTGTATTAGGAAGGGGTTACATTAATGAGATAGAAATATAAAATTATCCCTTTAGAGCAATTTTATATTCAGTGGCTACCTTTCCAGATATACATCCTTTCCCTTTTTGTTTTATTATAGATAGAATTTTTTCCAAGATATTTTCAGCTGCTAGTTTTAACCTTGGATAGCAAACTCGGATTTCTGACTGCTAGATTTAAAAAAAGAAAAATAAAAAAACAGTCATCTTCCTTCTCTCCTTATAACATAGCAACAGGAGCAGATTTTATAAGGACTCAGACTGCATCTCACCAGTGCCTTCTGATTAATTTGAGCCCATCCCTAGTTACCAGCACAGTCCTCTCCAGAGGTACCATGTGCTGACCTCCTTCATGTTGCCTTTTGAATTTTTGATTTCCAGCAGGTGAATAGGGGCAAGAAAATGAAGATCCATCTTCTAATGAAGCTCCTTTGTGTCCTGCAATTGCTACACATTACAAACTGACATTATCAAGCAATTATTACCTTACAGCCTTCATCCTGTATAAGGTTCCATTGGATGACACAGTCTTTAAGAGATGAAAGTCCTTATTTGTCTGCTTTATTTTGTATCTCTTTTTCTTTTTGGCATTTTGAAATATTCATATTAATTTTTTTTTTTTTACCCATAATATCTTTAAATCTTTACATATTCTTTTGCCTTCAGATAAGTTTAGCAACTGTGTAAAATTAGTTATTACAAAGCTCAAATAAGGACCAAACACCTTATGATTTTCTTGTTTACGGTGTTTTTCTTTCATGATATATTACCAATTTAAGAACTTTTGACCTGAAAATACCAGTTTTCTTGCCTATCCTGATCTGCTCATGTTAGTTGTGGAATTGAGGAGCATATTTTCTGCTGAGTTGCTACATCTCAGAATATACCTGGCACCAAATCTTAGGCTGATTATCTCTTAGAGCTGGTGAATGTATCAGGATTGGTAAGTTTTCCTTGTTCCCAATATAAAAGTGTTCCTATGAATTCCTATAGGTACTGAATTAATTTTTCATTTTAGACATTTAAAGAAAAGAGGAAACTATTCTGAAGTTTGAATACTTTTCTTTGCATCTCAGGAACACAAATAATCATATTAATTAATCATATTAATAATAATTAATAACTAAAAAAAATTTTATGTTATTTAATGTTCTCATCCAACAGAAAATTTATTCACATACTCCAATTCCAGGTGCAACAAGGCTCTGGATTTCTTTGTGATCTTTTGGGCCCATTTCCTGTTATCTTTTGTTTGGTAGTAAGGTGAAGCTGTGCTAGTTTTGATATAAAAAATTTCCACCAAAGTCAGCTTTGATTTTTTCATAAATAAAAGATTTTATCCTGTTCACATAATACAGATGTGTGAAGACATTTTATAGATATGTTAAAAGGAATGAGTTTTGATTAAATCATAGTTTAGCCCCAAATTCATGGAGGGAAACTAAACCAGGGCTTTCTTGTCTCTCCTTAATCAATGCAGAATGCCTCAGGCATAAGCAAAGAAAGCTCTACCAAACCCAGCCAGTCTAGGTTAATGAGTGGAAAAACATCCATGTGATAATCAGAAAAAAATATCATGTGATTTAAAATATAGTTAAATGGTTTTTGCATCTTTTTAAAAATTCGGTTCATATAGCTTGAGTTAATAATCTGACATGGAAACATTACTGTTTTGAATGACTTCTGCACTGTGTAAAATGTTTGGGTTTTGGGTTTTTGGGGTTTGGGTTTTTTTGTTGTTTTGGTTTGTTTGGTTTTTTTGTTTTTGTTTTGTTTGTTTTTTGTTTTGTTTTTGTTTTTTTTTTAATCATGTTTTCCTGTAAATGAAATGTAGTACGCAAAGCAAAAGACCTACACAATGGTATCTGTCATTTACATAATATAAAGATCTTGAAATAAGGATGTGGGGAAAAACCAAAATTGTGAACCATTGAAAGAGAAAGAAATCCTGGTAGAGTATTTCAATAACAGCAAGTTACTGCAGAAATGTACTGAGCCACTGAAATAGTTTTATTATTCCTAAATCCTCAGTGTAAGGTGAAAACATTTACATGCCTTAAGGAAAACAATGATTGCTCTGGCTCTGAGAGAAAACTCTCTGCTTTGCTGCATCATCATTTTGATCAGTGTGTTTTTCTTTCCTCCTTTTCATTTAATTTTTTTTTTTTCTTTCAATATCATTTCCTCTTGGCAATGTGTGAAATTTCTGTGTTGTAACACATGTGAAATGTACCTGTCACATACACAACGGGGCTGGTGCTGTTATGGGTGCAGCCATGCTGACAAATAAAACACCACTAACCTGTCAGCCAGCTCTGTGTCCAAGTGCCCCCACCAGCCTTTCCTAAAACAAAACAAAACTGTGCTCCTGGGAATAGCTTCTGATGAGGACTGGGCTGCTCCCCCAGACAGGGTGAGTACAACTGTGCCAGGTTTGTCCCCCTTCCTCCCACACAGTCCTCCAGTGCTGACCCAGAGATGCTGGCCCTCAATTACGTTCTCATAACTTTGTGTTTTTAGAGCACTCTCCTAATGGGTCCAGCAAGGCTTATCCTGTTTCCTACATGAATGGAACCAGCCCAAATTGATGGCTGTTATTGGCACATCACCCATGTGGAAGCAAGGCCAAATGCTGTACAGTGTAGATGTGGCCAAAATGCCCTAAAAGATACAATATATGTCCTTTCTGAATATCAGGTAGACTTGCTATGGATTGCTCATCCTTGGATTACAGATCTATCCCTGAAGACTTTTCATTTAGAAGGATAAAGAATTCAATGTTTTCTAAAAGTATGCAGTCAATCCCCTAGCAAGATGCCCTTTGTTTTACTAACTTCATATTCCATTACTGAGGAAAGCTGGTTGAAACTTTCATTTCAGTGAAAAAAATGTTTTTTGCATTCTGAAAAAGTATATATATGTAAAAAGATTTATATAATTAAAACTGAAGGAATTGCCAGGTGTAAATTTTTGTTAGGGGTTGCTGAGTGAAAATCTAAGGAATGTCTCAGGTGGTAAAGTTTGTGAAGTGCTGCTTTTGGTTGATATTAAAACATGATAAATTATACTAGTCGAAATTATGAGAGGGGAGGGTGGGCACCAACACAAAGTTTCCATGCTCCATCAGCACTGGAGTTGGAACTCACTCTTTCACATTACTTTTAAAACAGTGGTGCTCCCAAGCAGAAAATGGAGAAATGGCAAAATGGCAGTAGGAATAGCCAGGAGGGGTGAGTAAAGTTACAGTTCAAAATCTGGCATTAGAGCATCAGCAACAAAAGTGAAAATTTTAAAAAAAGAAAATCCAAACCAAACAAAACCTAAACCCTTTGTGCTGCAATCCTTTAGTAATCCTTGAAGCCTAGGTAGAGCTAAGTATTTGTTTCTTCTTTTTACTGCCTCTGAGAGATCTATTGTAATAAAGTCTAAGTATACAATGTCCATTTTGAGATCAGTTTGGCTGATGAGCATATGGGAGGCAAAAGGGAATGCAGTGCCTATTAAAATGCTTATGAAAAATAGATAAAGCCTTTCAAACTTTAATAACATGCTATTTGATTCTGTCAGCAGATAACATTATGCACAAAGTATTGCATAGCCAGGTTTAAGGGCTTGAAAGTCATCAGTCTAAGAGGGATTCCAGGAGACGCAGTGCAGGATAGCACATATTGACAACCTGCCAGTTTTGAGGGCATGAGGAGGACACAAGCACTGTAGTTTTACTTGATTTCGTGGAAAGGAGATGGATAGTCATCAGGAGTGAACAGATAGGGCAGACATCAACTGGACTGAAAGAGAAAATTTTCTGTACAGACATTCTGTGCAGGCAGGATCTAGTAAGTGAAGCCTTACTACATGTATTTATGTCCATCTTGAGATTCTCTGCAGAATACCTTTATGCCACGAGTTTCTAAATATTCATTTAAAAAAAAAAAAAAAGGATAGCCAAATAGGCAAGCCAAAAATGTTGCAAAAGACGTAAATAATTGAAGGATTTTTGGAGCTATGTTGTTTCTACTCAGGCCATTTAGGGTCAGATCACAGACAGAATGATATGATCCTTGACATTCATCTGGATCCCTTGATCTGATATGCTTGGGGAAAAAAAAAAATGTCATAGGTTCTCTTTACATCCCTTTGCTTGTTTTGCTTGGATTTGTCCTTAATGCTTGCAGAAGGAATAAATCCCTTTTGCACTCTGCCATTCCAGCAATGCTCGTGGAAGGACCCCTGACTCCGTAGTGAGGTATTTCTGTATGATGTTGCTGTGAATCTGGTGTGGTGTGTTTGCAGCCAGCACAATGGTGTTGCTCTTGTCCCCTGCCCTCTCTGCACTGATCCCAGAGTGCTGGCAGAATAGTGGGAAAGCTGATCTCTCCCTCTGCTACACACACCTCCCAACAACACAGCAAGGCAGGCTTTATAACTTCTCTTATTTATTCTTATTCAGTGTTTTGACCTCAATCCTGGTTGCTGTGCTTAATATGATTTATTTATTCATAAGATGCTAAACTAACAATATGGAGTTTAGTGTGGACTGCCCATGAGATACTGAAAAGAAATGCTGACATGTTATTGCTAAGGGCAATGGGCAGATTACTCTGCCTCACATTTCACATGGTGCATTTATTCACCTATAAGCATTTTTATAGTGACTGTAATTGTAACACCTGGGCAATATATGTGCACCATAAAAATGCTGAAAACTGTCCATTAGGACAATTAATTCTCTGTCCAGCTTCTGGTTTAATTGAGACATTGTGCCTTTGGCTGTGTTATTGTTTTTAATTTAAGGCATGCAGTAGGGCAAAGCTAATTCTCACAGCTGTGGAAATTCATGGGCAGGCACTTGGATGCTGGAGGCTGAAGCAAAGAAGGAGAGGGACAGAGAGTGTGTTACAGAAACAGTTCCAGCACAGTTTTAAAGATCGTGTTGTTTTCTTTGTTGTAATGACACTGGGCAAATCTTTTCTCATGACTGGCAATTACAATAGAAAATTGAGCTTAAAGGGGCCCAAAACTAATCAAGGTTGAATTTGACTAATAGTTCTGGTCAGAACAAAAGCAGGGAGAAATTTAAAAAATGTCAAAACATATCATTTTGACCTTTCTGAAATGAAATGTTTCATTTTGGAAATGCCAAACCATTTCATTTTGACATTTGTAAAATGAAACTTTGACTTTTTGATTCAAAATGTCACTTTTTTTTTTTCCTTTAAAACTGACCTACATTGCTCACATGGTAGAAAACTAATGTAAAATTAAGGTAAAATAAATCCAGACCAGTTTGAGCTGAATAAAATTTTAAAATTTTCAAAAAGAGGTAAAGAAATTCCACTTTTCTTGCAGTTATTTTTTTTTTACCTGTTTTGCCTGTCCCTGTTGATATGGTGGTATTATTATTGTGTTTTCGTATTTAAATTTCCCTTTTCCCCTTTATTTTACACTAACTTGGAAGATCTCTGCTTGTTTCATTGTACTTTGGTTTGAGATTTTTCTTGGGAAGTATTTCTGCAATTGTTTGAGGTTTGTTTATTTGTTTTTCCTTTATTAACTGGAGATTTTTGATTACATATTCAAAAACTAGCACGAGAATGATGCTCTAACTTTAGGACAGTGTTGTTGCAAAATATTAGATGCATGGTCTAGTCAAGCCATACACATCACCACATGCACATTGCAGCACGAGAAACCACTGAAAAGTGTCTTTGAGCTGCTGAATCTTGAATCCTCCAATGTGCTTGTTAAGTTTGAAATGGATTCTTGGGAATTTCCCAATCAATAAAAAGACCAAAACAGCCGCACGCTGAAGCAGAATGTTTAATGCTTCTGTCGGTAACAAGAGTTTGCCAACAGCCGTCTTTCCTGCAGTCTAGGAAATGGCTCTTTTCAAGAACCACATTTCTTTTTATGATTTCAAAGTAGACACAAAAATAGAAATGCCTGATGGACTGCCAGGCAGTGAATGAACCCAGATGAAAACTGGTTCCTAAACCAGAACTGCGCAGGCACATAGTTTAGCTCAGTAAATTCACTGGCAATGAAGAGCAGTACTGAGTTTGATACCCAGTTTTCTGCTTTTTCCAGAACTCACTTTGATGAGAATATTTTTTTGATAGTCCAATTAGATTTGGTCCTGTAGAGTGCAAAGGTTAAGGTCGGTAAAACACCACTCTTGGAAGAGAAATTTTACTGCTTAAGCAGCAAGGATAGGCAGGAAAATGAGTGTACAGGTATGACCAAAGTTCTCTAAATAATTTAGTAGGATGATGGCGTATCTGGAAGTAAAAATGTACAAATTATTGCACAGTAATGAGCAAGACTTGAAAAGCTTTTAGAGAATGGAAGCAAGAGGGTGACTTTTCTATTTATGTGATATTTGAGTACAAGCCTGATGTAAGTACAGAAACAACACTGAAGGCCACTTATTAAAGTTTAAATTTTAAAAAGTAAGGGATTCTTGTAGTTGTTCTTGCAGTTGATGAGCCACATCATACTATAAATGTGATTTATTTCTTTGAATGGTATACATCACTATCCAGATTATACCCTTTATTAAGGTGCTATCCTTGTGAGACCTGGAACTCAGCATTGGCACTTTTCTTCAGCTGACAGTGGAGTATGATTAGATTGTTAGACTGTTTCTTTAAATCCCCTGATTATGAACAAAAAACCAAATAAAATAACTGAATCTTAACCAATGGGCTCAAAATCCCAAAAGTAAATCAAACTAAGCCTGTTAGACCAGACAAAAGGTTTTGTGAGATGACCTATGGAAAAACACTGGAACTTCTTGAAAGTCATGGGCTGTTTGATGCTCAAGAACAAGACAAGAATCCCTGTGCGAAGCAGTTGCCTCATAAACAGAGTGACAAATGAAGTTTGTCAGCGCTGTACTGTGGTTTTCAGGATGGTGATGTAAATTCCAGGAATGCTTACTCCAACTCCTCTTTCACTGGAGAAAGCTGTGAGAGAAAAGTAATAAAATAGTTTCTGCATTGCTTTGAAAATTGTAGGAAAACCCTGAAAAACATATTTGTTCTAATCTACAGTAACATAATTCCTGTATTCTGCTAAGATCATGTCACAGGCTTTTAGTTTAATGTGCGACAGGAATGTTTTTGAAGGGAAGTCTTTTCACAAGAGCTTTTGATTTATGGAAGATCAAAAGTTGTATCTCAAGGAGTTTTCAGCTAAATGAATTTGAATTGGACATAGCTAAATTTAAAGCAGTAATCCAAAGCCTGATGCAACTGAATGAGAAAAACAAAAAAAAAAGCTTTGTTCCTTGGAGAATGGAATTAATAAGTCTAATTTTCTATCCATTGTGTCTCCTAGTGGGAGTCTTTAGGTCTAATCTTTTCACATGCTTTAGGTATTTACAGTGTTGCTATCCTATAGACATACTGAAGTGCCTCATAATGGTTGAGTTGATGCTGCATCCTTTTTCAAAGTGATGAAACTAATTCAGTGTTTGCCCATTTCCCAAGAACATTGTAAATACTTAATGGCTTTAATACTCCTAATTTTCTTTCAAATGTGGCTGCAATTTTTAAACAGTTATTCAAAATTTAATATAGAAGAGAAATAATAGGATGCAGGATAACAATATTGGATGCCACTAGTTTTTCACATTTTGGAGCATATAGACAAGCCAGGGAGACAGGCCAAGACTCCCTTACAGAAGGGTGTAGGGTAAATGATGAGTAGATAACTAGAAATACATGACTGTGACTTAGGTATTTGTAATACATGAACACTCTGAAAGCAGAAAGGTAAAGAACAGCTTATTTTCCTCTGCAAAGTTGCCTAAAATGTAATAAAAATAATATGTTTAACCGGTATCACTAATCAGACTAGAGAGCATTGTGCTTTGTGGGTTATGAAATTCTTTTAAGTATATGCTTATATTTTTAGTATTTTCACATTTTTAAGGCTTGTAGTAACTTCATAGTTAAATTCATGGAATTTTTTTTAAATTAATTTTTTATGTCAACCTTCCTCAGCCCTGCAGAGTTGAAAATACAAACAGCAAGAATTTGCTTACAAACTATCACAGAAAACAAAAAAACTCATTAGGAAATTCAATATAGAAGATATGAAGGACAGAGGCAGAGGGAATAAGAGGATCACCAGTCAGTCAATGGTAAAAGTGACAAATAACCACAGTGGCTGATGAATGGCATAACAATGATACAGATAGCCAAACTGTCTGAGCTTTCTAAGAGTAATACTACGACAGTACTGAAAAATACAGCCTTTTCATATTTACAATAGTTATAGCTGTTGCAGTGCTCAGTTACCTGCTTTCATATTTTTATTTTTCAAGTACTGAAATGGTATTTAAAGCCCACGAACCTTCTCATGTGTTTCGCAATTAAAAGTGAGCAGCAGTCCCTCTTTACAGTTATTGGCATATGTTTCTTCTCAACATCCCCTGAGACTCCACTTGGGAAAGTAGTTAACACGTTTATCTGTTTTGCTTATAGGTTAGCCTGAAATAGATGAGAAGTTCACCCTCTTCTCTGAGTTGCTGAAGCTCTTCCTTATGGCTGAATATTTATGTGTGAGTATATATGGAGTTATTAATTTTTTTTTTTTAAATTGGTTGCCATTTTTTTTTAACTTTTTTATGTGTTTATACATTTGTTTGTGGGTCAGTGTGTCTTTCTAGTCTAGAACATGTGTAGTCTGGTCATGTGTAGGTGACTGCTTGTTTCAGCACTGATCCTGTGAAGGATATCAGAAACTTTGAATGATTCCCAAGGCTGCCTGGGAGTAAATGAAAAATAAAAAGTATTACAGTGTCTTTCACAGAAATATTTTAACATCAGATATTTATTCTGAGAGCACCAAGTTCCAAAGGTGATTCTCCCTCTAAGGAACATCACCCAAGCTTATCTCAGAATGGGACATCCAAATATTAGTGAACAGAGAAATCTCTAGTCTATGCTGAGAACTACTGGGCAAAACCACACCACTCAAGTAACATTTTAGATGCCCTGGGATAACTTCTTGCCTTCCATTTCTAAATGATGATTTTCTCCAATCTTCTGTACACAAGTCCAAAGGAAACCTGTTTGGAATAAAATGGGTTTCTAAACCTAATATTAGGCATCCATGCCTAAACAACTGACCTGCATTTTTAGACGTGCTTTAGAATAAAAATTTCCAGCCATCACTGATAGTTTGCTTCTAATTTCCCAGTTCTTTTAAGACACAGATTGCAGGCAGAATTAGGGACTTGCTGAAATAGTTCTGTATGACTGCTGAGGAGACACTAATATTATGTTTTCATGCATATGAATTGGTTTTTATTTGGTAGCTACTGTGGAATGGGGAAAGATAAATCATCATATGTGCATTACTCAAATTTGCAGGATATTCCAATTCATTTTTATTTTCACCAAGTTTTTGGATTATATACCCTGCCAACCTGAGTTTCTAAAATGTAAATATCTGTCTGTGGATAAGTAGCATGATAGTCCAAGCTCAATCCTTAGATATTACAAGGGGTTTTTTGTAATTGAATGAGTTACATTGGGGTTGCACGTCTTCTACTCTGTGCTGTGCAAGCAGATGCATCTTGTTCTCTATTATATGAAATTTCTTCCTCTCTGTTTCATTTAAGAGTAAATTTTCTCAAGTATCTTAGCCTCCTAGCCTATGAATCCGTGCTGCCAGCACAATTCCCACAAACTGACACCTATTGCCTTTTAAGCTACAATACCTTTCACGTGCCCTAAATTTCTATCACTTCAGTTGAGATACACAAGAACTAAAGATGTGCAGTTCTGAGGTTTTTTTGTTTGTTTGTTTGGGGGGTTTTTTGTTTGTTTTTTTTTGTTTGTTTGTTTTGTTTTGGTTTTGGTTTTTTTTTTTTTTTCCTTTTTAAAACACTGGTCAAAATTAACTTTCAGTTTTGGTTTCCCATTGAGACAACCAATTTGTGTCTTCAGGCTGTTCAGGGACTATTTAGTTTTTAGGTTAGTTGACTGTATAAATTCTCTTGCTGGCAGATGATGCTGTGGATACTCAATAGTTCTGCAAATCAGTGCTCAGGAATAAAGAGAAATTGGTTTAGTAAGTTACTTCTGTCACATCACAGTTTCACTTGCAAGCTTCTTACTACTGGCTGAAATAAATATCTATTTAGATGTATTGTTTAACAGAGGGATGGCAAGGCAGTTCAGGATTATTCCTCCTTTGGCCTCCCATTGGGACATAAAAAATGGGGTCTAAAATAAAATGGGAAGAGGGAGAAAAGCAGAAGCTGACAGTAGAGTTCCCAACAGGAGCAGGACTAATTTCCCTCCAGTTTAATCTCTTTTCCTCTTTCATGTACTGCCCAGATCCTCATCTTGCTCTTGGTAGATGGCAAGCAGAGGCTGAGCCCAAGGACACTGGAGTATCTCTTGAAATTAGAGACAGGGAGTAAGAATATTCTGTGAAGAGATAAAACAAAGTTTTAATTTAGGAGAGAGGCTGTATTTCTGACAGATGAACCATATAGCCTCCAGCCCCATCCTGCCAGGGAGGAACACGTCAGCCTGAAAGATTAAAGTTCAGCAAAATTATAGGCCACCAAAATCAGGGCTTTATAATGGGAACTGTCTTCTGACTTGAATAATAGTCCCATTCATAATACTTATACTGGATCTTAATCTCACTTAAAGTGAAATTACTCCAGAGACTTAAAATAGGAGTATTTGTAATTTAAATGTCTTCTGAGACTCTTTACACCTTAGATATAGGGTACAAAGATGAGCCATGTGTGCTCTCTACATGTGTGTCTGGATGTGTGTACAACTATCTTTATATCTCTCTATGTATACAGATATTTTAACAAATAGATATTATCATAGAGATAATTATGAAACCAAAGGGCATAATGATGATTTTCTCCTTTAATTATTCATAACATATTTTTTTAAACATCTGACAAAACATAATTTTCTTTTCCCCTTTCCACTGACAATTATAAAAGTAAAATAGAGTGGAGAGTTCAGAGGAAAAAAAAAAAAAGAAGAGCAAAAGCAAAAATGCAGGTAATAAAAAGAAAACTATTGTTATGATCAACTGTAGAGGAAAATTAAATATTTCTCTCTAGAAAAGTGTTCTATTGAAAGGACTAAAAGGCATCCATCCATACAGCCATCTTTGTTTTATGACCAGAGCTACCAAATAATTTCTGTGCTTAGGAATGAACACTAGAAACACCGAATTGAATTTTCTCAGGGCTAAAAATTTTTAATATTTTTAGCATACGTTTATAGCATTACTCATAAATTTGCTGTTAGAGACATGTTCTCAGTGAACTCTCAGTGGGATACAGAATTTCATGCTACTTATGTAGTGCTGGCCATAGCTTCTCCTCTTCAGCAAAAGCTCATCAGTTTCTGCAAATTATCGTTGCTCTTGCAGGTAGAACTTTATTATAGATGATGCACATATGCCAGACTCATCTAGTATTATAACACTTTCTGTCACCTTCATCCAAACAACATCTGGCAGCAGTCCCCAAAGTGACATTTCAGACATGGAAGCAGAACTAATAGGAAGAAAAATATGGTGGCAGCGACAATACGACTAGAGAACAACTTCCTCCCCAATTAAGGCAACGTGCTGCCATCCTTCAGTGTCCCAGGGGTCCCTCCTCTTTCCCAGCAGCCTATTTTCTCTTGTGCAGCTTGCAGCAGTCCCATTCTCCACAGTGTTCTAGGACAACTCCTCTCCATGAGAGAGGATGACAAAGGTTGAATACAGCTTTTTGAACCTGACATCCAAGACTCAGATAGAGATGCTCACCTATGGATTTGTAAGGTGCTGTACACAAGCACTTGTTCTTTCTCTGTGTTTAATGTGATGTGAACTGAATTCAGTGCAACATCACTTCAAAGTCCCCTAAAGCAGAAAACTTTCACCCACTGCAATATTAGATTTTATTGTTGCGTGTCACAATTTAGGCAGTTTTTTCTAAAGGGTTCACTTAAATTGACCAAAACCATAAAAAAATAAAAAAACCAACCAAACAAGCAAAACAAACAAACAACCGAAAAAACATTGTTTTATTAGATCCTTGAACATAGTTTTATGGTATTGATATATTGCTCTTAATTAATAAACCTTAATTTTGAATATAAAAGCAAATTTAAAGAAATTCTGACAAAGTTACAGTTTACGATTTCCAGAGGAAGGAAGTTTAAAGAATTTTAAATCTCAAATATTTTTGCTGAGAAATTCAAACATACCTATTGCACAGTTGCGTATTGCCATTGTTTATCAGATTCACTAAAAGCATGTAAAATTTCAAAGCCAAACAGGTTGTAGACTTTACCTTGCCACTGTTTACCTACAAAACAGAAGAGAAAACTTTATTAAAGAGCTTCAAAGTATTGCAAAGACAGACTTTCCACAGTAAGACATCACTATCTGGATTATAGATCTGTATCACACTCAGCACCAGCAGACTCATTGAGTCACTTACCCTTCATGTCTTATGTAATTCTTACTTTAAAAATAGGATTATTTGCCTTAATCTGGAGGATTTAGACATAGATTATCTGTCATTTCTCTTGGGGCTTTTTTATGTTTACAGAGAGGCTTTTTTTGAGCCTTGTTATAGCAAACTTATCTCCGAATTCTTTTTGCTCTCCCTTTTTTCCCTTGTCTCTTCCTCCACCGTGGGTTTCTGCAGTTTTAATATTTCTGTTTTGCTCTTTTGCTTTTTCCTTAATCACTATACTTCTTGCAAGCCACTTGCATGCATCTTCTGTAACTTCCTATATAAAAACTAGAGACAAAAGAAAACCAGAAACATTCCAGCATATCAGGAAGAACGATAAATATTTTAAAAGCCACAGGTCATACTCAGCATTGCCACAAACCAAAGTAATATTAATATTTAAAAGCTTCTGCTGTTATTGTTGGTTTCTGTTAAATGTAAGGAGGAAATTCTTTGCTGAGGCAGTGGCAGAGGTTTCCCAGAGAAATGTTGTCCCATTCCTGGATGTGTTCAAGGCCAGGTTGGATGAGGCTCTGAGCAACCTGCGATAGTGGAGAGTGTCCCTGCCCGTGGCAGGGGGTTGGGATGAGATGATGTTTAAGATCCCTTCCAACCTAAATCTTTCCATGATTTTGTGGTTATCAGAGGCAACCTTGAGAAACTCCCCTTATACACGGAACAATTTTTATTTCCCTCTGCAAACATTGGAATTCACCCTGTCTCCTCTTTGTTTACCATTCCATCCCCAAGGGACCAAGGAAAGGAGAATACACAATCAATTTCCATCCCTACAGCTTTCTGAACAAGCACTTATGTCCATTTGGAGGAAAAAGAATTGTAACGTACTTAATGTTTTGGGGATCCAAAATATGTTGCTATCTTGTGTGTATTTAAGAATCAAAGAAGTCCGAACTGGAAGAAAACTATGAGAGTTTATCATCTGGCCACAACCTTTGCAAATGCAGCAAATTCTTCTCTGAGAGAGGCTGCAAACAGAAGGCAACAACAACTGAAACTTCATCATTCCTTTCCCAAGAACCAAATGCAGAGGTTGAATAACTTTACACTGACTTCATTGGCAGCCTGCAAGTGCCAGTCTTCATCCCTTTATTTGCATACCATCATCTTCTGATGCAGCCATGGGACACCCTGCTGCAGGTGACAGTGCCCTGTCCTTCAGCCAGGTTCCTTCCCTCCACCTGTGGCTCTTTCCCACGTGAGAAATATCTTCCAACATAACGAACCCAACAGAATGTTGTGACAGATCTGGAAGGTTTCAGTCAGGATTCTGATGAGAAAAAGAAAGACAGATCTTCCCAAAGTTCCCAAATGCTAGCAGAGGAAATGCAGAGGGTTTGCCTACAGATTTGTAATCAGTTCCTGAGCCTGGTTGTTGTCACTGGACTTGCTCTTTGGCTCAGGTAGTGTGGGACAATCCCTTTTGGCCAAGTCTCAGTGTAGAATCCAGTGTGAGTTATCAGCAAGTAACTGCTCTGCTGAACACGTAATCCAGGCAGGATTTGGCAGGTGCCCTTAGATTTATATAATGCTTCTTCCATGACTGAGGAGAAAAGATAGAGTTATGAACTATAGTAGCTGAAATAACCACTTTTATTCATGAAAGTGCTCATAAATAATTCAAATATTGTTTTTTGCAAAGAAGGCCAGAAACACTGTGTTCCTATATAGATTAATATAAAACTGATTTTATTTCCAAATACTCTTGGTAGCACTGATCAATTAAAGTCAACAGCACGAAAGTTTGGAAAAGCAGCTGCAAGGCACTGATTCAAGGATTTTGACTTCTGGATCTGTCCCTCTGTCGTTAGCAGGGAAGTATTCCCTGGGCAGAGTCTCACTGCCAGGGGTAGCAACTTGCAGACAGAAATATCAGTTTTACAGAACTGCTGGAGCATGAAGTGGCTGGAAGAGGTATCTGTCCACAGGGGAAATGCACATCCCTGTTCCAGGCTGGAGAGGAAGCAATGTGCAGGATCCTCTGGTGTGGGGGAGCATGGGAGACTCCGAGGTTACACACCAGAGTCTGACACAATCTTACCTGACACAACAGTGATTCCTGGGAGGGACATCTGAATAGTCAAGGATTTCTGAATGCACAGAGGAAAGTCCTCAGGCTCTGCAGGAGGATATTATACCTCAGGTCTTGGGGTCTGCCACGAGATGACACCTGAGACTCTGTGAGATGGATGTAATTTACCACTGAATTGACACTGACATTTGTGTATATGTGACATTTGTGCCTTGTGAAGGACTTCTACATACCTGTCCCATGGCTAAAGTGCCTCTTTTCCATTATGCTCTTATCTGTGGGTCAGAAGTTTAGGTGTGGTTGTCAGGAGTGCCAAGGAGAACATGAACTTCTGGGGACTTTTTCCTGATGTGTTTTCTACTTCTTTGCTCTCACATATGCAGCTCTCATAGTTCCTGGTGGGTGTTCTTGGATCTGTGTTCCATAAACATTTTAAATGCTGGGAGAAGAGCCTGGACACAGAGGCATTCTTGGTATCTGCAGTAAGAACATGGCTGCTTGGTGGGATTTTGACAGGACTTTGTCCTATTTTACATCTGCACAAGAGTATGAATCATTCTGATTATATAGAGTTAATAAGCAGGAATAGCCTCCTCTCTCTCTCTCTCTCTCTCTCTCTCTTTCTCTTTTTTTAATTTTTTTTTTTAATAGCACTGACAGTATTCCTTAGGTCCTCCCCTTCCACTCAATAAAATGTGTTCAGACCACTTGGATGTAAGAAGTACCTCGTTCACCTTGGACTACAATGATCCAGCATTTTTAAGAGTTTGAAAGCTTACAGTTTTCTTTCTTTGGGCGAGAAAATTAACAAAAATTAAGCTTTTTCTTCAGATGAGTGAGACTTGGCTCCAAAAGCTAAAAATGTAAATAAAATAACCTTCAAACCTAAACCTTGCAAAACTTCAACAAGCTAGATATACTTTAAGCATAAAGTTTTGTCACAGAGCGTGTGTTTTGGCATCAACCAAGCAAGCCTAATGAGCTGACTGCTGAGCAAATTGTTTTGTATAATTTTTTAACTTTGATATCACCCTGTTCAGCTAGGGGTGCTAACCTGTTCACAGTTTCAGTCCTGCAAATAGGAGACTGAGTCAATCCATAGACCTGATTGAAGCATTTTGATTGATATTTCCCTGGAAAGTAAGGATGACTTTGTCCTTATGAATGTCTTTGATGTTAAAATCAGTCTGGTAAGCAAAGAGTGCAGGGTCAGCAAATTCAAGCAGTTTAGGTTTGGCATCAACTGAACCAGCTAGAAGTGACAATCAAGTGATCTTATCAAGGTTTTTGCTTTGGTTTTGATACTCCTGTAATTGAGCATCTTTCTCTTCTGTCACCTATCTAACTTCAAGATTTTTTTTCTTTTGTTTCTGATTGGAATTAGAGCCATGGGAACGATAACTTGGCAGTGGGAAAGACTTACTCCTTAGTGAATTAAAGGTAAATTGAAGGATTAAGACAATAATAGTCTAATAGTATCCAAATTAATTTTAGGTTTTGGAAAGCTTCTGCTTTGCTGCTTTGATTGTTTTTTTTTTTTCCTTACAATTAAAAATGTCTTGAGATTATATATATATATTTGTAAAGTTGTTTGTGTTTGGCTTGGGTTTTTTTTTTGTTGTTGGAAGTTTTACCAAAAGAAAATAATGTCAGATAATCTGGACTGTGTACAACCATGCTAAATATATATATATATAATTTTTTTTTTTTTTTTTTGCTAATGAATGAAACAAGAATTTCCTCTGGACTAGGAATAGAATACAGATAAATGTCATTATGCTTTTTTTTTGTAGCTTAAGGATGAAGAAAATTCATTTCTGGGATGTTAGCAATCTTTGGGAAATGGAAAATGTACCCCAAAATTTTGATTTTTTTTCCATTAGAAAAATCCAGCTGTTTAATCTGAGGACTGTTATCAAATTTGTTTGCTCCCCATATATCACAATCTCTTCTGCTGTTAGGAGCTTTAAGGAACTTGAAAAAGGAATGAAGACTGAAAAGCTGCAGCACTAATCTTGCTCCTTAGAGAGAGTAAAGGGCTTTATCAAACATAGACAATGCAGAGGCTTAGGGTTTCTCTGGTCTCCTGGTACAGTGATTTTGGGCTTTTTTAGATCTCCATAAGTGAATGCAGGGGAAGGAGGGAGAGAACCCACACGAGTACTTACCTGAAATCACAGAAGAATTACATGGGCTGCTGAATTATTTTCTTAAAGTTTTTTAATAAGGTGAAACTGGGATCTCTTCACCCCATTAACTAGGAGGCAAATAATTAGAGAAAAGAAGGAAATCCACCAGAATAGCTCCACAACTCCTGAAAATAAAACTCTATATCAAGAGTCAGGCAGATATGATGATACTTACTTCACCTCAAAACATGACCAAAGAAAGACAGATTTGAAATAATGTCGCAGAAGCCAATAATAATGCAATCTCCTTTGGGATGGTATTATCTGCAATGGAAAATTTGAAAACCTCTGAAGATTATGAAGTGAGAAGAACAATAGCTACCTGCTGCTATTCAGGAGAAATGAAAAAGCCATAACAATGCACATTATGCTGTCTTTGAATGGGATACATTCCCCATTTGGTGAAATCACTTTAGCCACTGATTCTTAATGCTGTGTGAAAGGAAGCTATTTGCTGCTTCTAAAGAAAGACTAAAACACACTATTTCTTCTAATATATCAATTCTTACATTGGCAGACAAAAATATCAACTTTTTTTTCTTCTGCCTTTCATTTTCTCCTGCCCGACCTAGTGCAAAACTGGATTTTGTTTGGTTCATCATTTTTAGTTCAATTCTATTGTCATTAGCCATTTAATCAACCTCTGTGTTCAAGATCTGTGCCCAAAAATGAGTTCTATTGCTGACTCTTATGGCCAGTAGCACTGCAAGTGCTTGAAGTGGTGCTGAAGTCTGCCTCTGTCTTGCTTTATTTTCCTCAAGTGCAATATTCAAAGAGCATTGCCCCTGCCATGTTAGAGGACTGCTGTTTGCCCAATCTATATCCCCCTGAACAGAAAGGTAGTTATCAAAGCAGAGATGCCCCCTTTTTTCTCTGTGTTCAGCTAAGACTTCATTTCCCCTAATGCTTTATGGAGAGAATGTCACCCTGAGCTCACTGGGATCAAGGGGAACTGAGCCTGGACCTTTTAAAGCCCAAAACCCTCAGAGAGGGGCTGTGTCAAAGAGGCCCGTGAGGGCTCTGACA
This sequence comes from Brachypodius melanocephalos, assembly GCA_013398615.1. Lineage (NCBI taxonomy): Eukaryota > Metazoa > Chordata > Aves > Passeriformes > Pycnonotidae > Brachypodius > Brachypodius melanocephalos. Next base: position 659,400 of record VZSR01000055.1, on the reverse strand, counting down.
TGGCAGCAGGGAAGAAAGATAGAGCAGCTGAAGAGCCCTGCACCATTTTATCAGCACAGCCCACACAGGCCTGGCAGAGTCTTGTATCTGAAATAAGTTCAGTAAAGTTGCTGCTCAAATAAGTGATGGCTATCTTAGTAAAGCAGAGGCTCTGATCTATTTCCTTCACAGAGGGTGATCTCAGATGAAGGGAGGATAGGGTTAGTGATGCAATAACTTGGGAAAGTCCAAACCCTGACACTGACCCCACAAAGTGACAGTAACCTCACCAAAGCCCTACCGTGACGCCAGTCTAACAACCCAAGACCAGCAGTACCTGTAAAACCCCAAATTTGAAATTGAGGCACTATTTTGAATTTTGCCTCTAAAGTAGATCCAAAAAGTGTCCTTTATGTATTATTTCTAAATGTGATACGACCCTTTCCTTCCAAGGCTGCCTGCCTGGGGCTTTCCAGAGTGTCTGTTTGTTATGGTCATGATAACTGAGACAAAATTGCTGCTGCTCCTGCTGCTAGAACCACTTAAGTGACAGCTGAGTTAAAATGTAAAAGTTCCTGGTAACCTGAAGCATGGGGAACTGGCATTTATAATTCACATTTATAATTCACATTTCCTGTTGGTAATTTTGGGAAGACCTACAATATCTGTTGGGTGAATATCACATAGCAGTGTCAGAACAGCACAAAAAGGTGTTGCTTTGGTTCTTTGGTAATGTAGATTTTCATGTTTCTTGGATCTGTTGGTACATCCATGCCATCCCCAGTAGATTTGGGACATTTCACAGAAATGAAAGTCTGCCCTTCCGTGATTAAACATGGGAGTTAGTGCAAGTGATCTTTCAGCTGACAGTACTGTAAATCTGAAGAGGGCCAAAGAAGGGCCCTAGAAAGTTTTTCCATGATCTCCAGTAGGCAGGTTTATTGTTCTGAGAGTTGCACACTCTCCCTGGCAGTCAGAGATTGTGGCTCTGCAGCTAATGCCAGTATTAGCAGTTCCTGTGTTCTTTCTCTGGTCATTTTTTATTGCCCTTGTGGCTCAGGTTTTTCCTCCCACCTATCTCCTCAGCTGCACAAAGTCTGTTCTGAGGTGGGCTGAGCAGGAAACTGGATCACTTAATTCCTCTGATTGAAGGTACTCTTTAAAAAAAACCTACTGTAATGTGCCCAAATCACTTGTGACAGATGGCACCTGATTGACTCTCTCTTGATCACTCTTGTTGGTTAAAATGCTGGTGGCATTTGCAGAATCTCTGCTCTCCTCTTGTCAGGGCTCAATGCATTTCCAGATGTTGGATGGGGAGGGGAAGCCTTGGAAATCCCTGCTTGCACCTTGCTATTTCCATTTCTTCTCATAATAACCCACAAAAGAATCATGATACAACATGGGTGAGGTAGAATACGTGGCTACTGACTGCTGCAACAAAGAGCAGGCCAAGGAATTGATAGGATGTCACTGGCTAGGATGGAATTTCCAATAATCATACATCTCCTGCTTACCTCCTTCTCAGTGATTTAAAGTGTAACAGCTGCCCTCCATACATCTGTGGGGAGCTCCTCCGCTCACCTTGGTCCCTGCCTTTCAAGAGACTGCCCTGCATGGGGAAAATCCTGCATTTCTTCAGAGAGAAATGACTGGTGCCCATAAACCCAGCCATCCATGCTCCACATTGCATCACCTGGGTCCCAGGGGAGGGTCTGTGTGCAGCTGAATGCTGATGCCAGAGCCCACTTAGAGAAATGGCTCTTGCTGGTCTGTTTATTTGCATACAGAGGTATCCCTAAAGCATCCCGTTATTCCATTCCCCTTATACTTTTCCCAGCAATCCTTCTCTGAGGACAGAACTATAAAAACAAGTCTTAAAAAAAGCAGTGAAGTGATGGTAAGAACTTTGTTTATTCTTAAAAAAAATTAAAGTTTCTTATTTCCCTGTAAATAGCAATAAGCGAGGAGGTGAGAGAGACTAGAATTGAAATCAGAAAAAAGTGATTATTTAATTTTGCAGAGCATTTCAACATTCTGCTTTTGCCATTCTTTATGTGGTATAAAATATCTCATGTTAATTCTCTGTGAAAGAAAAGAGAAATGTGGACTCTGGGAGCACTCTGTCACTAGCAGAGGAGTCCACCTGATGTTTTTCCCCAGAGCACTGATTTAGTGAAGCCTCAGGAGCAGCCAGTCTGTCTTCTCAGCAGCCATTTGGTGAAATTCTCAGGGAATTGTTTGCTGTCCAGCAAACTCCCTTAGCACCGTGGCAAAATTGAAATATCATCTCTGCATCTCATTTAAAGTTCAGGAAAACAGTAAATTCTGGTTAAAAAAAAAAATCCTTCAAACTTCCTAAAAAAAAAGGTATGACTTTGCATGTTTAGTTAAGTTTTACAGCCAGAGTAGTGCTGCTTTGAACCAGAATGTATAAATTGGTATTAGTGAGTCACAAACTGCTTCCAGAGAAACAAGCCTGAGTGTATGACTGCTATGGCTAAAAAAAAAAGTCTTGTGTTGGACTTCTATGCCATTCACACCAGTTCAAAGGATGTGTCAGGGTGAAGTGGGTAATAGGAGTTAGGTCTAGGGAATGCAATTCTTTCTTCTTTCTAGAGTCTGACCTCCTGCAGGAAAATGGACAAATACTACAAAGTTGCTTTTGTTCCTCACTGCTTAGAGCAGGGGAAAAGACTTGAGAAGTGTGGATTCATTTTTAACAAATGTATAATTATTTTTTGGGAGATGAGGGAAGAAGCTTTCAAGTCCTACAGGGTGTTCAGGAAGAATACCCAGCTGATACCAAGCTGGCTTACCTATAATCCTCTAATTTCCAATGTGTGTAGAAAGCAAGAAGATTATAATTTCAATAAAAAGTTGCAGGCCTTTTCCTTCTCTTTATCTCATCTATTTCAGATGTTTCTCAGTGGCATGTGATTCAATTAATGTCATTCAATGAGGCAAGTTAACCCTTCCTTGCCAGGCTGAGTTCTGATTCCAGTTCCTTGTTCTTGAGGGCTTTAAGAGACATTGTGAGAATTCTGCAGAGGTGCTGCTGATGTCCATCATTTGCAATAGATACTAGAGAAATAAACTTCTTTTCCTGTGAGTCTATTTTGTTTCTATTTGATCCTCTTATTCACTGCTATTAAACAGACAGATACCTTTTATTTCTAACAGAACTTACCATTTTAGTTTAAAAGCCTCGTGCTTGTTAGGGGTTTTTTTTTTTTTTGTTGGTTTGTGGGGTTTTTTTTGGTTTGGTTTTGTTTTTTTTTTTTGTTTTTTTTTTTTTCTTATTTTCATTGATGTTGTCACTGTAGCTCTGGGGAGAGTGTTTGCTACATGCCCTACATGCCCCAGAAAAGTATACACAACAACAACGACTATATTTACCTTTACTGTGTAAATAGAGCCCTTTATTCTTTAATAAATGGAATACCTACAAAGCTTTGGACTACAGAGTAATTTACTCTGCATACTAAACATTTTTGAGGTAAGTCAGAGTAGGCATGAAATAGAATGTGAATATGAGCTTCAACCCTTTTCCTGGATACCTTTTTACTGAACTCAGGCTGTGAATACAAGGCACTGAAGGAATGCAGTCAGCTCATGACAAAGGGCTACTCTTCACAGCTGGCAGGCATACATATTCCAGTCTGGAGATGTCTTGGCTCTCTTAAAGGTCATTTGGTTCTCTCTTGGCAAGAAAAAAACAAACAAACAAACAAACAAACAACAACACCTTTTGGAGCTGTGTATTAGAAGGATCAAAGCTGCAGAAGCTTCCAGGTCAAGAGTCCTACAAGCACCATGAGAATGCTTTGAGCCTAAAAATTTGGAATTTTCAACCTGTTTTGTAGTTCCTAGTAGAGAGCTGCTGAGACACCTACATGGTGAAACTGCAGCAAATATTAGCAAAGACTTGCAGTATACATTATATTTCAGGTTAAATACTAAAAATAGAAATAATAGTAACCATGAATATCAATTTGCTATAGGATATTAAAATGATATATTATGTACTGCTTTGTCATTCTGGCAGCATTCCTGACTTCCATGAGTTTCTGTGCCACTCTTAGCCAGGAGTTATCACCCCACAGCATTTCCTGCTATCAGTACCCAACATTGCCTGTGTTAACTGTGTCACAGAATCACACCTGGAAGGGAACAGATGAGCTGACCTGCAAGATTTGCTGGGGATTGAATTAGTATTTATTTAATTTTATTTTCATATTGATTCAGCCAGCTGTGTGGCCACATCCATTTACTTAATTAGTGAGATGATTTTTAACCTGTGGTCGCTAACTATACATTGTAGCCTGGCTTTTACCACTTTTACCAGGATAGTGATTGCTTGCTCTTCTCACTGTACTTATAATTAATGTTGGTCTAAAGTATGATATGAGTCAAGCAGAATTTGAATATAAAGATGAGAAATTGTATCCTGAAAGCTGGTTAGATTTGAGAGTGAGAACATGCAATTGGGTTCCTCACTCAGCATCTGAGCATGAAATGACTTTGTCCTGTGGCAGCAGTGTGGAGAATCACTTTTATAGGGGTTGCAAATATATTACTTGTGAGACATTTTTTTTTCTTTTTCTTTTTTTCTTTTTTTTTTTTCTTTTTTTTTTTTTTTCCTGAGGAGGAAATGTATGTTCAGGGGTTATGCTGCAATCTGTAGGAGATGCAAAATTTTTCCAGCCAAACCCAGGAGGATCTGTTGATCCAGGAACTCGATCTGAAGGAGGGTAATTTTCAGCCAGCAGCAGGAGTGTTTGAGAAGGTGTTTCCAGCTGGCAGATAATTAGATGCTGCTGAGCCTGCAAGGGCCTCAAGGTGGCAAATGCCACACTGCTCGTGTCACCAGCACACTCCAGCAGTCCCATCACATGCTCCTGCTCCTCGAAGGGCTCTCTCACATCTGCTTGAGCTGTGGGAAGGCTGAAGGCATTTTCCTTCAGCTGTGCTTTTCAGTTTCAAGTATCAGGTGTGGGCCCTGTTACACTCACTGCTGCCTCCTATTTTATTGCTTCCCCTGCTGGGTTAGGATGGCTTAGGAAGAGCTGCTTGGTGGGAGGACAGCATTGCTGCAGGGATTTTGTGTACGTGGCAGTGGGAGCTCACCAAGTGATGCTCATGAGGGGAGCAGTGCCTGATATATCCAGCTGTGCCTGTGCTGTTGGATCCTGAGGCTCCAGCAAGCTCAAACGTGATTTTTGCTGTGTGTCTACACTGCCAGTTCTAAAATGTCAATGGCATGTGATGTCAAGGCATCCTGGAAAGAGCCTGGGGCTGAGGTCTCTGCTGGACACTGGGAAGCCCAAAATTGCTGGATGGCGGTGAGAGGGATCACATCACACCTGGCTATGGGCACTGTAATGACTTGATTGTTAGTCTAGTCTTGATGGCTGGTGGGGAGTGCTTGAGGCAGCACTGCCCCAGCCCTTCCTCTTGCTCTCCATGAAAGCTCACTGAAGCCAGAAACTGAGCCTTGTCCATGCCTGAGCAGCCCAGAAGGAAAGACAGCTTGGGCATAATTTCAAAATACATCTTTGGACAATCTTGCAAAGGTTATTGCTTTGAAAGAGGAGGATTAAGAAGACACAGCTAAATAGAATTTTAAATTTAAAAAAAAAAAAAAAAAAGAGAGAATTTGTGACACACATTACCAGAACTGTGTGGTTTGAGTTTAGAAGTTAATATGAAACAAGGTGAGAATCTCAGCTAAGCTGCACTCAGGCTGCAGACACCACTTTCTTAGTCTCAACTTGGAGTTGCAGTGGGCACTAGTGGAGATATAAGGCTGCTTGTCTTGAAGCCTAAGCACATATTTAGAAGTTTGACCTAACTTTGAAAATGCAACTCCCTACAGCCAGTTGTATTCTACATACCAATAACACCTGCAAACATTTCAAGTAACAAGTTTGAATAGCTCTCTTCATTACTTGAACAGCTCTGAAGAAAGTCAGATGGTTTTCATCACACAAATTATTCAAGATTCTCCTTGTCAAATATCTTGCAGTGGTCTCCATGCAATTTTTTAACTCTTGATTGGCCAGCTCTAGCTGGTTTGGTGGCTCAGCTTTTCAGAAGTATCGAGAGAGAGAGAGAGAGAGAGAGAGAGCAGCTCTGTGCAAACATCCGTGGCCATCATAACCATTCAGTTTACATCCAGCCAGTGCCTGTGGAAACTGCAGATTAAAGACAATCTGTTCTTGCATAGCTGGAGCAGCAGGAATTGACTCCATAGGTGGCTGAGCAGCTCTGAGCAATACTAAACTCTAATGAATTTGTTTTGCTGAAAAAAGATGAAGGCTTGGAGCTCCATCTACACAGGACATCCATGGAGCAGAAACTTGTGGGAATACCATGAATTACCCAGAGACAGAGTAGGATTAGTGTGTGTTTCCTTCTTTAGTACTGCCCCTTTATCACACAAAAACAGTTATTATTTGAGCTGGTTTGGGAATACACTATATGCATTTTCCATGAGCATTTTCTGTGAATTGGCTTTTGTTGAAGTCCAGTTGTTTTTTTTTTATTATTAAACCCTTTTGAATATGAAATGTTTTACATTTTACAAGTGCCCTTCTTTTTCTTGCCTTGCACAACCACTAGTTTTAAATTTTGGGCTTTTTCTGGTGGGGTTCTTACAAGATTATTTCTGCAAGATTATTTTCTCCATTACTTGTATGAGAGCATATAGCACTGTGGTTTTTAAATGAGATACTTCTGAACTTTCTGTGCACTTCAGGTTCAACTTAATGTTCTCTTTAATTATATTAAATATAAACAATAGCTAAAACATTATTTAATTTTAGGCGTTTTGATTTTTTTTCCTTCCTATTTTGGGAAGATGGGGTTTAGTTGTTTAGGCAAGTCTATTTCCAGCTCTATGAACTGAGTTAAAAAGGAAAAAAAAAATCATCTTCCTTTGGAAAAAGACGTAACTGATTACTCTTCCTGCAAAGGCTGAGACAACAGCAGAGAAAAACTGGGCCCCTGTGACTTAGAGTCATTGTGGCCTCACTGGCAGGAGAATTTGGGGACAACAGCTCTATTCCTTCCTTTTGTAGACAGCAGTGGGAGAAGATGCTCCCAAAACCCAGCAGTGTCCCCTACATTTCACGTGAAATGGAACAAATTCTCCACGTAAAAGGAGCCATTTGGTCAAAAAAAAAAATGGGATATATTTTGAGAATCTCATAAGAGCTAAAATTAAAACTAATAGGATATGGGTTTGTCTTGTTATGTGATTTCTAGCAGCTTTATAACAAGCCTCTTAGAACTGTACATGAAAAAGACCCAGACAGTCTACAAGTTAATTAAACTTTGCTCTAGATTCTAACTTAACAGAGAAATAAGCTGCTAGATTTTTTCCTAATTAAACATCATTTTCACATTTTACTTATGCAAACCACATTATCATATGTAAGCAGCTGAGACTCTTTCCCTAACTCAAAATATTAAAATTTGAAGTATAGAAATGTTTTAACTTAGCAAGGCTAAATCCCAATCCAGTCATAGACTTATGTTAATAATTTAAAAATTCCAGACATTTAACATTGTTAGGAGTCAGATACAGCAAAAGCTTTAGTATTTTAAGAATGTTTAGAAGACAAGTGACTATGTTATTCTTCCATAAATATTTTAACACTATATCACGGGTTTTTTTTCTAATATTATAATTTTCTACATAAGAGAAAATAATTTGCGAGGATTTATATCAGGCATGGATATGCTGTTAGTTTTATCAATCTGATTCAACTTTTGTGATGTTACATAGCTATAGCTATAAGAAAGTTTAAGTAGCATTTTTTTTTCTGCTGGGATTTGACTCATTTAATTATTTTGTACTTCAGTGCAGAGAAAAAGAAAGGTGTCTCCATAAAGCAGACATTGCAAATAGATTATGGGGCTGTAATGTAAAACTTCTTTATAGCCAGATTTCATTCATTACTAATCAAAAAGAGATTGTGTGGAAAGAGTGTTTTTAATTCCCTCTATCCAGTGGACTTCATTTCATTCTAACTTTGGTGTAAATGGTAAGCTGTTGGCTTTTTTCCCCATTGGAAAAAACAGGTGCAAATGAACAGAGAGAAAATACAGTAAAACTGGTATTTTGAAGAAGGGACAAACCCAGGATGTTTAGTAGATCATCGTGGCAATTCAGGGCTCTCCATTAGGCAGCTTCCGCTAATCATCACCATTTTTAGAACTCGGAGCAGAAGCTCAGCAGAAAGTAGATCTTAGTGCCTTTACTGGGCATCTTTATCATTGCACTCCTGACCTCAGGCTAAGGAAATAATCGGAGGAAGAACAGAAGAGCCGCGAGAGACTTTGGCTCACATCGAACTCCTCAAAGTTTTTCCCTTAGAAGTGTGGCCTCAGAACACCTTTGCATATCCCACCCTTTAGCAGAGTAATCCCACTCAGCTCCCACCCTTAACAAGTGCAGAGCCCGTGGCTTGAGCCCTGCTGTCAGTGGGCAGAGCCTGCAGGGAGTGAGCACCAGGACAGCGTGTTCCCCACCACCTGTGTTGCTAAGCAGATGGGTTGCTTCATTTCCCACCAGCTGGCACAAAGATTTCTTGCAGCTCTGACTAAGGCAGCATTCACTGTCAAGCTCAGCAATGCCTGCAATAACCCCAAATTCCAGAGGAGGAAGGTAGGATCCACAATCAGTAAGACCTGAGATGGGTGGATATGGCAACCAGCCCTTATCTTGCTGGAATAAACTGCTAGACAGACGTGTTGCAGCTGGAGATACAGTGAGCTGCAGTAATTCGGGTGGATGGTGAACTGTGGGGCTTTTCAGTTCATCTCCACACATGGTAGGTAATTGCTTCATTCCCAATCTTTGCTCAGATAGCCACTGAGGGAATCGATAGTGAGCCTAGCCCCCAGGTGAAGTGTGTTCACCTTTAAAACATATTTTAAGTGCAGCTGCTGCAAAGTGCTTCAGTGCACAATAACATTTTCCCTGGGTGTCAAAATCAAGTGACTGAAAAGCAGGATGGGCATTGCCAAGGACAAAGGTAACGTTATATTACTTACATTTCTGGCATGTTGCCATTATTTCATTTGCAGCATTAAGGGGAGTAGAGCTATAGCTCTGCATATTTAAATGCAGAACACGTTAAAATGCAGGCTAAAGAGAGCTACTCTGTGCTTATTAAATATAACTGGGTTTTTGAAACATATTTATTGTGAAATGTGTGAGAACATTATTAAAAAGTACCCATTTGTATGCCATGGGTAATTAACAATAATTATCTTCTTAGTGGTCAGTTGAAATATAGCTGATATAAAGAAGAAATTTCACGCACATTTAAATTAAAAACTAATGAAAACACATTTTGAAAATTACTTAATTTGACATACAGTTATATGTGTCAATAAATACCAAGGTTTTCCTAAGTTATCCAGGTTTAAGGAGACACTACCTGTTCAATAATGCTTGGTTTAATGACAATAACTAAAATTCCCAAACCCTATAGCGTCATACTAGGAAAACATAGTTTTGCTGACCAAAAAAAAACAGCTGGGAGACCTTCATGATGTAACCCAATTTTATTCTATTTCAGAAAGGGTCTCTGAAGTTTAAAAAACCCCAGTCACAGAACAAACCTTAGTGCATGACTCAGGAATCTTTATGAGACTTTAATTCTCACTGTTTCACATAAATGCTGGCTCCTCTTGTGCCTGGACAGCAGTGCATGATATCAACAGTGGAGAGATGCAGTTTTGTTCCCATGGTAGGTCTTGCTGATCTATGTTTCCAGAGTGCAAGCAAATGGCTTAATTTGGGTAACCTCGGGATTTTTTTTACCTTGTCATCCTCTAAGAGCTTGGGATCTTTCAGGTGACTGAGATCTCCCTTCATGTGTCTGATCCAAGTCTGATGGTTTCTCCAGAATCCATGAAGACAGGGGAATAGGAATTGACTGAGAGACTGCCTTTACTTAGGGACATGGATAAAGTGAATGTTGTGGATTCTGATGGGATACAAGTTAATTGCTCAAAGTCTACAGAATCTGAATTGGAGTTGTTAGAATCTGTCTCCTAGTGAGTGAAATTTTAAGTAGAATGTATTTTCTTTTATATTTTAGCACCTTCTATGTCAGGGTAGTTCAGTAATGATATGTAGAAATGCTCGATTCTAAAAGATCTAAAACCAGAACTGATTTACAAAACTATCCATTTTCCCAGCTCTGATTAAGGGAACACATCCAATTACATAACTATATTATTAATGTTCATCTGTAGTGTAGTAGAATTAAAATTGCAATGTCTCCCAATCACAGTCTAAACCACACAGCAATCAAGCATGAATTTAGCAAGTTCATTTTTCCATTATGCTGTTTTCAACACAAAGTTACCGTATTAGCATATGGTACCATAACATTGCAGTTCAGACGAGAAGAAAGAAATTCCTTACTGCGAGGGGGGTGAAGCACTGGCACAGAGAGGCCGTGGGTGCCCCATCCCTGGGGAGATTCCAAGGCAGGATTTGGGCTTAGAACAACCTGATCTTGTTGAAAATGTCCCTGCTCATTCCAAGGGGGGAGCTCAGCTTTGAGATGCCGTGATTCCTGCTTGGGACTGCACTTATCTTTAATCAGTTTTAAAACAGGAGGATAACGGAAGGTGACTGAAAGCCCCAAAACAGCAGCATTTGCTGAAATGAAGAGTAGAAACAGCATATTTAAAAAGCTCTCTATTTAAAACTTTTAATGCTTCCAATTCTCTTTCCCTCTTGACTCTTGCCTCAATGGACCATATCAAAACAGGACTAACCTTATGCCACTGTACTGAGTTCAAATCTACAGCACAGTGTCCAGCAGCCTAACTCTGCTGAATTCGAGATATTCTTTTGTGCTGCTGTATTTAAACATCAAATTAGGAGAAAGAAAAGTGAGTTGGCTTGGCTGGTTGTTTTTTTTCCTCTGTGTGTCAGATAAAATTTCTTTATAAAATGATGCACTGAAAATAGCAAAAATGCTTAAACAGCTTATCTTTGGGGGAAAAAAAAATAGTGTCCTTTGCACTGTGCCAAGGTTTAAAAGCAATTAAGCAATTATTTCTCATTATATAACTTCCTTTTTCCCCCTTTTGCTCTTAACTCGATCAAATTTCTTCTTCTTTTTTTTTTTTTTTTTTTTTTACTTCAGTCATCTAGTTAAAAATAGGCCAAACTGTGCAAATAATCCATCCTCTGTGTACCATTCTTGCCTTTATGATATGCATTGTATTGGTAATTTTACCTATAAAATTTACTGTATAATTTTTGGGTTTAGCTAAGATTAACTACGCTTCAAAATACTTTCAGTGCCGATAATACAGACTGTCCTTACATAAGCAATCTGCTCATTTGTGAGGGTTTTTTTTTTTTGTTTTTTGGGGGTTTTTTTAAACAATTTTGTGATCATATTGGTCTGTTTTTCTCCAATTCACTCATCTGCACTTGCATTATGCCACCGCTGAGGAGTATTTTCCTTAGCAGCAACCAGGCACAAAGGAGAAGTATGGTCACAATTCAGGAGATATGAGGCAAGAAACATTACCCTCAAATAGAATCTTTGGCTAAAATCCAGCTAAGCCTGCAGTGCTTTATTTAAAAGAAAAAAAGAAAAAAAAAATCAAAACAAAACTAACAAAATCCAACTAAACATTAAAAGAATGTTGGGGTTTTTTGGGTTTGTTTTTTTTTTCAGTTAATGGACTAAATTCAGTCTACTGAAAGAAAATAAAAATCTCTGGTTTTATTTCTACATTGTGCTACTAGACCACGACTGTTCCCTTGGAGTTTATTCTCTGTGTCACTTGCTAATGTTGGTTTAAAAAAACCCAAACACAGGCAGGTGCTAAACCATTAAATGCTAAGTGAAGACATGCCAGATTGCATAACTAATAGCAATGTAAATTGAAAATAATAAGTTAGGGAATGTAATTTTATATTTTAAGCCTTTACAAAAGCAGACTTTGACTTAGTAAACCCTAATGAGTACTTATGGACTCATATATTGTTCAGTATTTTTACAACCGTGAATATGCATCATGAACTACATAGAAGATCTTATGGGTATTTTATTGGAAAAGAGTAGCTTGATGTTTAAACTTCTGTATATAAAAAGTGGGGGTTTTTTTACCTTTTCCTTATCATTAAACCCACAGTAATGGCCAATATTTTCATAGAATAAGGTGAAACAGTTCAAGCAACACATTAACTGTCTGGAGTTTTTCGTACTGTTTTCTGGAGTTAATTTTTAAGGTTTTAAAGTTGTTTAGGTTGGTTTGTTTTCAGAGGAAGCAGGCAGGACTGTCCTGCTGCTCCTGAGATGTAATGTCAGTTGTTCCCCACTCTGTGAGCCCAAACCATTTTTCCTGTGGCAGTGGTATTTCCTCCCATTCCAGGGTTACTGGAGCTGCCTGAACACCCTCTAAGATCTGTAACTCTGAATATATCGTGCCCTATCTGACCTTTTTCTTATTAATTCTTCTGTGTCAGGTGGCTATAGTACTGATGCTGGGCTTGGAGAAACTCTGCTAAGGGCTGGAGATAGTCACTGAATTATGAACTGGGTGTCCAAGCTCCTGCAGGAATGCCGTGAGCCCAAAATAGCCAAAGTGTCACCTTTTTATTCGACATCAGTTGCTACTAAAAATCAAACTGTAGAGGGAAAAAAGATGGGGGAACCAGTACAAATGGGTGCTCCACATTTGCTCCATCAATAGCCAAGAATTCTTGCATTTATTGCAAGAATTTAGCAGATGGAAATGAGCAGCCATATGATTAGTAGTGAAAAGTAGGACATGGTTGTCATTGGTTCTTATTGGTGATATAGAAGATGCCCAGGTAGGATCTTGGGGTTCATTTTTCTTTCTTTAGAGGAAATTTTGACAAATAGGAAAGGTCCAGAAAGCCTAAGACTTTTGTGATTGTTTACATCTTCCAAGAAGATCCCAAAATTTTCATTAGGTTCTGTCATTTCTTTGAAAATATTTGTTTGCTTCAAATTACCTTTATGCAACTGAGGCAAATTAAAGAGAATAATTTTTAATAAATTCCTATGAAATCAATGGAAGACTGAGAATCTTGTGGCTCAGCTTCTCAGCAGGTCTGAAAAAGACTTCTCTGACTTCAAGTAATAGGATCCAGTATAATTTATATCAGTGAAAACAGATGGCTTTGTGCCATTCAGAAAACCCTGTGATCCTGAAATAGAAATCAAATAGGTGTCAGATATATGACTGATAACTGGAGCAACATAAATTTTCAGTACAAGTGCATTGTTTTAGCTTTCTTAGTAAACTGTTGTGGGTTTTTTTAAAGATACTGTTAGCACTTTTAAGAGTTTCTGAGGAAACAAATGAACATAGGTAACGTTTGAGTTTTGACCACAGACTATCAAGAACGGCTTGTGTTTAAATTCAGCCATGATTAATGAATAAAAAAATTATAAAGGAGATAGTACAATCAGTCACAATGAAGATAGCAGTTAAGGTATCATCTCAAACTCACAGATGTGAATATCTGAAGAAGAATTTATAAATTCAGGCAAGATAGCCTATCAATTTCTCTTTAATTTATTTTGGTACAAAGTTTATGCATGTGTTCTCAATGTTTCCTAGCATTAATTGGACATGTTGTGGCAAGTTTTCAAACTCTTTTTAATAATGAAGAGATGATTTCTATTAATCATTCTGGAAAACAAGAATCCAAATCCCCAGGTGCAGTAATTAGTGGAAGAATGAGAATTATTAAATTCTCTGCTCCTGCTTTTGTGTTTTTCATTGTAGGATAACTATTTTTCTGAGCTATGTAAAGAAAAAATATATAAAAGTTACGTTTGTAGATACTTTTAAATGTTCATTTGACCACTGATGTGTGGGCTTTGGTGTAGGAATACCAAAACTTAATCCACACATTTCTTCTGGCCTGATGGGTGCAGCCAGAACCTGACTCATCAGACTGAAATACTGGCACTGTAGGAAAACAAAATTTATCCACTTGAGTTATACTGGGTAGTTTTGCTGCTGTAAATCCTCTTGTCCCATGGGATTACCCTAATAGAAATGGAATAATCTTTCTTCCTTGAATATGAAAACTATAAAACCTGTCATCTGAATAATCTGATTATATGATTTCCTGAAGAAATCATTCCAGAATAGGTGGATATCTATCTATCTATCTATCTATATGCTCCAACTACAAGTAAGGAACCTGATTTTCAGGAAGATAAACCACAGCTTCTCCTATGATGTGGTATCTGTACAGAAATCATATGTTAGTTTAAGTTTGATAAAGCCTGTCCAGGGAGGAAGTTAGGTTGTTTAGTGCCTTTAAATGCCCTGTAGAGGTTAATTTCTGTGCTGAATACAAGCATATAGAAGTTATTGCTGTTTGTAATTTGACCCTTTTTCACTGCTTCTTGCTCTACCCTGTCTCCACCCCCCCACCCCCCAAAAAACCAAACGATGATGGTTTTTACTGCCTTGAAGAGATTTGACAGGAGGTTAAAAGTCTGCAGGCTAGTTCAATTTTCACACACTCAAAAAAAATAAGATAACAATTAATGAAAAAAGTGAGTTTTAAACATTCACTCTGGATTCTTCTTGGTTGATTTTTTTTTTTAACCATAGTTGTCTGCAAATTGCTGCTAAAATGCTGCATGGGAGAAGCTTATATACATGTAAAGGTCATGGAAATCCTTAGGGTAGTTCAGATAAGCAGGAGGAACTAGGAGACAGGCCTGTAAGAATCAGGAACTCAGGTGCTCAAAAAGCTGTTTATTATCCACTTTTCATTGTTTAAGCCCAAGAATGACTTCTCGAGCAGACTCTGCATTGCTTCAGGGTTTCACCGGGTCTGGGACAACGTCAAGCACATTTTAATGTTGTGCTGGGTTAAGTGTTCTGCTCGAGCAGCCCTCCCTCCTACTGAGCAGTCCTTGCTCAGATGTGCTCCTAAAATTGTGGCATGTTTTTAGCTGCAAAGAAAACCCACGGGTTATTGTGGATTTTGTAATATTGTATTTCCTCACATTATGGACAGGTTTCATTCTGGAAATAATTCCAATTTGTTTTTTAAAAATAAATTACTGAATTTCAGCTTTTTAAAAAATTTTCTGCAAGTATCAAAAACATGTATATATTAAAAATTAAAATTACTATTAATTTTATTTTTTTTAAAGGGAAATATATTTAGGGATTCATTTTTGAGGATAAAAACAAATTAGTAGCTCAGACTTTTCCCTATTCACTCTTCTTGCAGAGGCATCTGCAAAAATCGTAATGATAATCTCACCAGTATCTATATCTGGCCTGTTCTTTCACGGGTGATAATTACAGAAGTAATGGAAAAGAAATAGTAGAAACAGATGAGCAGGCATCAACTTGGATGGCACTGCTGGCAAAGTAGCAAGGCAATCTTCAGGATATGAAGAGAAAAGTGCATCTACTTAATGAAGGCCAGAACTATACAGAGCCAATTAAGTGAAGATGAGCACAAAAGAAGAAGGTAATAGTGAATTTACAGAGATTCCCCACATGCTTTGAGGCTTGCTTCTTACTTTTTTTTTTTTTTTTTTTTAATTCTTTTTTTTCTGAGTACATCTTCCATAGCCCTTGGCAAGCCTGAGCATGAATTTGCTGTGTAATGAATAAGGTTTAGGAGTGCCCATGGTGTGCTGGGGCCTGTGTAGTCAGCCCAGCAAATATGGGATCTGTTTGCAGGCATGTAAAGCAAAACACTGGGCATGGGAGACTCTAACCTGCTTTTAATATCCTTCAGGCTTTGTGTGCATTTCCTGCCAAATGACTCTGAGATTTCTGTTCCAGCAGCCTGCACAGCCAGGGACAGCCAACGTATTCTGTGCAGAATAACTTGGAGAATTTCAGCTCCTGGTTTGTGACCTACTTATACTTAAAATGGTACTTGGAGATGAATGTGCTTTCCCCACACATACCTAAGCTGCAGAGAGATGCTCTTAAATTTAACTTTGCTAAATGTTATGCAAATTCAGTGCATTTTAACTCTCACAGTCTGGAACAGAAGTGCTATGCTTTACTTTAAACACACATTTTTTGCATAACAATATTAAGTTCCATATATTATCTTAAAATGCAAAATGTATAAATCTCCATGGCTGCAAGAGCATAAGCAGAACATATTACTCTGTGAAAATGGAAGTGTAGTCCCAGCAGCGTGCAGCATCTGTATATTAATCAAGCCCACTGATAGCTTTGTTTCAGGAAAAAGAAGTTAACTTTAACTTTTCTTCTCGCTTTAATTTATGAAGTACGAGGATATATTAAGCAATAATGCACTCCAAGAGAGAGCATTTAACACATGAAGAGGTTCACATTTTTTATCCTACCAGGCTAAAAGAAAAGCCGTAAAGTTTTCAAATTTATAATGCTGCGGCAGAGATAAACTCCAGAAATCATAATTTAGCTGTTTCTCTGTCAGTCAAAAAAAGCAGTTACAGTTCAGTAATCAGATCCTAGTTATTAATTTTTTTTCCCACTCAAAAAATGAAAACCTCAAACTTTTCTTCACTGAGCAGAAAAATTTCCATCAGTGCAAGGAAAGACTCAGAGGACAGAGAGACATATTGACTGTGCAGCATCTCCTTCTCATGGCTCTATTCAGCATGGAATTGGGAAATGGCAGGGCCACAGAAGAGGTTCCTAAGTGGTGCTGAGAAAAGCAGCAAAGCAATTTTTTTTTAATTAAAGGAAGGAGTATTCTTTACCTCATCTTTGTTCCCCTCCCTCCCCACTGCCTCCAAAGGCAATAGGATTTGCCAAAGAGCACAGTGGCTGCTGTCATAAATATGGGAGTGAAGAGACTTGGGGTTGTTCAGCCTGGAAAAACTGACCTTCCTGTAACTAAAGGGGTCCTGCAAAAATGCTGGAGAGGAATTTTCACAAGGGCATGTGGTGATAGAACAAGGTGAATGGCTTTAAACAGAAAGAGACTAGATATAGATCAGATATTAGGAGGAAATTCTTTACTGTGATGATGGTGAGAGACTGGCACAGGTTGCCTAGAGAGGTTGTGGATGCTCCATCCCTGGAAGAATTCAAAGCCAGGATGGATGGGGCTTTGAGCAATCAAATCTAATTAAAGGTGTTCCTATCCATGGCAGGGTGCCTGGAACTAAGTGATTTTAAATCCAACCCAAACTATTTGATGAATGTCATTAATGATTACTATTTTGACATGTTCATAGGTCAAGATTTTTCAAAGGTATTTAAGCTCTTTTTTTTTTCCACATAAATAGTTCTCAGCAGTGTTTTCTGCATCACCTGTTCAAATCCATGTGACTTGTTTTAACACCATTCCATCACATGTAGACAATTCACCTCTGTGCTAAACAGCATGTTCGGGTGCCAAACACTTCTGAGAATATAATCTTAAATTACTTGTCTGCAATAACAGAAGAACTTATGACAGACTGCCATCATTTACCTGCACTCACAAACATAATCTGCTCCCTACCCACCAAAACATCTTTTACAATGCACTGAATAAATCACCTCTGCCTAATAATTACATGTTCAGGTTGTAAACCATTAAGGCTCATTGATTTATTGCAAACCTTTAGAATATGATGCTCTGGTTTGGTAAACATTCCCAGGCATATCAAGAAGCCATACTCCTGGCAGAGAAACAAGGCAGAGAAATGGTATTTCTGGGGTTTTATCTTTTTCACCAGGTTCTGCAAGGTGTATGTCCACATGAATAATCATGTCCTATTCCTCAGAAAGTGTTCAGATGTGTTGTTTTCCCTTAATTGAAGGAAGTATGAAAAGACAATTTTTTCCTACTGTTATTTAGATAATAGTAGTGAGAAAAGCTGAAGTGATTGCTCTCTTTCTTCTTAGGCAGAGTCACATGGTGCCATAAATTTTTAAATGTTTCTCAAACCAAATGGCAAAAAACTTGTGTTAAAAGATCATGGATTTTCCAGCTCACTGTACAAATTCTTCTCATAGAAAAATGATTTAGTCCCTATTGGCTTTTTAAAGCTGTCATAAATATTTTGACTATAATTAAAGTTAATTTATGTCTTTCATGTGGAATACTATCCTTTAAGAACAAGGAAAAGGGGGAAATAAAAACATTATTTTTTAAAATTTATTTAATACCATATTAATTAACTTTATTTTTAGACTCTATAGCACATCAGTAATATGACATAATTTCATGTCTGTGTGTTCTGTCACCTACTGACTGATTCTGGGGGAGAATTTTTGGCATGCATTTGTAGGAAATTAGGTCTTTTCATTTGTTGGTTGCAATATGCATGCAACTTAGGTTTTTGACATGGTCTCTTAATTGTTCTTTATGTGATGGAGCAGTTTTTGTTCCACATCAGACTGAACAGCCTGGTTACTGCTTTCAGGAGGGGAAAGGAGAACTTCTGTCTTTTCTGTGATCACTCAGAAAAGTAATTTCTAGTAAGATTGATTGAAAGGACTGTTTGATAGCACCTTTTTGGGTGTTCCTCCCACACTGCATCTGTTCTGGGTATCACTGCACATATCAGTATCCAGACCAACACTTTGGATAGCCCTATTTTTAGTTTTATGGCTGATACTCCAAACTAATGTGGACTGATAAACTTGGACTGCTAAACTCTGACTGAAATGTCTGGCAAATCAAATTTATACCCCCCTGCTTCCTGAGGATGACACAATAAGTTAGAAACTGAACTAAAAGGCCTTTTTACTTTGCTATCTAGACAAGCTTAGCAAAATTGATAGATGTATGGTTCCAATGAATTTCATGCGACTTGCTCAGGACCTTGTGCAAAATACAGGGTACACCTACCACCTACTACTCTCTGGTATCCAATTCTTTTTAAAAACATTTCCTAAAACCTCAATTAAAGGTTTCTCCAAAGGCTTAGGAAAAGTTAGAGTTTGAAGAGGTGATCTTAGATGTAATTTTCGCATGTGGTGTTTAATTTTTAAGCCCCTGTTCTTGCAGAGAATGAGTATGGGCAAGCAATCTAAAAACCTGCAATCAGTGGAGCAGTATAATAGAAATATGTGGGAGATTTGTTTCTGTTCTGTTGTGGCTGGATATGAAGAAAGAAGGGGCAATTTAGGACAGGATATAGAATATTTTTTTTTTCCTACTCCTCAGACAGAGCTGTGTGTTTAACAGGTATTTGTTTGGGCAACTTAATAAAGAGCTGGAACTTTTCCCCTGGACTGTCTGGCAGAGGAATGTGTTTAACTCATGTTGTCAAGGTAACACCAGCAGCATTTGCAGGCCCCTTGAGTGCTTTATCTTCTATCCTTTAATATTTGCTGGATATGGTGAGCAGAGTTGCACACCCCTCAAAGTGTTTCCAAGGGCCAATGGGTCATTGCTGCAATCTACCCATGAGACCCTTCCACTTTTTGGAGCTGATCTTGTAGCTGTTGGAGAAAACATAACTTTTGATTTTTTTTTTTTCCCCAAGGATGACAAGTTTTAAAAGCCCTGTCTTAAATAATTTTTTTTAAAAAAATTCCTTGACCCTTGACTAGGGGAGAAATAAGGGAATTTTTGTGGCTTTAAATCTCTCGCTTTCTACCAAGAGCAGAATTGTGCCAGACACAGAACACAGAATTAGGGTCAGGTTTTGAAATACGTCTTTGTAATGGAAAAGGCTCTGCATGGACCAAAGCTTTGCTGACAGAACTGTAGAAATAATTTCACAATTAATTTGTTTATTCACCATAGTGCACTAATTCCCTCTCTGACTCCGCATGTTGAACAATATGTGTCCATAAATTAGCTGCGAAAACACACTGGCGGAATTATTATCTCCCTGGCCCAGTCTCTTTGCATTTTTCATCAGAAGGGTTGCAGTCCCTACATTGGATTTCACAGTATGGTGGCTGTAGCTGCAGGAGCTCTGCAGGGCTCCATTTGTGAGAAGCCTCATGAATTGAATCCCATGGTTCTGTCTGCAGGGGGTGCCTAGCAATGAGCCAGGCTCTGTATATTAAAATGTACTGAAGAACATTTTCAAGGGCGACTGCCAAGTGGTTTTCCTTTTTAACAATTAGCAGCTAACTTCTCCTGCTCCCTTCAAAGGCCTCTTATTTAACTGCATCGCTTCACTTTGATTATTCCAACAGCCTCAGTGCTATCAGTGCTCCCTTCTCAGCTCTCTTTCCTCCAGAATCTTTTAGCAGTTTCTTGCCATCCATACCCATTCCCTGTACCTGCTGGCAGACAGAGCCTGGAATGTAAATCATCACATTTTGTGACTAGGATAGACAGGAGTAGCTAATGTACTTCCTTAAAAACCAACAGAAATATACAGAATCTGTCTCCACAGGCATTTTTAGCTCAGATCAGAAATGTGCTGTAGCAGTGAGTGTCTCAGAGGTGATTTCCCATGCTATGGTCTTAGTTGCTGGCTGGGGTTAAACCACAACAGGCAGAAGGACTGGATTTCTGTTGGGTGAGAATAGACTGGAAGATGCATTCCAAGAATGTTCATAATCCTCTCTGAACTCTTACAGTCAGTCAACAGGGCAAAAATAGAGCTAATCTGAGCTGGAAAAAAAAAATATATATATGGACAAGATATCAAGTGCTCAGAAGCAGCAATAGTTTTTCTCAATAAATCTGTGTAAGATGGGCTGAGCCAACACTAAGTCTCGTTGAAATCCATAGCGCTTGTACAATTTTCCCAAATGCTGGGAGAAATTACTTCATCATTTCCTGAAATGGCCAATAATTTGCATGTCTGAGAGGACAAATAGTAATTTAAAACTTTGTTTGAATAGGTCTGCTTTTCACTAGAAATTTCTAATAAATTCAGTGTAATTTCTCATTGCATGAAAATCCCCCCAAAATCACAGCCCCTTGCAAAATTCAAATATTTCTGGATTGAATAAACAAAACAACAACAACATCAACCTCATGTGCTAATTTGATTCTCTTACCTGTAACTTTAGGGAGAAAACAAATTTGGAAGGCCAGTTCTATAAGGTTCTATAATTCTGTACAAACTGATTTGGCTCAGGTGGAATTATAGATGGGATTACGTGTCTTCTATTCATTAATTTTTTTGTGTGTTGTTGTCTTCCAAAGCAAAATTCTGACTAAGAGGTCCCCTGCATGGGCTCCAAAATGCAAGGAAAGTACATTACTCAGCTGACAGCTGACCTGCCATTTATAATTAATGTCAGAACAGCAGTAAACCAAAATGACTGCTTTTCCAACTGATCTAACTTGTCTTCTGTCTTGTCCTTTTTAAACCTCTTTCAACACACTATATCTGTTGGCATATCCTTCTAAAATCCCTTTCAGTGCTGTGTTTTGATCTCTTTAGCCAGTTGATCCCATTTTCTCACAGTGTACTTTTGTTTAATTGAACAATGCTCTCTTAATTAAGAAATAATTAAAGTGGAATTTCACTGAAAATATCTAGGTCTTACCTTATTTCCTGTTTTGCCTAGGAAGACAATCTGTTGGAGCAGCTGTGTGAACAATAAAACACACCTTGTATTAAGAGGCTAATCTGTTTTAACCATAATAAAAGTTATCTTAGTACTGCAGATACCCAGAAGGATCTTTTCACTCTCTTTCTTATCTCTCTCTTAAATCTCTCAGAGAAATGAGAAATCTCTTCTTATATTCTCCTGGATTTAATTTGCATACTGTCAGCACTCTTGACTGGTATCAGAATTGACACATGCAAGAGAATTGAAAGAGGAATAATAAGTTGAACTATTAAAGTAAGTGAGAAGGGAGAGAAATGAATATTTGTGAAGAACATGCAGAGAGAATATAGTAAAATGGAAAATATGGCAGTTAAGGATGATGCATGCATCTTTTCTTTTAATGTAAGTACATGATTATGACTACCATGTCTGAAATCCTGTTACAGAAAAATTATCTCAAAGATTTTCTATATTATCTTTATTCAAAATTCAATATTAGTGAAGAGAAAATAGTTAGCATAGAGTCCAAGTGCCCATGGTGTATATATATATATATAAATACATTAAATACATACATATGCACATCTATATATAATATTATGTATATGTCTAGGAGTCTTTAGTACACCAAGTCAAATTGTATTAGTAACAACCACAGACAGTAACAACCTAGTGTTAATTTAAACTTTCATTAGGTTCCTGCTAGCATCTCTTCAACTTCATCATTCCCTGACAAGCACAAGGGGAAATGATGTGCCACTTTTAATTTTCAAAATACGATCTATTTAATAACGAAAGTAATGTTTTTAAATTCTACAATTTGAAAGGAAGCTTGGTAAAATAGAGCATTTTTAATAAGAGTGAGGTGCTAGGATCCATCTGACCACTCAGAAGTTGGGGTGAAGAAAATCAAAGCTGTGAGAATTAAGGATTGCTTTAGAGAAAAAGAGGCAGGACATAGATATGTATATGCATATAAGTCCTTGTCATATTTCCTCTGTGTACTCTTGAAAAGTAGTAAGTGTTCAGAAATAGCTTCTTTTTTAAAAAGAAAAAGAAATCCCAAGTTTTGAATTAAACATTTGAACTAACTCTGGCAATTCTTACTTCTGCTGGTAATTATCGAAGACTGAAAACTGTTGTTACGTGTATATGTGATAGACTCCCCAGAGACAGCATGGCAAATATTAAACCTGCTGCATGTGCTTGATCTGAACCATAAAAGCAAGTGTTTAATCAAATAAAACAGGCCCATGGAGCACACTCACACTTCAAAGCTTGCTATTAAAGCATCTTTGTTGGAGTCAGTGTTTATTGGGCTTCAATGACTTCTAGAGAAAATGTGCTAATTTTACTCAAGGCTTGTGTGCCTTTCCAGGGGGCAGGAGGACCTTTCTGCCATGGATGTGATGGACAGGGAGATATTTCAAGGCCACAAGTGTGTATGCGTGTTATTGTGGTGTGTGAGAGTATGAGAGTTAACACAGCACTAACCAAGTGATTGCAATTGTTTGACTGACCTCTCTTTTTCAGTTTCATAATTTACAACTTTGTACTGTTTTTTAACTGGGATGGAGTTATTTTTCTTCACAGTGGCTGGCATGGGGCTGTGTTTTGGATGTGTGCTGAGAGCAGTGTTGGTAACACAGGGATATTTTAATTTCTGCTGAGTGCTGCCCCACCAGTGAATGGACTGTGGGGTTCACCAGAAGTTTGGATGGGAGACAACTGGAACAGCTCCCCCCCACTGACCCCTGGGATATTCCAGACCATAATGGCCAGGGCTGCCATGGCTCCAAGATTGTCTGGTCATCACCACAACCACCAATTTTGGCCAGCAATTTATTTGGGGTGTTTATCACTTGTTTTCCATGGGTTTGCCATCTTTGATCATTTTTTCTCTCTTTTTTTTTTTTTTTTTAACTATTAAGCTGTCTTTATCTCAACCCACTTTTTTATTTTTGCATTTTTACCCTGGTGGTTCTCTCTTTCATCTCAGTCAATGGGGGGTTAAACCATGATGCTGTTGCATATGAGTGTGCATGTGAAGGGTTTCAGTGAAGTTGCTGAGACACTGTAAATCCACATCTCCTCTTGCTTTGGTGTGACCTGTTGCTCTCCTCTAGATACTCACACACACACTAAACAGTTCCTTGTGGTGCCAAGGGTGCTAGAAAGTAAATTCCATTGACATAATTCAAATATGTGTCAAAGAATAGATATCAATATATTCTTCACTTATTCTACTACATTTCCCTTTGGGGTTTACAGCAGGCAGTCTGCATGGGTTTCTTTTGCTGTGGGACCATATCCCTGTATAAGAACCCAAAGAATGAATTTAATGTTTGGAATCACCTGGATTCTAAAGTTGAGCAAATACTTAGTCCCATGAGCCACCAAAAAAAGCAATTAAAAAAAAGAAAAGAAAAAGAAAAAGTTATGGAGAAGGGCTGATTAAGGGTTGGGGGTGATGCCAGATTTCTGAACGGCATGGGAATATTTTGTGGTGTTGGGATTCTTGTCACACAGCAAGAGGAATCTTTATGCAGCATGTAATATCTATAGAACAGGCTGTGAAAAATTTAACAGTAAAAACAGTCCGATGAAAAGCATAAACACAGATTTTGAAATAATCTTGGATGTAGGCTGTGTTGTTCCATCAGTATCTTTCATTGGTTTTGACAGCAGTTTTCTCCTGTAAAATATCAATGGAATAAAATACCGATGTATTTGATATAGGTATGGTGTTAGTAAGAGCAACATTCACATTTCCAATGCACAGATACCATTTCAAATGGGCGTATTTTTATTGAATTTTGACTGGTTTTGCTAACAGTTCTGTGAAGCACTTATGTAACCAATACTAAAAGTATATAGTATCACTTCTTTTATTTGCTGGTATAAACTTTTGGAAATGGAAAAGAGTATTTTTGATTCTTCAGCTCTTCTTTTTGCATAATCATTTCAGCCTCTCAAAACCAGGTGTTAGATGCTGCTACCTAAACATCCTATTATAGGAATTTTTCTGCCTTCTTTCTGCATCTCTAAATGATTACCTAAATAATTATACAGAGAAAATTATCTCATAAGAAAAACAGGTTAAAGGTTAAAAAAAAAAAAAAGCACCACGTTCTTCCAAAAGTAGAGCAAATGGTGATACTTTCCTAGTCTCCTTTCTTCTGCTTATCCTCAACTACTCTTTCACTTTAATTTTTAATCCTTACAGGCTAAAAAAAAAAAAAAAAAAAAAAAAGGCATTGATTTAATTGGAATGAGAGTAGCTCCTTTTTGTGAGGTGTATTGAGTTCAGCTAGTTCTGGGTCAAAATCAAAATTAAGATTATTTACTATATCAATGTGTTTATTTCTTAAATCCAGTGAGGTCTGCTTGCATTATGTCCTGTTTCATCCTTATCTTCAATACTTCCTTGAAGTGCTGCTAGATTTAAGTGAAAGAAAATGGGCTTGAAGAGTTGATTATAATGTCATCTGTATTAAAACAAACAAACTCTATGTGAAAAATGCACGGTTACAGAAATAATTCTTTTTCTCCTCCAGTTTCACAAAAATCATTAAACTGTATTATACATTCCACTTAATAATTTTGCTTAATGCTACAAAATGTATTTAATTTTTGTACTAAAGGATAAATGGTCAATGACTCACATATATTAATTCAGGAACATCTGCCTGCTTACAGATAAGAGTCAGGGGAGGAAGTCAACTGTGTTGAAGCTCTTTCTTGAAAAACAATGTTTTCCTATATTGTGGAAAAATAAAAAAAGAATGCAGCAGCAGCAGTTGATTAGTGGATTGCCATTATTTTTCAGATGTCATTATCTGGAGAAATGCTCAGGTGTTTTAAATCCTTGCTGTGTCAATCTCCAGTCTTGAAGTATTTTGGAATTGTTGATTTTTTGCTTTGCTGACAGTCTAAACTGAAGAAGTGTAAGAAATTCTCGCATGGTGAAATTAAAATGACCTCCGTATTGTGTTTGACTTTTCTTTTGGTCTGTCTTGTCTTTTGGGTTGGGATTTGTTGGGGGTTTTTTTAGTTTTGTTTTTAAAGGACTGCACAAAGCCAATTTATTTATTCTGAGTTCTTTGCAGGTGAGGAAGAAAAAAAAAAAAAGAAACAGAGAGAAACAAAGACAAATGTATGCACTCCCAGGAAGGAATGTTGTATATTGTGAGCTTAAGGTAAAAAAAAATGTTGTTCTGCTCAGATTCTTTTTGTTTAAACATAAACTACAGCCCATTTTTGGCCTCTTTTAAGGGATTGTCAAACACTGGTGTGGTGGGGGGAAATGTAATTACTATGCACTGGGGATAAGTTGGTTTCACCCAAAGTGATTTACTTTTCACAGATGTAATGCATAATGAATGTATGGTGAATGTATAATGGTTTCCCTTGCAGTACTTGTTATCAGACATAGCCAATGCCAAAATTTTATTTTCACATACAATGTACTTTATTCTAATTAGAGTAAATTAATTTGACCAGAAAAAGAGAGATAGCAGTGCGGGGAGAATGTGAATGATAGTCTGCAAACACGCAGAGAGACAAAATGGAATTAGTTTAGAATTTTTTTAATGATTGTCCTTTTTAATAGCTGGGTGGGGTGGTGACTGAGACTGTATTTTCAATTACTTTTCAGGTCATTAATGTTGATTACATTCTTCTCCTAACCATAACTCTTTATTTAATGAAAATGTATGCTACCCACTAAGCAGGCATGTAGTTAGGGAACAATACAGCAGGATTTGATTGCCCTATTAACAATAATCATCAGGAGACTTTAGGAGTAATAATTTAATGACTTCTTGCACTCTTGTTCTACTTTTTGGTGGTGTTCATTCAGCGTGTACTACAGTGATATCTCTAATGAAATTTAAACTTGCCAGAAAGCATTATTAGCTAGAGATAGTCAGGTATTGAAATATCAGACCTAACAGGACTCCAGGAGCTGCCACTAAAATGCCTGTGGACCAGGTAACTTAATTTGAATAGAACAAGGTGGTGTCTCAGAAAGAGATAATTAAATAATTTGCAATGAGTGACAGCATTCATGTGAAGGAGACTGTGGGCTGGAGAGGGGAAAGAAATGTTGTTTTGTTTGTTTGTATTTCTCCTCCTCACCATTCACAGTTGTTGCCAGCCTTGTGGACAAAGTGGCACAGAGCTGGAACTGACCCAAACAGAGAAAATGCTGGGACTGCTAAAAGGTTCCCTTTTACGGGGCTCAGTCTTGCCTACTAACAGGTCAGCTGTCAGACTCTCACTTGATGGAAGCAGCTCCTGTTCCCTAAAACATTCTCTCTTCTGCATTCTGAATTGACCAGTAGAAATTGTTTTGCTGACACAAAAAGTAAGCTGTCAAGGAAGAGATTTTACTCAGTCTTCTATGAAGAATTAGAGTTAGGGAAAGCAGCTGCTGCTGCTCCTTGTGCCTTCAACGCTTCTTTGAGCCAGAATAGAGAACTCTGTGTTTTTATTACCTGGTTGCATTTTGCACACATTTTCTCCTCACTCAGCTAATTCTTTGAGCTTTGTTAAACACGTTCAAGCTAAAGAATACACTGAGTAATGTTGTACTGGGCATAGGCCTGCTACTGCATGATGTCAACCCCAGAAAAAGGGTGTGCTCTGAGCATCCCTCATGGGCACCCATTGTCTGAGCCGTGGTGGCTGAGGTCAGCTGCATGCTTGCCCATGAAACCCAGGGTAATTCCTTTGCAAAACACACTTCAGTCAGATGTTGCTCGGTGTCATAAATATTTGATTACGTGAGTCCAACAACTGAGCCTCTGTCAGTGAGCGAGTGAGAGTTCCTGCTCCATTCCAGTGAGAAGTTGAACTTTACTGTGCTCTGCTGCAATTATTCTCTCTAACACCAGGCTGAGGCTCTCAGGGGCCTCTCAAAGGGCCAATAACCACACTGTGGCTTGGAGGCAGTAGCTAAGAGATGGAAGTCTGTGAAGAGGCAGCTTCCCAGAACTTCACTGGCGTAACTGCTGATCAGTAAACCTGGTGCTTCTCACCCGAGATCAAAGTATCAGTCATTTACTGCACTGGCTGAAGGCAAACATTCCCACTTGGAGCTGAAGGATGGTTTAACAAGCTGTTCTTTTTTATATTCCACTAGTTGCTAACTATCTCGGAGCCTGAAGTTTGTACTTGGTTTGCTGTCAGTCCATCAATTGCTCATGTTGCAGAAAGGTGGAAACGTAGCCTTGTGATCTAAAGCAAATTAATTTTCATCTCATGCACCATCATGTTTTTGTTCTACTTGGAGCACGCATTTAACATATTTTTCTCTTTTTATATAAATAAATATAAAAAGAGAATATAAGAGAAACATAAGAATATAATATTACGAGGGTATAAAGGATGTCATGCGTACACTTCAAAGACCTTTTTGCATCATCTCTTTAAACTGCTGTGGATAGGAATAATTCCAGACTTAGAACAGAGAGAAGACTGTAAAAAGTTAAAAGGTAGTCATTATGTCCTAGAAGGCAGTAAAAATGTATATATATTCTTGTTCTCTATACAATATATGCTGAATGTCTAAGTAAAATTCCCAACACATGTGGAGAGTATCCAATATAATTCTGTATTTAAATATGGAAGCAAAACCAGGTGTTTATATGATTAAGAAGGTTATATCCAGCTCTGCACTGAGGCTTGCTCTAAAATTTCTTCAGTGGGCAGAAGTGGCCAAAATCCTTATCCCTGACCTCTGGTTCTGTGCAGCACTTGCAGGCCAAACTCTTCCAGTAACCATCAGGCTAATGGAATACATGTTGTACCATTATCCTAGGAAAGAATCTTTCTGGCTTTGAATTGTTTAAATATTTCTGGACTCCAGTAATGTTCATTTCAGTAACTGACACCTTATCTCCTTATTATTCTTGAGATCTTTTAAGAGAGAAAGGAATAAGACTGACTTTAGTAATTGTTAGTTAACTGGTTGCTGTTTGGGCAAGTAGTAGAAAAAAAAAAAGATTTTATGGTTTGTGGTCTTTTTATGTTGTATCACAGAAAATTTGAGGAGAAAACCTAGTATGAAGCAGACACAGTCTTGTAAGGCAGTATAAACCATATCAGCATTGGAAGGCAGCATAACAGGAAATGTTTGGAATATCAATCACAGAAAGTGTTTCTTTATGTCCTATAAATTCACACTCCACAGTCTGACTGACAGACAATGTCAAAGTCAACATTAATAGACACAGTATTTCACTCTTGATGCTCAAACCAAACCTGATGTTTTCTTCTATTTGCAAAGCACCATAATTTCAGGTCAAAGAGAAAGGGTTTTACTTTGGAGCATTTATCATGTCCAGGAAAAGCACTGAGGACTCCTGTGGGGTGGCTGTGGTCACACAGTAGCAGCTACAATGCTTCAGTTCTGTCAGTAAGCCAGGCTGTTGTCACTTCAATAAAATTTTGGTTTATTGCTTAGAGTGGCACAGAGTACGCCTCCTTTTTTTTTTTTTTTTTTTAAAGTGTAGCTCTAAAAGACTTTTTCCTGAACATTCTTCATTCTTTACGCAGACTCAGAACCACATAAGCTGTCTTGGTTTTTTTTTTACATGTATTTCATTGTTCTTTGTATCTGGTGAAGGTTTGTCAAAAATTATTTAATCTGCTCAAGTGTATTATTGGATATTTATTATACGACATGTATCCATTGCATTTTAAGAGCCTTTGTCGTACTTGTTCATGTGGTTGGTCTTTACTTTCTCCCACTTGAGGGAACCCTACATGTTATTCTAAAATTTCATAGGAAAAAAAAATGTGTCCAGGCATTTTTCACCTGCTGCCACACAGAACTTACAGATTTTGCAAAGGTTCATTTTCACCCTGGCTTTGGCAACCTTTCCTAGCTCTTAAGTCGTTCCTCATCTTCTATCTGTCCTGTTAGGCAGAGACACCTTTGTCAAGCACAGGGAACTGACCTGTATGAATTCTTTTAGATGCCTGCCTTGATTACCCTCTCTGTTAGCAACCTATATTGCTTACTGCAGAGATCTTTCTGAATGTCTGAGTCAGATATCAAATAGCTGCATCTAAATCTTTTTCCACAGAAGAACTCTGACTTAGGAAAATTAAAACCTGTTTTAGTCATACAACATTAAAAGTCTTGTTTGACATTTAAAGGATTGTTTGGTACAGATTTATGGATTTACTGGATTTATGTTGGGTTGCTTTTGGAATAGGATTTGAAAGGGAAATAAAATCTTCAAGAGAGTTTTAGGAGTTCTCTCAGAAAATTGAAAACAAAAATACAGTTTGTCTGATAATTATTCACTATAAAGGCTTTGATTTTAATTCTTGGTAGCTCCCAGAACTTCTAAAGCATAAAAAGAGAATTAAAATAGTTTGCAACTTAGGAGTTTAAGGTTATAATTACATTGATGGTAATATGATTAAAAATCTTGGAAGCTTGTTAGAATCAGTGATTCCCTGTCACAGTTTAAGGCAATAGAGAAAGTGTGATAGTCCTTGTATCTCAGTTCTGTAGAGCAAACATGTTAATTCAATTTACTTATCTGAATCAAAACTTCTGCAGACTGGGGTGAGAAGGGAGAAGGCAAACACCACTTCTGCCTATAAAGTATAAAAAATTGTGGAAAAGGAGACAGAGAGTTTTTATATGATTAAGAAATAAAGAACAAGCAGGTGATTTTAGGGTGTTTTCCTCTTACGTTTTGCAATCCTACAACTTACATTATTTTTCATTATTTCTTTGACACTTACAGAAGTGTGCAAGTTCTCTATATTCTTAAGCTTTGGAGCTTCTCTAATTTATGTTCTGTTTTGGTTTGTATTTCTAACATCTCCAGAGACTTAACCACCTTGCATTCCTGTTTATGCATCACTTATTTGGCGTATAACCATGAGAAAACTTTTATTTGGGCACTTTTTCCCTCAAATTTCTTCCACTCATTCTGCCATTGAAAGAAGGGATTTGAAGTTGCCCAGGCTAACTCGGAGTGGTCCATTTCTTCTGGAAATTGTTGTGATTCACAAGGATACTGAGTTTTATGAGGCTGTAATAGCTAAGAAATGGATGTCTGCCCATGAAAGGATCAACAGAGCTGCAGGAAACCATTCTGGACATGCAAGGGGAAGTTATTTAGCCATGAGAAAGTGCTCCAGTTTAGGATACTCACTTGCAACCAGTTGGGTGGAGGACATTGATGGTAGCACATAACCTTACAAAAGCAGCAAACAACTTGATAAACACTCGTTTGGTTGGGATTGTTTTAATCTGTGGCGGAGTATCAGAGGGAATAGGCAATGTTTGAGCTTCCCAGCAGCATCAGAACCTTTTCTAGCCCGGGTGTATCACTGTAGTACCACACTCTGATATCAGACCAGTGGTGGCAGAGGGTAAATATGGATTTTGTAATGCACGTGCAGCTGATTGTGCTCCCTGGACGACTGCAGACTCCCCATATTTTTATAGTGTCAAGGTAAGCAGCTTCCTACAACTACCCACACAGATGTGTGATAGTAATAATAATTTTTTTAAAAAATCAAATTAGAACCTTCAGTAGGGGATGAAGGGTTTGGAAAATTGTTTCAATGAATGTCAGTTTTTTGCAAAGCAGTGGGACTGAAAACTGGTTATTTTCAATTTCTCCGTTTCAATTTTTTTTTAAGAAAACTTTGATTTTTGTATCAGTGTAGGGCATTTTTTTTAATTTCTGTAAAATCCAATTTTGTTTTCATTATTAACATTTTGAAGACTAATAATAATGATGATAATAATAAATCATAATATTGCTTAGACTCCAACTTTTAGAAATTTGCAATGTCAAGACATTTGATCATTTAAAAATATGACAAAATATTTATTAGACAGGGGTTTTTTTCTTTTTCTTTACCTAAAAAAATCTCCATAAAAGTACTTTTTTGATAGAAAGCAAGAATTCCAGCATGGAAGCAAGTACTGGTGAACCAGAATCATAATCAGTTTCTTACACCCAGTTTCTGGGTGAATCAATTTCTTGTTCTCTCTGGGCCCAATCCCTACGTTATTCATTAATGGTAACATGGTTTTTTACTATTTATCCAACTGTCTCTTTCTGTGGGCATATTTGTTCAGGTAGAGCTGTTTATATTTTCAATTGTCTTTATTTACACCTGCAAAATGTATTTGTGGAAAGCATTCGGTTTTCTCAGCACTAGACTGGTGGTTTTTTTCCTGTTGAATTTATGCTTATGCAGTCCACAGGGTATAGGTTATACACTTGAGATACACGGTAATGGATGCTGATAAATTCCCGAGGAATCAAAGAGCACTGGGCTTGTTTCCTTAAATAAAATATAAGTATTCACCAAGATGGATTGAAATGTTTACTTTCTCGCAGATCTACAAAGGTTTTGGCTGCTTTGCTGAGAACACTAGGAAAGCGTTTTGGACACACTGCATCTCCACAGACATCACAGTCTTTGCTTTTTGTGATGGTCACTGTTGCCTTTAACTGCATTAAGATTAGATGGAGCCTAAATCAAGATTTCCAGGGCTGTGAGAGCACCTGGATCTACTGCATATCTTAGTCACATCCTGACATACCTCCAGGCCTTATTCTCTTATATCTTAATCCTCCCCCAAGCCCCAGTTTTGGTGGAAATGCAGCTGGAATTTGTCAGGTTTGTCACCCTATTGCTTAGTCCAGACAAAATGGGACACCAGGGCTGTGAATTGTGTCTGTCCTGAAGTTTGGACACACAGAGTGACATTTTGCAATAGTTCACCATTGAGATGATTCTGAAGTGTTGTACCCACTAAAAATCTTTTATTTTTTTCTCTTGAGTGTAGGTCCTGTTTTTAATTACATATCTTTAAAAGAAATCCATCTGAAGGCATATGGTCAGTGAGATTAATGCATTCAAAAATGTAAAAAGAGGCTTTTGAATGCCAAAAGGTGTGATTTGACCATAAACCATCTAAATGTAAGCAAAGAGCCTGGTATTAAAAAGAAATACATCTGTAAAGGCTGGGCTTTCCAAAGAGAGAACCAAAGGTGAAATGGAACAGAAATAAATAGATTTGCAGATACATTTTCCCCCTGCCCACAGTGTCCTTGCAGCAGATATTCTTCTTAAGTTTTCTCTTTCAACCTGGGAACAAGGTGTTTATGAGAATAGCAGGCAAGTCCATTCAGCACTCTCCAAGTCCTCAGGGAACACTGCCTTTCTGTTTCCCCACCTTGTTGAATGTTTCTGGCCACATGGTTCCTCCTGCATTTTCTTTCCTTTTCCAAGTTGCAAAGTGCTAGCTAAATTCACATTGCAATGTGTTTGTTGCTTGTGTTTGGTTTGGGTTTTTTTGTTGGGATTTTTTTAATTTTATTTTATGTTTTGGCCTTAGATAGAGCAAATGATGTTTGCATTCAATTTAAAACTCAGCCTTTCCTGATTACTGCTATCTTTAGTGGTATATATTGTGTAATTTAAGGCTGGCCGGAATTTCAGGTCATAAAAAGCAATATCTTTCTGGAGTCACAAAAAGATGCAGCCTAGGAATTTTTGTTTTGTTTGGGTATTTTTGGGGTGTGGAGAGGGTTTAATGCCAGTTTTGTGCTAAGCCAAGGAATTTCAGAATCAGTAAGTCATCCTTTTTTCTATTTTTTTAACAGAGCTTACACATTGACTTTATTGTTCCTTCTAAAGTCCTGAAGCTGTTTAGCATTGTGCTGTCCCTTAGCTTAGAGGTGATAGTGAGACTGTGGTACTCTCAAAATAATGGTGACACTACAGATGAGTAAATACATGGTGGATGTCACACATATTTTCTCTTCTAGCAAAGCATAGGAGCTGGAATAAAGAGAATAATGTGTGCACAACCTTTAGGGAACCCTCTGGTCATTCCTCACTTTTTTTTTTTTTTTTTTTTTTTGTTATCATTTACATTTCTAAAAATGGAGCTTTTTTAAAGACTTTTGGCTTTTATCAGTGGGCTGGCAATATATGGTTTCTCTGAGGGATAATGTATATGAAAAAAAGGAATTATGTGAAACACTGTAATAATACTGTAGTGATGGGATCTTGCAAGATGAGGGAGACTGAGGAGTGATGTAGGATATTTAAGAGTTGGAGTCTAATATCTTCACTATCTTTGGCTTCAGAGCAACTTGTCTATGAAGTCAAGTGCTGCTCTGTGAGTGTAATTCAATTGCCACTTAAGAAAGAAAAGGTGAATTTGTAGTTAGGATGGCCAAGGAACTTGGACTCCCTTCTTTCCTTAGCCACATTTTTCCTGTCAAACCTTGGAAAAATGATTTGACCAGCCCCACAGGTAGAAGAGTTATGTTAATATTGTGGTGTCTCAAGCTTTTTATCATGTTTATGCTAAAACCTTGGCACAGGTGAATCCCTGTTAGATATGGTCTATATTTATGCCTTTTCAATGAAATCCCAAGTTTTTCTCAAGCTCTGGGTCTTGGACTGCAATTTTCTATGGGCCCTTCAATATGGCCCAGATGTAACCACATCTTAAAATGACTTACCTGTTGCAACCTGTCATGTTACTAACAGACAGACACTGGTCTGTCCTTTTCCCATTCTGGACTGAAAAAAAGTCACCAATTTGTATGCAAAAGGCAGTGTTTTGGGGGCCAGTCTGCAGCTCCTTAGCTTCAGTCTCTCCACAGGCAAGATTCAATAGTCTGATTTATAAATAGTGGCAGAGGCTGATGCCTGGTAGGACCTCAGTAATCCAGCCCTGGTTGCATAAAACTTGTTATTAACTCAAAGGTCCTCTAACAATTCTTTGTAGAAGTATAAATGGCTTCAAATGGCACCTCCCCAGGTTAATGACTTTCCTGCAAATCAGTGCAATAGCCACCCACTGCAGGGGTAGCTCTGTGAAATAAACATAATGACAATCAAATCTGATGTATACTGAAAAAGGTGACCTTTTTGCATAAGTCTTTAATTCTAATTCTCTTACTTCAGTTTGTGGTATTTATTTGTTGCCAGTCATGCTAGGAGTGCAGTGAAACAAAATGAAATCTGCTTCTAATACATCTTTAGATTCCCATTAGGATAAGTTTTGAATCATTAAACAAAGAAAAGAAAAAGAAAAATATATATAATGGTATTCTTTGTTTCCGCCCCTGTGGATGGGGTTTACAGCAAGAAAGCAAATGTTAACTTGTTATAAGAAGTAGCCAGCCATCCACTGGATATCACCTTTTCACTTGAAGGGGAAATAGTATTTTTTTTCATTAAAATCACTTCTTTTATTTGTGTTAAGCATATGCACTCACTCAGTAGATTCTCTGCAGCAGATCATAAATTAAATATGAAATAATATTTAAAAATCCATACACAATGCACATAGAATATAAAAACTTTGTGCAATTGCTGCTGAGCTTTTATACTCACTGTAATATCTACTCAGAAAAAAAAAATAAAAAATCCTCACTATGTGTTTTTCTTCAGAAGTAAATAAGATGTGGTTTTGGGAGTTTGGTCATGGTTGTTTGTGGAGTTTTTCCTCTCAGTTTTCCGTTCCTCAGTCCAGGAAGTTGCTTTGTTTTTTCTAAAATGCAGTTTACTGTTGCACCTTTAACCAGTAAGGTAATTAAAAGCTTAAAGTTTTAAATTAAAAGCTTAAAGAAGGAAGATTTATCCAGTTCTTGGGACATGGCACCAGAGGTTCAGGCGACCTTTTTGTCTTGTAAACATTTCTACTGGCTCTTGTCTGGTTTTGGTGTATGCCCTCAATCACACTGGAGGTGTCAGTCTTCTGGAGATCTTATTCATGGCATCAAAAAATGGTGGTAAGTCCTAGTCCTCAAATGCAATAAATCCATAGAAAGGTGCTGATTTTAAATGAGTCTGCAAAACTGTGTGCTTATTTTAGCTCAGGAAATGGCAAAGGTTCCCTATAAGCCAAGAACAGGATGTTTTTGTCCAGAATTTTAGAGCTGCTTTGAAACATCTATTGGCAAAGCAGAACATTCAGTGCCAGGTAGATTCCTCTTATTCTTTGCTCCACAGCTGTACCCTTCTGGTGTCACCAAGACCTGTTATTGCAGAATCTGGCATGTCCCAGCTTTCATTTCATGAACATCTGGGGTGAAGGTCATTCATGGAAAAAAGTGTTGTCAATGAAGATGGTGTTAACAAAAAACCAAAAACTAGCAAAGGAAACACCCCCCACCAAAAAAAAAAACAAAAACCAAACATAAACCCACACACAGAAAACAAACCAAACCAACCAACCAAACACCCCAAAACAACATTATCTGGCCCTAAACCTTGCAAATATTGAATATAACTGGCTTAACATATGCATATTCCAAAATTTTAACTGTCATCAAATTTCACAAATCTTTGGGAAGGAGTGACAGAATTTTCTCAGTATTTTAGTGGTAAATTATTAAAGTCTGTCTCTCCTCTCTTCTGGAGAGAAACCCTCTTATTGTGAAATTAATGAGGTAGAAACAATCACTGTTGAGCAATATTTTCTTAAAGTAATTTTTTTCCTTCCCTGGGCCATGCCAAGATATTTTCAGTGTCAGCAAAACTATTTACAGTGATTTTATAGGGTTAGAAGATCTAATGTTGTTTATGAAAAATCTGCTACTGTCTTTTCTTAAATCTGTCTTTTAGTTGATTCACATTTGTCATGAACTAGTGCAAACTGAAAATTTTAATGATGGCAATAGGCTTGAGGCAGGGAAAAGTATTTAAAAACTTTTTTGTTTGGGAATATTTTCCTTTTTCCAAGTAGATGTTGAAAGATATCTAACTTTCTACAATAAAACAGCTTTATATTAAATATTATGGGATTATGTTACCTTATTAACTTCTTCTGCATCTGTTTCAAAAGAGAACAATTGCAAAAAGGGACTCGAGCAATAATCTCAGAGATCCACCAGAAATTATTTATTTATAAGGCCAGATACCATCTGGCATTTAAACACTAAGTGCAGTCAAGACTGAACTGTGTTCAAAGGAATTTTATATTGTGAGTTGACTAAAAGACAGGGACAGTCTGCAGTGCAAGGGCTGAGCACAGACCAGAGGGAACTTTCCTTGTTGAGAGGTGTGCTGAATGAAAGGCAAAGTGGGTAGGAAGGTGTTCTTGGTTCCTGTCACAGAGGGTTTAGTTTGTTATTTTTACCACTTTTCTCTTTAGAGTTCCTCCAAGACAGTTGAGCAAAAAATGCCACATCTAAAGTCTCATGGGAAGTTTGGTTACAGACCCCAGAACCTGCAAGAGAGGGAAGGAAACCTTTGTTTATTGACATTTCTTCTTGACCAGACTGATGCAGGAAGAGATGTTGTGCAGTTCTCCAAGAGATTTAATATCAGTTCTATTTCCACAGGGCAAATTTCCCAGCACATGTGTTCCTTATATCTCCCTAAAAATTATCATTCCCTTCTCAGATTCTGATAGTTTTTCTTCCACCTACAGTAAAATATTTTTTTCCTTCCCTTTCTTTATGGACAGCCCCTGCTGTCATAGGCAGAGGTTTCTTTCTCCATTTAGACCATAGATAAAAATTAAAATTGACCAGATAAAGCATAAACAAAATATAAAGTGAAAAAATAAGTAACAGCCAAGCAGGGTGTGTACTACTGTGGGTTACACAAAGACAAGGTCTGAATGGAAAAAAAAAAATGAATTCATTGGAATGTAAGAAGATATCAGAAAAATTCAGTCAAGTGCCAAGCAGAGGAATAAATATTTTCAAAGACTAGAAGTCTGAATATGCCATAGATAGAATTTTATCAGGTTGCTTATCCTTTACTCTTTGTTCCTTCTCTAGAGCAGGGTTCTTTTGTGAAGATGCAGCCTTTCAACTGCTATTCATACTGAAGGAAAACAGTATGAGGTTGCAGGAGAAAAGTAACCATACAATGAATTGAAAATGAATGTTAAGTTTCTTTTAGTCAGTTGTTGATCTGTCATTGATTGTGGCAGTTTCTGGTCATAACATTTGGCCTTATATTAGGGTTTTTTTAGCAGAATCTAATACTCTTAGTTGAATAGTGCATATTGTAAATGCTAAATAATACTAAAAGATTAGTTGCTGGAATAAGCCTTTTCAAATTTAGAACAATATTTGCATAGCTACTTGGTTGTGTTTTTCAATCCACTATTGCAGTGCTTGAATTGTGACAGTCATCATGTGTTAGCAAACTCTTAATATGAAACTGGGAGAAAAGAGAAACAGACCAGTCACATTATTGTGTCATGTCTGTGAGGCTGAGCAAGAATATAGCATGAATCACTTAGATAAATAGTGTGGACTTTGTTATTTACAAAGCTATTCCAGCTCCAAATTCTGCTAGAAGACCAACTGTCTTCTCTCTGGCTTTGCACATTGCAATCTCTGTTGTTCACTCAAAGTTTTCTGTGTTGAAATGAGTATTTAAAATTTTAGACACAGAGATATTTATGTAAAGGTGAAGATATATCTGTATCTCAGCAAAATTCAATGACTCCAGCAGCAGAATAAATTACTATGATAACAGAAAATAATGTACTGTGTTCAACTTTCTAAGCTGGGACCTAGAAATGGGTGAGCAGTTGAAAAAGCAACAACAATGGCAGCTTGCATGGGAACTGATGGTACTGGGCAAGTCTAGAAATCAGACCTAGAGACTAGACCTGAAAAAAAATCATTATATCTGCATGTAACAAATCATTAATTTGTAAAAGTTTGTTTCTGGTAGTGCTGTTGAAGAGATTTCTGCATGTGAGGTAAAAATAATAGAAGGGTTTAAGTCTGTGCTGCCTTTTTAACAGCAGGTCATAAGAAAGCATCTGCAGTGCACATGAAAGGGTAAATCAGTCCCATGAATCTCAGGAGTGGAACCGTGTGTTCGTAAGCATCATCCATTGGCATTTTATCTATCAGATAGTTCTATCTGCATAGATCTGGAGCACTTTCATAACAATTATCAGAGCTAATTTGGGATGTCAGTGGATGCATCTCGAGTTTGGAATGATTTCCATGTGCACAGTGACAGACTGTGGGAGATGCTGTCAGGGAGCTGGGGCACCTCTGTTTTAGCAGTGAGAGCTGGGTGCCCACCACTCACTCTGCAAGGGAGACCTTCCCTCAAGAAAGAATCCAGTCAAGGCAGTCTCTGAACCTTGGTCTTGATGACAAAAGCTCTGGTGAAGTGACCTCATTCAATGGTTCCAGCCACAGGCACAGCTTCCTTCTTTAGGGTCTGGCTATTCTTAGCTCAGTTGTTTCAGATGACAGCATTGCAAGGGCAGTAGATGGTTGTCCTGAAGCAGATTTCCAAGGGAAATATAGACTGGATATTAGGAAAAAAAGTTTTTTACAGAAGGAGTAATAAAGTATTGGAATGGTCTACCTGGGGAGGTGATGGATTCACCATCTCTGGATGTGTTTAAGGAAAGACTGGATGTGGCACTTGGTGCCATGGTTTAATTGAGGTTAGGGTTGGGTTTGATGATCTTGGAGGTCTCTTCCAACCTAATGATTCTGTGATTCTGTGATTCCTCTGCTTCAGGCAGTAGCCAATCATCATTTTGCCTACTTGGCTCCCTTTTCCTGCTCTTTTCCTGGGCACTTGTAACAGAATTTCCTCTGGTCTCCTTCCTGAGTGATGTCCTGACTGCCACCCACAGTGCCACCAGGTGCTGAGCTCCTGAGGAAGCACCTCCTGATCTGGTACAGAGAGAGTTGAGCACCAAAATTAGGGTGCTCCCCAATTAGGGACTCACTGGCCTTGGTGAGATGGGTCAGAAATGATTCTCCATCCCTCAGGCTGAGTAGCACAACAGCTGCTCTGTCCGAAAAAGGTAAATCTTTTGCTCTTCAAAACCGAGGGGCCCCCTCAGAGCTGCTAAGGGACAGGTCACTGCTCTGTGCTCACACCTGAACTGTGCCTGAGCCCTGAGTTCTGGCATAACTGAGCATCTTCTGTACAAGCTGCTGAAGGTGGGGATGGGTAATTCTCTACTTCTGATGGTCTCTTACCTTCCTGCCCTGTTTTGGAGCAGGATGAACACAGTTGTGCCATGCCTCACACACAGCCCTCCTCTCCAAGCCCTCAGTTCCAGGCTGGCTGCTAAAGCAGGCTCCAGCTCTTCTGGCTTTATGCTAACAGGCAGCATCGTTTCCCCTGCTGGGTAATTAAATAAAGCCTGGGGCTGGAGAATAACACAGGATCTGGGCTTTTGCATACCCTCAATTCTTCACAGCAAGTGTTTGCGAAATAATGGAAAGTATTATGGAGCAATTTGATTTCATGAATTGTTCATACTGATGGCAAAGTGTTCCCTAATTGTATAATAAACATCTGTTCTGCTTGATTAAGTACCCTCAGAACAGAACCATTTCAGAGTCTTCTTTCACTTGCTTAACCAATACAAACAACTTAGTTTTACTTTTTTTAAGTGGTTCCTGCAACGTGTGCTGACCTTCGTTTGACAAAACTAAAATGACAGCGAGGAAAACAAATTACTGAAATTAAAAGGTGGTTTTGAAACCCTTTAAACTGTCCATTGAGCTGAAGCACAAATTCCCAGTAAGAAGATTTAGAGTACATCATGTAGTCTTATGGAAAAATCTTATGCTCCTGGAGAACTTGGGTTTGATTTTTATGCTTTGCTGAGATCAGTAACCACGGCTATAACGGCAGCAATTCTCAAGCTCTAAACACCCCAACAGGAGAAAGGGTCAGCTCTTTGAGTTTTGAGCTTTCTTCTTTCAGAAGAATAAAAAGCAACCAGAGGAGCTGTTCACGACACTGAAATGCATCACACCCTGTTGGATCAATGGACTGCAAGGAGAGGAATCTTTTGTGTGGAAAGCTGCAACAGCCCTGCTAGGATAAGTCACTGATGCAGCAGGTTTGGAGTATTCACCCTTTTCTGTGCTTCACCAGCAAAGGCCTGAGTGTCCTGAAAGCAAAGGGCAATCAATAACTCATCAGACATAACATAAAATGAAAATAATGTCCAATTAATTAGGTACCATAACCATTCCATGGAAGTATCAATTAAAAATAAAAGTAATTTAGGTAATTAAGCAACCTTTTAAAGGCACGTGAGGTGGGGAACAGTTCTGTTTTCACAAGTGGCACATTGTAACAAGAATCTCTTGTCGATAGTTGCCAGAGATGCATGGCTTCAGATGCTAAACTGGGTTATTTCCACAAATAGTACCTCTAGCATATTGAGTTCACTGAGATACCACAGTGAAAGTTTTGTCATCTTAATTTAAATACATTTCTGCTGTTCCTGAAGGTGCTTTTACGCGTGCCTACATGTATGAGAAACACAGTGAAGATAGAAGGTATAGTAATTTACTTCATAGAACAAAAACTATTGGTTTAGGCCTTAAGTTCAATTTGTTATCTGCTTTACCTGTGCAATACCTATGAGAATCAAAGTTTTTATGGCATGGCTGAAGGATGTATTGGTCCTATTTATTATTATTTTATTTTTTATGTTGCAGCTGAGTGATTTTACTTAAGAAGCCCAACTAATTTCCATCATTTTTCTTTTCCCTTTTTCTTTTAAGGAAAAATGTCCCAGAATTTCTGTAGAACAGAAGCTGGAATTTGACTCCATTTCTTATTCTGTCTCTTGGACAATTTGTGGCAAAATGTTGTTTTCATTTACTATGATATAAGTGTGTGCTAACATGAAATTTTTTATTACTTTTGTCTATTAGGAAAAAAAATCTTTATCAAAAGAATAGGATCTGTGGATGAAATGCATTGTTTACTGCAAGGTTATTACAACTAGTTGAAAATATTCTGTCCAAATGTGCTGCAGAAAAATGAGTATTTTCAAAGTCAGGGGATTTTTTTACTTTGTTTTGAGTTTGGTGGGGGTCTTTTGGGGGGTTTTTTGGTTGGGTTTTTTTTTTGTGTGTGTTGTTTGTTTGTTTGAATATTAACTCTCCATGGATGTCTTTGAAGGGTTTTTAAAATCAAAAAAGCACAATGATAAATCTGAATATTTTTCTTTTTCATAAAAATTATTTCATTTGATTGAGCTGCCATAAAACACAGGACAGCAGTGACGTAGTTACCTTGCCTCCCTTACGTCTTATGACATAAATTACTTACTGAACTTCAAATATGAGGCAAAAAAAATTCCTTCCTGCCTTAGGAGTATCAGTTACTGTCTTCTAATATATGGGTGGTGATTTAGTTGGGCAAGTGTACTGACCAGATCCTGTGAATTCCAAGTCCCCTGAGATAGATTTTGTTGTTTAAAATGTAAAAACATGTCATGAAATGCAACTTGTTTGGTAGTGTTGCAAACAGCAAGAATTTGACTGCATCTGCTTAGGCAAGCCAAGTCCACCATGAAAGGAAAGTTAATGCTGCACATTAACAATGGAAATTGCAAGATAATAATAAAGCTCATATTTTGCTAGAGCTATACTAACACTATGTTTCTGTGTACAGAAGTTATCTTAAATGTCCTGTTTACTAAACAGACCTTGTTTAAGGATGGAAAAGCCTAAGGGGACACATCTCATTCCTAAGCATTATTTGAAATTCAGCTATGTGGCTGAGCTATATTTGAAATTTATTAATTGAAAGCATTATTTGAATTCTGCTATGTGGTTGAGCCATTGCGGGCAGTATCTTTCTTACAGAAAGGAAGAATGAGAATTAAAGTCCAGTTTAGCATTTCATGAGCACATCAAATATTTGGAAAGCAGGAGAACTGCGTCCCAGTCTGGGTCCTCAGAGAGAAAATGAAAGGGCAGGAAAAAATAATTTGGGAGTTTTCTTCTTCTGACTGAACACCTATCTTGTCCATGTGGAAGCATGCCAGGGCACAATGAGATTGTCTTTCATTTTGGAATAGCCAGCTGCCTAGAGAACATTCCTGGGAGATGAAAAATAGGAGTCAGAATCCTGAGAGCAATGGGAGCATCAGACTGTGACCTTCAGCTTGTGAGGTGAATATTTCACTGGAGAAGATGTCCAGGCAAACTTTGGTCTCCCTTTCTGAGGTGTCTGATTCTCCTGATGGACTGCATAAGAATCTTGTATCCTATAATATTACAATGCTTGGATAGCCTCCTAAAAGGTCTCTTGTTTCTCAGCCTGAAAAGACATTTTTCTGTGCTTATGCACTAAGGAAGATTGAATAACTGCAATGAACTTCAAAGGTGCTGAAAATCTTGTATTGTAGAGGGTGGAGAGTTTTTCAGAGAAAACTATCAAAATAAAAGCTTCCTTAGATGTATTTATTACTGCAGAGAAAATGAGGTGTCAAATAGCCAGGGAGTTCTGATAGCTGTGTTTTATTTTTAGGAAACATCAGAACTGTTATTGCTAGCTTTTTCTTTCCTTTTTCCCCAAGGCTTAAAGAAAATTTGTTGCCCGGTGAACCTTCCCTTCCCAAACTATCTTTTCTGAAGCACTGCATATCCCAGAATGTAGATTTGGATTATATTTATGTAAAAGGGAGAAGGTGTGCTGTGTGGGCATATGGCTACCGTTCCATATATAGAATATTACCCTCAGCAGTGTTAACATTCCAGCTGCAGAGATCACTCATGCATATGCATAGTCCTCCAGGAGCAGAAAAGGTAGGATTATTGCATGTGTCTGAAAGTCTTAATTAACAGATTTCAGCAGGGTGAATGGTAGGTAAAACTTATTACGAGCATCACTGTAGTGGTGTGTCTGAAAAGGCAGGTTATGCAGGAGCTGGACTGAATAATTACTGTGCTCTAAAAACTTATGAAAAATGTTATCTGGTATTTATTGGGTAGAGATACATGACATGTATTTTTTTTTTTGAGCAAGATGAATAGCAAGCTGCACCAGACTTCAACTCTGCTTCCAGCAGAGTCTGGACTTTCTTTTCTTCTTCTGATCCACTTGCAGGAATGGAGTCAACAGCAGAGAATATGAGCATTTTTAACAGATGAAGTGCAGAAAGGCATTTAATTAAATTAAAACTCAGAAAATGTTAAACCTGTGAAAGGAAATACTTTTTCTAGGCTCCACGTAATTTCTTTTTGTTGCTCCTTGAATGCTTTTCAGACATAGGTGTATGACCAAAGAAACCAAGAGACATATTTGTCATCTGGTTTGCAGTAACCACAGTAAATGCTCAAGACCTTGCAAACTCCTCTCTCTCTGGGAGATTTCCTTGCCAGATTGTCAGACTCCTAGATATTTCTATCACAGAAATGGAGTTTTGGTGACTCCATTTCAGCTCTTACTGTGGAGGCCTGTGACAGCACTCTGCTCCATTCCTTTTGGTCACCAGTCATAAAGGGCATCCTCCCCTCCTGCTGGAAGAGGAGTAGGACCAGCAGAATCTGTGTCACAGATTTGTTGTGATTTGTTGTGATTTGTTGCCAGGCAGGGTAAACCAAGCTGCCAGATGGGCTCTTGGGAGGGCAAACAGAATTTGCCTGTCAGCTACCAAGGATTGTCAGCCAAAAAGCCAGTTGTTGTGTCCCAAAGGTTGCTGTCTCACTGCTGTCAAGACAGTGCTGTGATCTCATCTATTTGACTGGCTTTTGGGCAAATCATGTGTCCGTGGTTAGGAAGATCACACCTGTGTGGACATGCTGGATATTTCTTTGCCTTTTTCTTCCTACGGCAAGCTTCAATTTGAGCCTCTGATTCTCCTCTTTGTCATTTTGGTTGGCTACTGATTTTTCTTTACCTCTCTCCTTTACCCATCAATCAAAACTGTGGCTTTGTAAGGAACTTTCTGCAAAGAACTCTTCCAAACATCTGGTTCTGAAGGCAGGAAAACTTCCCCAGTGCAGTTCTTACTTATTGATCACATGTATCATTTGACTCCTATGTCAGTGCTATATACAGAAAATCCAGGACAGGAATTTGACATGAGGGTAAGAATAGTGCATGTGTCCATGCCCAAAGATCGCTGGGGGGTAGATATTTATTGATTCAGAGTGGTCCAAACTGCATGAGTGTTCTGTTATATGCCAGAAGATTTGCCCACCAATTGAAGGTTTTACATTTTAACCTTGCACTTGAAGGTTTTCCTGCTTGCAATCCATCTGTAACTCCCTTTGGACAATGCAGATTTCCATGGAACCATCCTGAAAAGCACTGGTGGGGGCAATGGAATAAAATACACTTCTGCATGCACAACTTATATTCTTTTATCCGACTGCATAATGAAATTCAGCTTTTTTAGTGAAGGAGCCTGAAATATTTCTCATCATTTGAACATTTTTCCTGTTCTTTCTCTAGCATGTTATTAAAAAGATTGTGCTTAGCAATGAGCTGTTTGTTGTCTTATTTAAGCAAAATTATATTCCTCATATGATACTTCACAGTTGATTACTACATTTATCTAACCTTCAGTTTTTGAGTGGCCTGGGGATGCATCCAGGAGTTCCAAGTATCATGTATGGATGAAAGCACTAGGTCAAGACAAATTGTTTTGAAATGCTGTACAAATAATGATCCCAAAAGCTATATTTCACTGGGTTTATCTGTGTATGTGACAACTGTGCTAA
This sequence comes from Brachypodius melanocephalos, assembly GCA_013398615.1. Classification (NCBI taxonomy): domain Eukaryota; kingdom Metazoa; phylum Chordata; class Aves; order Passeriformes; family Pycnonotidae; genus Brachypodius; species Brachypodius melanocephalos. The sequence goes on along the minus strand of VZSR01000055.1, from coordinate 614,449 downwards.
AATAATCTGAGAGTGCTCCTCTGAGTGAAGTTACTGCTCTCAACAGTCCTGACAAACAAAGCAATTTCTTTCCTTAGTGGCATACACTCCTGTTTTATTGTGTCTCGTTCCTGGAAGCAGGAATGGATTCTGAGGGCATGACTCCTCAATGAGATCCTGTGGCACATATGACATGGTGACAAATGGCTACTTTGCAGAATAGAGTGTGAGAGAGACTGAGGCAGAGTTCCATGGCCACTTTTGCTAAAACAAACAAAAAAAAAAAAGAAAAAAAAAAAAAAAGAAAAACGACAACAAAAAAACCCCAAAAAACCACACAGCCAAAAAACCCCCAACCAAAACAAACAAACCCCACTTTTACTGGAAACCAACCGTACAATGCTCAGAGAAAAACCTAGAAAGCTTCAGGGAGGGGCTCTCCATGCTTGAAAGTCATAAAAAAAACCCTGTTCATACCACCCTATTCCTTCCCACCCTGAGAGAAAAAAATCTCTCTGTGTAAAACACGCTCCTCTCTGCTGGGGTGCTTGATTTTAGGTTGCACGTTGTAAATGTAATGAAGAGGAGCATTACTGATGAAGTTAGAAAACAAGAGTCTATGCTGACATTTGTGGAGCATCATTGCCAATAGGCATATGTAAAGATTTACTGCTTATAGCAGTGGTAAGCTATGATGCTGTGCCTCTGACTCATGGGAGCTATATATTTTGTTCTTTAATGCTCATTAGTGTTGTGGGAGGCTCAGATTTCTAAAGGGTTTGCCTAGGTAGGTTGTCAGCTGGTGATGAACATAACTGGTGCAGTGAATCTTTCTGACGGCTCACAATCATAATTATTTTCAGAATATCAACAGAAGAGCTGTAATGCATGGTTTATAGCATTTAGCTGGTGGTTTGTGCAATGGTGAGCTTTGTTTCGCAGATATATCCACCACACCAAAGCAATTTTCTGTTCTCTCACCTTCTGTGGCATTTTCCCTCGAAAATCTGTTCCTATTGCACACTGCCAAAGCTATGGGATCCATTAAGGATGCATGGATGTAGCTGCAATCTGCAGTTTGGTGGTAACATTTTTAATCATAAATTTCGTAGCTACAGCATCTCTCTATAGAAACTAAAAGTTTAATTACAGGAAAGCAATGCTAACTGGGAAGGGAAATACTGTGTCATTACAGTAAATGAATGTAACAGGGAAAAGTTATTCACTGTGCTGCCTACTACCAAGTGCTCCTGAAGGTTTCCATTTCCCCGTGGTGGTGTGTGATGGGGTGTGGGATGCTGCTCTCACAGCCATTGATCTGCAGTGGCTTGTGGCCCAGGAGCCAGAGCCCTGCTCTGCACTCATGGCCCTTGTCCCTTGTGCTTTTTCCCTGGGGAATGAGGCTGCTGTGTGATGCCATCTGTGAGCACCACAGAGAGTACGTGAATGTGTTGGAGGTTCGGGCACAAATGGGATGCAGCCACTGCCAGACATTCCTTAAATTTTTATTGTGGCATCAGCCTCATAACAGGGTTTGGGACAATTGAAAGATGGCAACTGCTCACATCTTCCAGCAGCAGCCAAAGATTCTTTTATTCTGTAATAAGGCATTTTAAAATCTTTCTAGCCAATAATACATTGCTAAAGCTTACAGACAATTGTTGCAGCCAATCATTAAAAGCACACCCATACCTGCTTCAAACAATTCTTGCTTGTGTGCTTTCTATTAACAATAAACAATATTTCATTATTAAGCTCAAAACTTTTTACTATCTTGCTAAGCAGATTTTTCTGCAGCCATAAGATCTA